>JAPWIX010000005.1:0-480000 GCA_028751805.1 Podosphaera xanthii
AGATCTTCGGCGTATGCCTCGACTTTCTCAGCGGAATCGAGTTGCCAGGCGGTGGATGTACCCATTGCGCAATGGCCATGCATACCCAGGTAGATTTTCTTCGCACTCTTTATCCGGGAGGCCCACGCCCATGGGCAGCCGCGTGGTAGCGAGGCAGGCATTTGGGCCACGGATGGGAAGGTGGTCACTGGTTACGCATTCGCTGTGGCCGACCAAAGCACGGGCGCCGCTGACATTGGTCCAGGCATCGGAGGCCATTGTGGACGGCCTGATGCGTGGGCTCACGACAATTAGATGGGCAGATTGGCACTCTCACCATCTTTCTATCTCTCTGCCCTGTCCATAGGGTCGAGTCGTCTCTGGTTGCACAGGCCCAGTGCACGGCAAGTTGAAGCTACCGGCCGCTACCGAGTTCTAAGGGGGGGAGCCGCAGTTGACTAGGGGACGAATGGCTGAAGGAGCTGGTGTTTGGCGCCTTCAAAACATTGCAAAAGGTAACCCACTGAGCAAACTACCCAGCAGTAGTCTCCGGTTGGAAAAGGTACAGGGAAACATCTGCGTATTACGGATAAGATCCTGTTTACTCTTTCATGTGCAAGCCACAGCGCCCTGGTCTAACATCTATGCCACTGGTGGGAGTGTGACAGATATATCCAGGGTGTGACTCTATGCAGTCTTCGTGCGCTTTTGCCACAAAGGCTCCTGCATTAGCAAGATGAACCAGCGCCTGGCAGCACATAAGCTCGGGAAAGACTCGATGTCGTGCGCTGAGCCTCTTCTACCTACATCGATCAGAGCAAAACTTAGTGTAGGAGGGAGGCGGGAAGGGTTACTCGGTGTGCCCTTCATATTTGCTCTTCTGTTACCTCCAGCTGGCGCGGCGTCAGCAGATATTGCATCTATCACTGCGGGCACGCCAAACGTGCTGGCTGACTTGATCTTCAGCGGGGTTTGCTGGGGTGTGTCTCCATGGTCGCTGTGGCTATCAGAAGCTGCTGCTTCTGCAGCACGCTTCGAACTGCCAGCTTTGGCTCCAGCTATCGCTGCAAACTCACGCCGACTGGTCCGTTTGATAGTCGCTGGCCGCCCCAGTGACTGGGTCCAGATCGGGCTAGCGAGCCAAGCAGTTGTGGCTGGCTTGATCGATGAGGGCCCTGGGCAGTTTCGGCATTCCCAGTGGGCCTTGTACTCGGCGGTAGAATGCATCTTTGAGGATAGTTCCAGCAGGCCGGTGCACGGGAGCAACTCGAGTACCATGGAAGTCCAAGCAGCGTTTGCGACATTGCTGCACACTCCAAGTTGAAGCGTTATATCGCACCGTGCAATTCCAGATTCGTCAAATAGACGGGAAGCCGGGTCACGAGGCGCAGAGGCTTTCGTGGCAAAATATGCCAGCCATGACTGGTGGGGAGTTCTAAGGCGACTTTTCCCGGTGCGGTCGGACCTCTGGGGCGGACTGTATTTGGTGACCCTTGGCTATTTTATCCGAGACCATTTCTTCCTGTGATGTGGACTCTGCCGAGAAACAGATAGGTAATGGCCACAGGAACCGTTGAGATCCGTAAAACAACCAGATTCAGACGCTTTCTTCCAACTTAGCTTCCAGTGGAGTGGGAAAGCCTCCGCGCGAGTCTATCAAGGTCTCGGCGGGTATCAAAGCGTCTTTTGGCTCGAAGCGCGAAGCCAGTGCGGGGGCACGATGAACGTGCTTCTGATGGGTGGAGAATGGGAGACCAAGATGTTGGGCCACAGCCTCTCGAACGCCTGCTGGGGAAAGGTTGGCGCCAGTCGTGGCTTTTTCCGAGACGAAGAAAAAGATTCTCTCATCCTGCTGGGTGGGGGCTGTGGGTCTGGCCAGTGCCTCGGGGTGGGTTGGGTTGCTTCCAGCTCGAGGAGCGTGTCCAAGATTTGTCGAGGTAGACGGCTTATTTTTTTCCTCTCCCTGTGATTGGGAAATAGGCCCTTATGTTGCCTGTAATGCCACTGGCTCTACAACCAATGGTTGGGAGACTTGGATGTGGCTGGCGGTAAAGTGGTGAGCTGGCAGGGGGTTTTCCGCAAAAAGTAACGTTACTTTGGCTGGGCGCGTGAGAGGTAGGGTCGGTACTAAGTTGATCCAGTGACCCAGTCGACATATATTGAGCTATAGCCGCTCGGAGAGATAGACTTTCGATTGAGTCTATAAATTGCTTCAGTTCTGGGCCATTTGACAGAGGAGAGAGGGCGTTTTCTACACCGACAATAGCAGCAGTGCAGAGAGCTATATTAGAGGCCGTTTGTGTTGCACGACGCTCTTCGGCTTCTAGGTAGGCGCGAAGTTCATGTGGTACAGTATTTGCCTTCGATGGGTTCGAGCTAGACTGGGCGGTGTCTACTTTTCCTGTCGATTGCTTGGTACTACCCGTAACTATCCTTACAGTCCTAGGTGTTGTAATGCGTCTTGGCGTTGCCGTTGTTGTATCAATTTCTTTAGCAGATGCGTTTGCCAGGTGTGTCGTATCTGTAGAAGCTATCATTTTCCCTTTGGAGCTATTGGAGGACCCTGGAACTCTTGTTGCGAAGGTTCCTTATTCTCAGGAACTTGGTTGGTGGAACTGCTAATTTCAGTATCAGTCATATCTGTATCGGGAAGGTGTATGTACTTCCCTTGGGTAAAGGCCTCAGACGCATTTGCGCTTGTAATTTTATGCGCGAGGCCTTTGATTTTTGAGGTTTTGCTTGTCTTTCCTTTGCAAATAGCCGTAGATACTGGCTTACTAGCAGAAGAGATCGGGTTGCTTGGTGTTGGCACCGGCTGATTTTTTGTCCTCTCCGGAGGCATCCTGGGGAGCCTTTCGGCTGTTTACAACGAGAAGATACAGGCGTATCAGTGAATTCGAAGGGGAAGGAAGGGAAAAATGGGCATATAGGGCACTCTTCTCGAATTTTTTTTTTTTTTTTTCCTATTTAAGTCTCGGGCCGAGCCCTACGTATCCGAAGATCTGAGACCGGTGGAGCCGGCTAGGTTCAAGTCTAGGACCTGCCCAACTCGTTCGCACCGCGTGAACCGCTACACAAGTAGTAGCTAGTTAAAGTACATTTATTAAACTCCTTTAAGTAAATTCCCAACACCCAAGCCGAAAACTCCAAGTTCCAGAAAAGTTAAAGAAACAAAGGAAAATATATGGTCTAGTCCCTGCACTCCTCGCACTGGTTCCTTTCCTATCATGATCTATGTCATGTTCAAATTTCTTCTTGGTCCACGCTGAGGGCTGTAGACAGAGTCACAGGTTGACTTTCAAAGCAGCCAGTTTTTTGCGCAAATAATTTAAAACTTTCAAGACAATTATGCCTGAGGATATTTTTGATAAATTTGTGGTAGGGCATAGCACACCCGCAGACGACGAACGTAGTGAGCGTGTCGTCGACAGTGTATGAAGTGGTTAGGAGTAGTCTCCTCCCCGCAAGAACATTCCATTGTCGCACCAAGGTTGTTAAAGCGACGGTGGTGTGCTGCAAAGTTTCCGTGTCCCGTGCGAGCCGCAATAAGTTCAAGCAACAACCGTCGAGGAAGGGCCAGTTCTGGTGGTTTGCGTCTTCGCATCTGGAGATTCAGTTCGCGATACCGCGGTGGACAGGATTCGTCCCAGAAAATATCGAGTAGCGCCTGTCGTTTCTGGTTCATCAAGTGATGAAGGTAAGCTAAGGTGATCGTTTCTGGCTTTACGGCCCGATTAGGTAGCCCACGTAGGGCGGCTCGCGCTGCTGCGTCAGCCTCTTCGTTTCCCTGGATCCCTGAATGTCCCTGCACCCATTTCACCTCCACTACTAAATGTGCCTCTTGTATAAGTGACCGGAATGCGCGGACATCTTTAATGCTTGAGGATGTGTTTCCTGTCAAGACTGCATTTCTGGCTTGTTGGCTATACATCATCACATTTACTTGTTGTGGCCTTCCACATGACCTCCAACGTTCGGCTTCCAAGATCCTCAGCGTCGCCTCTAGAGCCTTCCTCGCCCCAACTATCTCCGCGTCCAGGACCTCTCCCCCGTGGATGATGCCACTTTCCCTTGAGAGAGACATTCATCCACTTATTATAGGACAAACGCCCATGCGGAGCGCCCGTGTCCATCCGAAGATCCATCCGTGTAGGCGCAGATTTCGGAGGTGGGCAGTTTTTCGATCCAACGTTTGCTAGCTTCGAGGTCTGTGTCTTTTGTGCCAAGCTTCGCAAGGTTTATCGGCCCGGGCAAGGGTTCGGCTGGCTCGGCCTCGGGAAGTTCTCGGTAAGCCCGCTGGAGACGAGACATCTGGTAGCTCGGGCCGTGCGGATTTCTTGTTCCTTTTACTTGAACTTTTTTGTTCCGTCGTTAGGACAGATCGCAGCGCGGCTTCTCAGCGGATGTCGGTCGTCAAGTGTGTTAAGTCTGGCGGCAAGTCGAAGTCGGTTACCCTCAAGGATGTACTTTGATGGTGGAATTCCACCTTCTCGATGTATCACTACATTCGGTGTTGTCCGTACTACCGGGAGAGCGGCTCTTAGCCCCATTAAGATGGCCTTATCTATCATCTCGCAGGTGCCGGCGATTTGAGGCGTGACTGTTCTTCTTATGGTCGGACGACTCAGTCCAGGCCACCATACTTCTGATCCGAAGGTGGCGACAGGAACGATGCATGTGTCCACTGCTCTCACCAACGCTTTGGGTGCAGCTCCACGATATGTCGAGTTCAAGCGGCGCATGTGCTGGGCTGCTCTGAGCGCTTTTTCGCACCACGTTGTGACGTGGTGTTTGAAGTTGAGACGGGGGTCTAAATGTACTCCCAGCCAGCGAATGTGCTCAGCTGGCTCAATTAGCGTGCCGTTAACCCGGACGCCCACTGCTGTCTCACGACGTCTGCCAGGGAATTGGATGACCTCCGACTTCGCAGTATCAAAGGCGACCACGTTGTTTTGCGCCCAGTTGAGGAGATGGTCTACCTCGCGCTGCGCTGCGGCGGCCGACTCGGCGGCGGTGGGGCCATACCCAAGGATTCCAACGTCATCAGCGTAGCTAAACCTCAGATTAGCGTTTCCACTGCGCATTGGCTCTGCCATGTATAAAAGGAAGAGGAGAGGTGATATTGGCGATCCCTGAGGAACCCCGCATGTCAACTCCCTCTCGGTGGTGACTCCCCCGTTGTATCGGACTTGTACCCTTCGGTTAGCCAGAAAAGAGCACGTCCAACGCAGAATCGAATCTTGCCACCCTTGTGATTGCATTCTCTTCACCAGGCGGTTGTGGAGTACTGCATCAAATGCACCTTGAACGTCTAGGGTCACAAATGTCGCAGCCCACCCTTGGGAGCTAGCCTCTTCAACATCGTGGACTACGCAGGAGACGAGGTCTGTAGCGGATCGTTTGGGAAGTGCGCCGAATTGTTGGTGGCCGACCACGTCACAGGTAACTGCCAGATGCGCCATACGTTTGGCTAGAAGCCTTTCTAGCCCTTTGCCTAAGCATGATAGTAAAGCGATGGGCCTCCAGCCTTTCACTGTCGTCGGGTCCCGATTTGGTTTCGGGAGCAGTACTACTTCCGCCAGCTTGAAACAGGTTGGGTGTGTACCTAGCTGCATGCATGCCCTAAAGAGTTGTGTCACATGTGGGCCGATCGTCTTCCAACATGCTTCGAGTAACTCGACTGAGACTCCATCTGCTCCAGGTGCTGTGTTTCCGCAGCCAATGGTGTATTTGCGGACATCCTCCTCTGAAATATCGTTGTCCCATGGAATCCGATTGTCGCTGGCCGTAGTACATGGCGGGAGATCGTCTGTTGCCTGGTGTCGTGCGAGAAGAGCATCGCGGAGAATTGTTGCTCGCTCAGCCGGATTCGTAATAAGGGATCCTTCGTGATTGAGTGGTGGGGGAATTTTGGCCTGCCGGGGGCTAGCTGAACGCATGAGCTTAAAGATATCTGCCGCTGTATTCATTGCCTCGATTCGTTGTGTGCAATGCTCTTTCTTGGCTGCTGAGATCGTCTCTCGTAGTTTCTGTGCGGAGGCGGCGCGTAGGCTGGGTGATGTCGCTTCTCGGTACTCAACGCGTGCTGTTTTGCACTTGGAAGTCCACCAAGGGGCAGATTTTCCACGGCCTTTTCCGACTTTGACTCCTGTTGCCTGAATACCGTTTGAAAGTTGCATGCAGAGCTCCTGGGCGTACACTTCCACTTTCTCTATAGTGTCCAGTGTTTGAGGCGGATGGACCCATCTTGCAATAGCTCGAGCAAAATTTGGCAGATTTCCTCGTGGAACTCTAACCTTCAGCGGTTCGGTATCCATGGTAGCTGCTGTTATCGGGACTTGACCTCGGATCGGTAGGTGGTCACTGGTTACGCACTCGCTTCGGTCCACCCATGCCATAGTGTCGCTGATGTTAGTCCACACGAGATCCAGTGTATTCCCTCGTCACTGTGTCGGTTCGCCGATAATGAGACAAGACAGGTTGTGTCTTTCAGCCTACTTCTCGATTTCTTCGCCCTCTCCATGCCTGTTAGAAGCCCCTGGCTGCCAGGCCTCATGAACGGCGTTAAAATCTCCTGCGGCAACCGATTTTGGGGGTGGGTTCCAGTTTACAATCGGTAAGTATGCCGTAGAGTCCTTGGGTGCCTTGTATACGTTGAAGAAGGTGATTCCGTTGACCACTACCCAGCAGTAGTCTCCCGTTGGCGTAGTGCACGGAAATATCTGAGTCGCTGTTATTACCCTATCACTTTTCCTTGTATAGGTCACGGCTCTTGGTCTTACATCCACGCCACCGTATGGTGTGTGGCACGTGTACCCTGGGTGTGACCTAGTTGACTTTTTTCTTTTGTTCCAGCATGGTTCCTGGATGAGAATGACATCGACGCCTAGCTCGTAAGCTCGAGAAAGTGCAATGTCGTGTGTTGATCCTCCTCTGCCTACATTAATTGACATAAAACTGAGAGTAGGAGGGAGACGTGAAAGGGCCCGTGGGGTGCCCTTCACAAGTTGTGCTTGGGGTTAGTGTCTATGACCATAGCTTCGGATGAAGTAGCTTCGGTCGAGAGAACCTCAAATCTGTTATGGGACTTGGCAGCGGACTGGGAAGATTGACTTTGTCCTGCAGAAGCTAATGAGATAGCATCTGCGTGCCTTACGGCTGCTTTAGCTCGAGCTACCGCTGCAAATTCGCGTTGGCTTTGTTTTCTGATGGTCAGAAGCTGCTCTTTAGTGGGTGGGCCGATCCTGGTCGGGCGTGCCAGACAGTCTCGGCTGTCAGATCGGTGTGGGCCTCCGCAGTTACGGCATTTAGTGTGCGCTTTACACTCGGCAGAAGAGTGCATGGTGGAGGAGCAATTCCAACAGGCAGGAGCACGAGAGCATCCACGGGTGCCATGAAATTGTAGGCAACGTTTGCACTGTTGCACGGTTTGACGAGGTTGATGTCGCACTGCGATGCCAGACTCGTCGAATAATCGGAATCCTGGTCGTGGAGCGGACGTTCTATCGAATTGGGCCAGCCATGACTGGTAGGGTGCTCCCTCTTTACTTTTTCCATGTGGACGAACCTTGACCGGAACTGTATTGGTTACTCTTGTGATTTCATTTTTAACCATCTCTTCCGTGATATGAACCCTGCCAAGAATGGATATTATGGCCACTGGAACTGTGGAAATTCGGAATACGACCAGGTCGGATGCCTTTTCCAGCTTGGCTCCAATGGGGGCAAAAGATTCAGCCAAATCTATCAAGATTTGACGAGTTTCTTCATCTTTTGCTCTGAGTGCAAAGCCAGTTGGGACACGATAGACGTGGTCGATTGTGGTTGGCGGGAGGCTAAGGAGTTGCCCTACAGCTTCTCGAACGCCAGTCGGAGAGAGTTTGCGCCAGTCATGGTCTTTCCCGAGTCAGAGGAAGAGCCTTTCGTCTTGCGTGGAGGGAGCTACTAGTTTTGCCGGTATTTGGGGTGCATTTATCTGCTTGAGTGGCGTGCGTCCAACGTTTACCGGTGTGGAGGATTGTTTTTGACCCCTGCCGGTGACTGTGGCCCATGTCGCTTTGGCAGCAGGCTTTGGAACCACTGGGTTGACTACTTGCGTGGGGAGTCTGCTTCTTGGACCAACTGAGGGGCTTTCTCGGGAGATGGCATCCGCTGGGCGAGGGGGTAGGATTGGTGGGGATGATCCTGGTCCCGTTGTCAAAAATTGAGCTATTGCTGCTCGGATATAGGATACCATAGAGTTTATGTATTGTTCATTCTGATCAGTGGTCAAAGGCGAGAGGGCAGTTTCAGCACCGGTGGTAGCCATAGAGCACAAGAAGAAGTTCGCAGCATATTGCGCCTGTCGACGCTCTTCTGCTTCCATTGCTCTTCTTAGTTCTAAGGGAGAGTTGGGTGCCACTAGTCACATGGCGGGACTCTGGGGCCACCCTCTTGCCGTCCGATGTGGGTTTTCGGGGCATTTTTGTACTTGAGGAGTTTGACGCTCCTGTCGCGTTTTTATTGGTATTTCCAGGCTCTTGTAAGGACCCGTTTATGACTGGCCGCCTTGGTGCAGGCACAGCAATTCTTCTTTCCGAGGTTCCAGCAACTTTGGCAGTCCTCTCGCCTGCTAAAGTCTTTTCTTTCTCCAGACTTTTATCTGCTGGGACTTTTTCTTCATCTCCTTTGGTGGAGGCAGCCCATTTTGAGTCGGATAGACCCTTTTGTATAAAGGCGTCAATGACACAATCTTGCATTTCTGTGTCCTGAGATCCTTTCTCGAATTCTTCGATCTTTTTACGGATGTCGATTTCCATCTTATTCTGGTCGATCATGTTTTCTGTCATCCCCCTAGTCTTCAGGCGGTTTCTCATAACCCTGTGGGCTCTGTCAATTGTTGCTTTGTGACGCGCTACACGCGACACTTTGTCGGCCCCGACGCCATTTTTAATAACGGGGAGTACCGCACGATATCAAGTGAGTGTTAGATGAAGTGTGAATCAAGGGATTGGAAGGGCTTGGGGTAAGTTCTCATCGATACGGAATTGTTTGTTTGTTATTTTACGTCTAAACTAGCCGAGCCTTGGCCGACCTAAATCTAATCCCAATTGGGATACAAGACGCCAAGGCTTACTGCCTCAGAAACCAGATGCTACATCGTGCTTCACAGAAGAAGATGAAACTTGAAATAATACACGCAGAAAGCAGAGGGATAAAAGGTCCGCCCAGCAATAAAGAAACTTGATAAAGGAGAAAAAAACTACCGATAGGAAATTTCCCGCGATTTGAGCGTTTGGATGCGCGAATTGCAGAGAACAGAGGTTTTTACAGCACCAGCTGGGGTTCTGACAAAGAAACTGGGCTAAATTTAGGGCAAATTTCACTGTAAAATTTGGTGTTTTCGAGCCATGTGATCAGCTTACGCGTGCCGATTTTAGAGGCAATTAAGAACTGAAAAATGTTAGGGATGTTGCGAGGAGGTCGAGGGACAGGTTTGCTGGGTAGTCGGCAGTAAATAAAATGACTTGGGGATTTAGGGTATCCGCAGCTACACTCGTTTGTCGCATCCGCATGGCCGAACCGGAGGTGATAAGAGGAGAAATCGCCATGTCCTGAACGGGCGGCATAAATATGAGCCACCAAGGACCTTGGGAGAGAGAGCTCTTTCGGGCAGCGTTCGAAGTTGTTGATTTGAAGGTCCCGGTATGATTGAGGGGCATACGAATTCCAGAATTCCTTGAGCGCTGACTCGGTCTTCGTTATAGCCCATAGTTTGGCTGCATCGTAGGAATAAGTTGAAGGCGAAGAGCTAGAGGGCAAACCTGACCTAGCAAGGTTGTCCGCATGATCATTGCCGGGTATGCCCGAGTGTCCTGGGATCCAAGCGACCTGCACTTGGCCAGGACGAGTGTGAGGTAGGCGGGGTCTGTTGCCCCAGGATTTTGCCTTATCTGCAAATTGGAGGAACTCAGTTTGAGAAGAACAAACCGGCGGGCTGAAAAGCCGTCTCGCGACGTCTTGATTATCCAGGAGGATCCAAAAGTCATTGGCAAAGCGCGCTGAAGGGAGCTGTAGAGCAGCTGACATAGCCACAGCAGCAGCTTTGACTTCGGTATTGAAAGACGTGAAAGAGCGATTGATAGATTTGCTCTCTACATAAACGATACGACCGGCTTGGTGAATTACTACTCCGAGACCAGCACTTGTATTTGGGCCTAACCGGCTGCCATCTGTATACGCCACCAGGTCGTTAAACGGGATCGATGTCGGGAGTTGGGTTGAATTTTGTGTGACGCGCCTTATGCTAGCGTACCAGCCTTCAATTGAAGCCCACGGAGGTAGGACTAAGGGATCAATATACTCTGTTGTGAGAAGACTAAGAATCCACCCTGATAAGCGTGAGACACTGCGGTTGTAAGTATCAACCCACTGGGCACGGCGTCTAAGTGGGTGGCGAGGATCCAGTTTGTGTATACGTGGAGCAGCCGCGCGAGCCCTTCTGTCAAGTTCGATAAGCGGAGGCAAGAGACCTGCCTCGCGGAAAAGCGCGGCTGAGGGAGTTGTACAATAGACAGGGAGTATAGCCCTTGCACTGGTTAAGACGACTTTGCGTATCAAAGAAAGATGGGTCTCGACCCGGTTTGACACAATTAGGCCCTTGGGTGTAGTTCTATTGCGGCCAGGCCACCAGACTTCGGACCCAAAATACGCAATAGAGAGTACGCAGGCTATTGTGGCCTGACGGAGTAGCCGAGGTGGCGCGCCCCTCGATTTATTACCAAAAAATTTTAAAGTGTTGGCGACCTTTAATGCTTTCCCGGTTAGAAGCTGAACATGCCATTTGAAGGTGAGATTTTTGTCCAAGTAAATCCCAAGCCATTTAGTGTAGGGGCGAGTTGTGTTTTCTGATACGGAGAAAATTCCGTTTGATACGGATGGAGTCTGCCCTGGGTCTTTATCATCCCGGCGTCTAGAAAAGTGCTGCAGCTCCGATTTTGCAGGGTCGAATGTGATGCCTTCGGCTTGACCCCAATCGAGTGCTTCCTTGAGTGACATTGAAAGTTGTTCGCAGTTCGCACTGAGCGAACACTGAGTTTCCAATAGAGCAACGTCATCAACGTACCCGAATCTGCTAGAAGCCCTGCCCATTTTCATAAGGGGCGCCACATAGAGCATGAATAAAATTGAAGATACGGGAAAGCCCTGAGGTAGGCCACAGGAGATATCCTGTAGTGGGCCCATCTCACCATCAAGCCTGATTTGGGCTGAACGGCCGGTCGTAAATAACTTGATCCAATTGGTTAAGTTATGAGGCCATCCTTGCACACGTAACCGGCGGATGAGTCTACCTGGCAGAACTGCGTCGAACGCACCTTTAATATCGAGAGTGAGCATACTTGCTGTGCGTCCTTCATTCAAGGCCCGCTCGACATCATGGGTAAGACATGCGACTAAATCGATTGCTGACCTACAGGGCACGGCGCCGAACTGCTGGCTGGCGAGAACCTTCTCGCGGATCGCAATCCAAGAGATGCGCTTTGCTAAAGTTCGTTCCAGTCCTTTTCCGAGCACAGATAGGAGAGCAATTAGTCGGTAAGACCTTGGAGAGGATAAGTCGACTTTGTTAGGTTTTTGTAAGACAATTAGTATAGCCCTGCGAAAGCACATTGGATGATAGCCAGTGAATAGGCAGCCAGTAAAGAGATTAAGAACGTGGGATTCAATCAGAGGCCAGGCTAGCCTTAATATTGCAGTTGGGACCTCGTCTGCACCTGGGGATGTGTTACCAGCGTTAAGAACCGACCTTCTAATTTCCTCAAGGGTGAGGGGAGGGAAAGGGAGTGCGGTCTGAGCAACTGTAGGGCAATCCATTTCTATGTCGCCAACCTCCGCCGAGTTTACGAGTAAATTATCTACCAGCACTTTAATCTTTTCAATTAATGTGACCGCAGGAAGGGATTCCGGGGATCTGGGGTCCTTGAGAGGGCTCGAGCGAAATGTTCCTGTGGATTTATGCCACTTTGTCGCAGAAAATATCTCTTTTGACGAGTTGGCCTTCTCGATCTTTGAGGGAAAAAAACTTTCTTTGGCCCTTTTAATGGTTTTCTGATATGCCTTACGTACTTCTTTTACTGAGTCTTCAGAGAGGTTTGCTCTCAAGCTTTGCTTAAACTGGCGACGGGCATCTTTGCAAGTTTTATCCCACCAGGGGTTCCCTTTCCCGAGACCCAGTGAGCGCTGGGCTGATGCTGCATATGCATCGCGTACTGCTTCTATTATCTGTTTGGCATAACTATCAAGTGCTTGGGGTGGAGGAGAAGGAGAGAGCGCGGAAATTCTACTAATAGCTACAGTGAGTAACCGGGTGAATAATGTTTCATCGAGAGTGTCCAAGCGCAGCCTTCGCATTGTGTCTTGGGACCGCTCCCAAGGAACTATAGTCGCGAGAGGCAGATGATCTGAAGTTGAATTGATATGAGGGGGGATCCTGCAGGTTGCGTCCACCAGAAGAGGGCCTACGCCAAAGGCGAGATCGAGGACGTTGCCGCGATTGTGTGTCGGCTTATCTGGGGGTGAAAGGAGAGAAAAGTTGCACGAATTTATCCAGTCTACGAAGGGCTGTGCACCTGGAGATGGGCTGCGAGGCCACGACGGCTGCCACCATGTATGATGCAAATTAAAGTCCCCTTGTATGTCACAGTCTAGACAAGAGCGCTTGCGCTGCTAAATGGGTAGAGGTAATTAATTTTCAAATCTATAAGGATGTGAACTATTTCGTTCCTCAACACATATATATACAGTTTCTCTCCAATCTAATAACTCGCCTTGGCCCTAACATGAATGAGGGTCTTTGGGAAATTCTCGTGTATCAGAAAGTCCTCGTAATAGAAAACCCAGGTGTATCAAGGAGTCTCCATGCCTCAGCTTGCCTCCGAGTCTCAGCTAGTCTCTGTATCCCAGGAAGTTTCACAATAGCGAGAACCCCCCCTGCCGTATAGTACCCTGCCCTTTGCCACATGCCCCATGCGCCAAACCTTTATCCCTACAGAGTTCGGGCCTGCCTATGCGCCACATAGGCTACAGGATTAATTCAGCTTATCAGCTGTCACATTGTAGCAGACAATTGTTGCGGAATGTTGCCGTGGCAAGGGTGCGCAGGGACTGTAAAATGTTTGTACCCAGTGACCCGGGTGGGGCGTTGTAAATGTTCCAGATATCAATTGATTGACCGTCAGTTTTTGACAAGCGTAGAATCATAAGTGTCAGAGTCCGTCCAACCACAAATTAATCCTGGATGATGAACCTTTGACTTGTTGTATTTGTATATCATGGCGTTTCGGATTGTAATTATCGGATGGAGGTGTGTCTTCTTGAGTGGAATACCATGGCGTTTGGGATCATAAAGGTTGATGTGTCCCCTTGAGTGAATTTCCTTTACTATGCACTTTCCTTTCAATTGTTTGAGATTTCCTTGAGATGTATATAATAGTGCTCTAGGCCACTCACTAGACGCTCAAGCTTTGTCTTCGGTCAATCAATTACCATATGGTTCAATACCTCGTTCACTCATCTTCGTGCCCGCTAGCTTCCACTAGCACCCGCACTACCCGTGATCATCCCATCACCCCTGCATCCCCGCGTCCCCACAGACTACGCCATTGATCAACTCTATAGACACAAACCACGAACCACGTTTCCAGCGATTATCTTCACCCTACAAGCAATTGTGCTGGACACAATTGTGACAATAAGCTCGTGCGATGACAACGGGTAGACTTATTGCGAATGTAGGCCTACACCTTTGCGGACGTATGACATGACACGAGGGCGAGCAATGGCCCAGTCGTCACTTGGGGAGAATGCTTCATAGGAAGGGTGTTTTTTGGTGATACGACGGGAGCGGTTGCGAAAGATATATGGCTCTTGTATAAGCACAATATCCACGGAATTCATGTGTGCTTCGTTTAAAGCGATTTCATGTGCCTGAGCGCCACGGCCTACATTTAGCGAGAGAATTATGAGTTGCTTGGATGATTTGTTTTCCCGGTGTGGGTTGGGCATTAAAGTGGAATTTCGCCGTTGCTCGGAGTCACTTCGTTGTTGAGAACAGTGAAGGGATTGTTGGACTGAGATGAGCTGGTAGCTGGGGTGGACTTTGAATTCTTTGCCGGGGGTGTCACGCGAATAGGGTGAGCCTTGTCTGTTGCCTCCCCATGGGTGTTGGTTGTGTAGCTGTGTGTGGTGGAATTCTTTTTGACAGGAATGTTACACCCGGCCACAATTTGGCATTGCAAGCGAGCCTCTGCAAAGATCTTACGGGTAGCTGTGACTTGTGTCTTGGACTTTGCTGGACCTGAGGGTATACGGCGGAGCTCGCAGTTGGGATCATCTGCAGGATGAGGGCCATGGCAATGAATGCATCGCGGAGGGCATATATGTTCTGATGAGCCTGCACACTGGTTGCCGTGATCCTTCTCAGAATGCCAGCAGGACCTGCAGAGTCGGCATCTAAGGGGAGACGCGCAGGTCCGGGTGTTGTGCCAAAGCCAACACCGAGAACACTGCACAGTTGTGAACCGCCTAGGAAGGGCTCTCGTGAGCGTCCTACAACCAAACAGAAAAAGAACAGGCTGGAGGCGTCTGTGTTCCTCTGGGAAGCGTACAATCCAAGACGTAGAAGTAGATTTCGGGTCTAACTCATTATCGCGTGATGGTTGAATGGCCACTGTGTGACAGCTGATAAGCTGAATTAATCCTGTAGCCTATGTGGCGCATAGGCAGGCCCAAACTCTGTAGGGATAAAGGTATGGCGCATGGGGCATGTGGCAAAGGGCAGGGTACTGTACGGCAGGGGGGGTTCTCGCTATTGTGAAACTTCCTGGAATACAGAGACTAGCTGAGACTCGGAGGCAAGCTGAGGCGTGGAGACTCCTTGATACACCTGGGTTTTCTATTACGAGGACTTTCTGATACACGAGGATTTCCCAGAGACCCTCAGTCATGTTAGGGCCAAGGAGAGTTATTAGATTGGAGAGAAACTGTATATATATGTGTTGAGGAACGAAATAGTTCACATCCTTATAGATTTGAATATTAATTACCTCTACCCATTTAGCAGCGCAAGCGCTCTTGTCTAGACTGTGACACACTGGGGCAACACCTGCCGCCTCACTCAGCGCTTGGTGCATTGCATCTGTAGTTACTGGATTATGACAATACTTCATATCATTGTAAATTGTGCCATATGTACGGGGAACGTGCTTAATCCTGTAGGATGTCCAAGGCGAGGCATTGTCCATAGTTGCGTTACCAAAGATTCCAGTGGCAGAGACCTTTTCCCTGAGCTTAGCCGTATCCCCGTCCTTTGGACATAGGGCAAAACCAGTTTTTGTTGCCTGAACGTTGGAGAGTAGCTGACCGTCGATTCCTAGTTTGGTTCTAATATGAGATTGAAGCGCGTACGCGGAAAGCTCCCTAAGGTTATCTCCTTCTGGTAACCGTATGAAGAGGCGCTCGTTTGGCCGTTGTTGCTGGGATTTAGGGTTGAGTTTGAGCGTGGCCGGGGCCTTAGAAAGGAGATTGGAGCGGCCATTACGACCGTTGGGAGCACGTTGTGCTATGTTTGCGTAAGATGCAGTAGTTGGCGCCCGCTTGTCGCGGCTGGGCTCTGACTCTGTCGAAGATTCTGTATCAATCACGGGTGGAGGAACGCCTCTCAGGTATGCTTCAAAATGACGTGAAGCAACTTTGGCAAGGTCTTGACAGAAGCTCTTTAGTGCCAGAGCTTGGTTTGAAGGCAGTGATGAGGGAATGCAGTGATTATCTAGAAAGTCTACAACGTCGCCAAACAGACTCCGGGCTTCCTTAGCGCGGGTTTCTGCTGCGTTGATACCTTTGGCTAGAGCATTATAGATAGGGGGGTTAGGGGAGGGATCCGTGAAAGGGTCGCCTTGAGGTACATCGTCATATTGAAGAAGTCCGACCGGCTCGTGTGCTGGGCTGTGGCAAGGACTGTCCCAGTCCATGTGCAAATGATAGGGACTGACCGACACAGGCAACTGAGCCTGGTCGGTCGCCATTGTTGGCCGTGTTGTGTGCGAGACACGTTTAAGGGACTGTACAGGCTTGGATGAAATAGGAGGTTTGTGTAGCGGCCTGCGGTGGCTGAGAACCGCAGATGACTTGTTAAGATGAAGGGAGGTTCTTAGTGGAGCCAGAATGAAATAGAGTATGCTGTATGTTGCTGCTGTTGGCAAGCGTATTGACTGTATCGGACGGCAGGGTTTGTGGTACAGCGGTGAAGTATTACTGCATGACATTAGGCCAGGACCCCCCCTGACCTGTACACTAATACTAATAGGGCAACAGGGGAACGCAAGCTTTAAGATCATGAAAACATGGTGTTTTTTACTGTAGAATAGCGCGACATAGAGCCTTTTTATTAGTATATAGTATGGAGTTCTTTTGCGTCAATTACAGCCTGGCAACGCTCTGGCATGCTCTCAATTAAGGCCCGAAAGGCCTCCTTTCCCACCTTATCCCAAGCATCTTTTACTGCCTCTCACAGTTGAGTATACCCCATAATCTCAGGATAATTATCCTGTAGATAGTTCTTCATAATATGCCAAACTCTCCTGATCGGGTTGAGATCTGGAGAAAATGGAGGCCAGTATATAACAAAAACGCCCCTCTCCCTTAAGTCCTCCCGAGTATCTGCGGCGGCATGGCCTGGGGCGCCATCTTGCATTAAAACAAGGTTAATTCCCTCTTCTCATCATCTCGATATACCGATGAATAATAGGAGCTGTAAGTGCTTGGTACGAGTCCTTATTAATCGTCCCCAATCCCTTTCCCAAAAGATCCCTGGCCCCTTTGTATGCCCATGAAAGCATCCCTAGAACATCCATCCCTTCTTGCATTGATGCTTCTCGACAATACAGGTAAGATCCCACTCCTCTCTGGCCTTCTTGTTACCCAGCTACGTGCATGTCTTCCACCAGTAATCCAGGTTTAGTCGGTCCAAAGGATTCGATACCATTGATCCATCGTCCAGTTAACATGCTCTTTAGCCCAGTCAAAGCGGACTTGTTGATTCTTTTTTGAAATCGGCGGCTTTCGCATTGCAAGGCAACGATGAAAGCCTTCACGTGCAAGAGCAGTACGAATAGCGTCCTTTTTAACCTAAAATTCCATCACTTGAGCTAATTGTGTATAGCTCGTTCGTCGGTTCTTTGCAGAGGCGCACACGAACTCGACAAGCTCCTCGATGTGGGCTTGCATTAGAAGAGGAGGCCTACCATTCTTCTTTTTTTGGCGTAGGACGTGATGATCGACAAGCTCTACTAATTTGATCGAGAGTATGGCCTGTATGTACGCGAATTTGCGCGTATTTCCACCCAATTTCGTGAAGGGGCTGGCACTCGCGTTGTTGATCCCTCGTGAGATCTGCCGCTTTCTTACGACGAACAGGAGGGTGCGGAATCGGTGAATTAGACCCTTGCGGAAAAGGATTTAAGAGAGAAGTAATTGGAATTACCATTTTTAATGAAAATAAGTGGTAGAGTGGGTAAAAGGCTCTACGTCGCGCAATTCTACAGCAGAAATCACCTTGTGTTCATGATCTTAAAGCTCGCGTTCCCCTGTTGCCCTATTATTGTTAGTGTACAGGTCAGGGGGGGACCTGGCCTAGTGTTATGCAGTAATACTTCACCGCTGTACCACAGTAGGTTCATAGTGAAAGGGGATAGGAGCACTGTAGAAGGTGTGGTCTGGGTCAGAGAGGAGCCCTAATGTTATAGTAGTCTTGGACTCTACGGAGGTCCAGCCCATAAGTATTATTCCATGTCGACCAGGGGGGGAGGCTTGGCCACCACAACGCTTTCCTTAATTAGGCAACATCGTGAGAATGCACCTCGCACCCATCCCTACTGTGTCTTGTATGTATTCCGATGAAAACAACAACGCAATGGATTCATCAACAAATCCAGTGTCTGTAGCTCCTATTGGACCTATACCTCAACCTTCAA
The DNA here is from genome assembly GCA_028751805.1 of Podosphaera xanthii. NCBI lineage: Eukaryota > Fungi > Ascomycota > Leotiomycetes > Helotiales > Erysiphaceae > Podosphaera > Podosphaera xanthii. The sequence continues at coordinate 17,988 of JAPWIX010000005.1, forward strand.
TCAAACGGCCTAAAGCCCCTGACCTTACACGAGACCAACGACGAGATATACGCCTTTTTCACTCAATTGACTGGTCATATAAGCAAATTCAAGATCATTTACCTTTCAAGCCAATCTTCGCACAGATTCGCTATGCGTGTTTAAGCGTTAAAGCTACTCCTACGAAACGATCTGGTCGCCCTCCGGTCCTTACACAAGCTCAAATTGAAGAGCTTGTTGAATTCTTATGCGCATCAACACAAAATCGTCGTATGTCGTTTCAGAAACTTGCTGAAGTACTTGATTTTGGAGTCAAAAAACATGCAATACGATCCGCACTTTTAAGAGAAAAATTCCATCGATGGTTAGCAATGCGAAAGCCTCCAATTTCCGAGAAAAACCGATAGTTGCGTTTACAATGGGCTCTTGAACACGTTGAATAGACAATGGATCAATGGTATCAAATCCTTTGGACAGACGAGACTTGGATTACCGGAGGAAGACATATACGTACGTGGGTTACAAGACGACCAGGAGAAGAATGGGATCCTACTTGCATTGTAGAGAAACACCAAAGGAAAAAGGGCTGGATGTTTTGGGGGTGTTTCCACGGACATACTAAAGGACCAGGTATCTTCTGGGAAAAGGATTGGGGCTCTATTAATCAGGAGAGCTATTGCGCACATACATTTCCATTTATTCACGGATATGTTGAAATGATGAGAAGAGAAGGAGTTCATTTGGTTCTTATGCAAGATTCAGCTCCTGGTCATGCAGCTGGAGAGACATAAGCAGATCTTGCGGAACGAGGGATTATAGTTGTTTTTTGGCCCCCATTCTCTCCTGATTTGAATCCTATTGAAAGGGTATGGCATGTTATGAAGAATTATCTTCAAGATAACTACCCTGAAAATATGTCTTATAATCAGCTGAGAGACGCAGTGAAAGAGGCGTGGGAAAAGATAGGAAGACATGAGTTTGAGGAGTTGATTCAGAGTATGAAAGCGCGTTGTCAAGCAGTTATTAATGCCAATGGATTGCTTACTAAGTATTAGTTATTATAAGAATAGGAATTATTCTGCATTTTGTATTATGAGTTTGGAATCATTGAATCAATGCTTTGTTCATTAGAACTCATACAAAACACAGTAGGAATGGGTGCGAGGTGCATTCTCGCGATGTTGCCTAATTAAGGAAAGCGTTATGGTGGCCAAGCTCCCCCTGGTCGACATGGAATAATACTTATGGGCTGTATCTCCGTACATAGCACGAATAAACACAACTACAGTCGTCCCTCTCTAACTCGATAGTGGGCCCCAGTATAAGTGTTGAAAATATTCATTGAAATTCAACCATTTACATTTGCAATACTTACCCCTGCGCGGAAAATGACCTATAAGGGAAGTGTTGCAAATACAAAAGTCCAAGCTACAATGAATCTTTTCAACATTAATACTGGGACCCACTATTAGCTAAGAGGGGTTCTACTGTACAGTACAACTGGCCTAAATCAACAATACTGCATTAGCGTGACAGGGGCATATGTAAATTCTTGACTATTACGAAAAGGGAAATAGATCTAGAGACTAATCATCTTATCGCTCAATACTACTGCATCCCCATATTACATGACTTTATTCTTCTGGATATCTAATTTTCGTTTTCACACATACAGAGTATAAACAAGTCTGATCGAATAGAATTGAACCCCCTTTATCCATCATCGTAACGATTTCGAAAATATCTTCCAGCGAAAGATTGTACTCGTATTAAAAGATTGCAAAAATACGCTAACAAAACCATTCAACAAATAGCTGATGAACTTGGACTATCCCGGAACCAAGCTCAACACGCTTGTGCCCGGTAGAGTGAGAGCCCAAATAATCGAACTAGGCGCCTACCTGTACTCTCTAGTCGGCAGATAGATCAGTTAGTGGCCTTTATTAGGTCTTTGTATGAGGCTCAACGGACGAGTTATCTAGATCCATCACTAAATCCATTTAGGCACTGGAAAGTTGGTGAGAGATGCATCCAAAAGGCTCTCAACAGCAGGGGATATCTTCGACGTCGAGCTCGTTCAAAGCCTGTACTGAGTGAGATTAAAAAAATAAAAGAGGATAGAGTTCGCCCGAACTCACATAAACTGGACTTTGGAAGATCGGAGTGTTGTGTTACAGTCGTGTTAGAAATACAGGATATATCACGTCTCTACTCGAATAGTAAAGCTATGAAAGTCGTATGGATTGATTGATTCTATCTCTAGGAAATCTAAAACGCGTCTATGATATACCTCTTCGTGCAGGGATTATTACCCCGCGTAACTACAGCGTCATGTGATGGAATATAATACATACAAGTCGGTATACAAGGGTACCCCAGCATATCATGACTTAGGTCCGTGCTTCACAATAATGATGTTGTGAATAGGAAAGAACGTCATAGAACTAAATAGAACTGGAACTCATAGAATACAGTGGAATGGTGTAGATACGTCGCTACCTCTAAAATAGTAGCAGAGGAGTTGTATATATAGAGAGGTACTTTCTTGCGGTTAGAGAGATAAGCATACGCACATTTACATACATATACACAATAGAAGTTCTCATTACACTCATATCTCAATCTCTCAGTAATTCAAAGGAAGAAGCCATGTCCTCAATAATCTCATAACCATAATACGGAGTCGGGTTGTCTGGACCCATGAGACATGGGCTACCGGTAATCCTTATAAAAACACGTGGGTAACTAGACTGATAATTACTGATTCTATCCAAATTATATCTAGCTCTAACGCGCAATTTAGGTAAATGAACTAGTTGAAGACCTAGGCGTAGATATGATGAGTTTGAAGGGAAATGGCTGGATATTTTGGGGATCTTTTACGGGATTGCGAAAAGGGGAACATTTATTTTGGGACAAAAGATGAGGAAAAATAAACTAATCCAGCTTCAGTGAAAGGGTGGTGCCATTAATTATCTAATATCATAGAGCGCACCCGGGCATGATACTCATGCGAGACTTAGCACCTGCCTATCGATGACGGGATTTAGATGAACTGTCTGAAGCGGGCATCGAGCTGATGGGAAGGCCTCCCTACTACCCTGATTCAGATCCTATTGAAAATGCCTGGCACATCATGAAAGAGAACACACCGTATAGTTTCCCCAAACTCGATGGACAACGGTTGCCAGATTCAAGGCTTTGTGCAATGGTTCAAGCTAGCTGAGATTTAATCACTAGTAAACATCTCACGCCACTTCTCGCAAGCATGCATAGGAGATGCCAGGCAGGTTTGGTAGCAAATGTAGGGCAGGCTCATTACTTTGATTTGGATTACTTGTCGGTGTTTATTGGTCTAAAGTTAAATAAATTTGTGTGAATAATGATAGCTTAGACAGGCGTTTCAAAATAAGGACTTTAAATATAATCACATGAATCTAAAATTGAAATAAATAATTTAAGAATATTGTTTACTATGGATCGATGAAATAAAAAGCAATATTCGCATACAAATATGAATATTTTTTTTCGATAGCCAGTTATCTATTTAGGATGAAATATCTAAATTCCCTCGCTTAAACCCCCTGTCACGCTAATGTGCAGTATTGTTGACTTAGGCCAGTAGTATCGTGCTCCAACAGTTCCTACCCATGTACTAAGTTACAGAATTGAGTATATAAATCTGGTAGGCTCCAGACCTATGAGACTGTTAACAGCAGCCGATAATTCTGTAGATTGAGAGGTTCGTCTGTAATTGCCTGGGATCAGAATCACTCGTTGAAGTTGATGTGACATAGATTTGATTAAGTCATGAGCCAAGACTAGTGCTAAAGAGGTATGGGTTCACCGGAATTAAGGATGCAGGGAAAAATGGTTTGTAGTGGAGTTTATGTAGAGTCAAAGACGATTACAACACTAGGCCCCCTTTCTGACCCAGGCCACACCTTCTACAGGGCTCCTATCCCTTTTCACCTCGAACCTAAGATCATTGATCCATTGACCCATGACGGATAGCCATTTAGCTCAGTAATTACCCGTAGAATTCAACCACCTTTTCTACAGAACCTTCTGCTCAAAAAAATTGGGGAAAAATGGTTTGTGTTGGACCATTTAATAGGTCTACGGATGACATGTAGCCACGCACCCTAAAGTTCCCTATTGGGACGCAAGACCTTGCAAAGCGTACGCTATCCTCAGTCGCTAGAACTAAGATAATACATTTTGAAGCTGTACATTCATACTAAAGAGGCAGTCGCCAGCACCACTACAGGGTTTCACTCGTTGAGACTTACGCCCCGCTTCTCCCCTCAACCAAGGATACCTGCCCGAGGAAAAGACAACGTCAAAACCTAAGACTCCTCAGTTTGCTTCATCATCCTGTCCTTCGCGACTGCGCGAGATGTGATCTCATCACGCCCTCGTGTCTTGTCGTGGCAGGTGTTCAGGCCACAGGACTTTCGACGTGGACATGACCCAGATAGCGCACCACAACACTATCTGTTGTTGATTGGAGCCTCGGCGCGCACAAAGCTCTCGAAGTCGAAATATCCCCCCACAGTCCCCTTTCCAAAACTCTATCCTCCCTCCACATCCTGCTGACTTGTCCTTCCGTTTCTCATAAATTCCCCACTGGAACCGTATCCTTCCTCGACTGTCACGAGCACTCTCCCTTCCCAAATTTATGCCCTGCGACTTTCATCCTCCGTCGGGTATCCATATCATCGAGGGCTTATATTTGGGGATCGCGACAAGGTAAGAGCCGCGTCAATTTCGTCGGAGGTGGTCCAAAGTAGGAAGATAATCGATAGGTGGTAGAGATGACAGCGATGCGTGTGAGGTTGAAGTCAAGTTATGGCCAAGAGAACTCTCGACGTGTTGAGAGGGCTCCGACTGAGAATGCTTGTGGGCCTCTGACCTTGATCGTATGCGACTCCTCTTGGCTATCTCAAATATGCAGCGAACATATTCAGCGTGTAGAGCTTGCACCGCGTGATGGTGACTAATTCAACTATGCCAGGAAATCTTTTATCATGGCTCTTATGTTGAATACTATATGACGCAACGGAAAAAATCAAGTCAGCTAATGATTGTCTAAATTGAGAATCAGAGCACGTGATATTACTACCGAATTAATGAAACAGTGTGGAAATGCCTTACAATTACAAACACTGAATAGCTAACTCGAATCTGCAAAATTCTCGAATCGAACCCTAGATAACTGATCCATAATCAGGTATAGCGTTCGCTGAGGAGGGGCCACGACGGGCTCAATTGTAAGATTTTTTGATTCAAATTGAAAAGTCATGTGTTGTTTGTCAATCGGGTATAGCGTTAGTAGGCAAGCTGCTGGTAGGACTCAGAAAGTTGAGCTGCTGATTTTAAAGATAGACACCTTTCAATTTATGTAGATGGTTTGCCTCGAGTTCTGAGAGGTTCACGATCTTAGACAGATTGGCCAACTCCAGAACTCATGCACGTTGGCCAACATAGCAATGGTTCGAGACAGGCGTGCACATTCTCTAATTGTGACATTTTAACCTGTTACTGACGACCTGATTGAATATCGGGAAACAAATCACAGAAATTTGGATACGGGGTAATCTCTGCAGATCTTACGAGTGGTTTCTGTGGAGAGTCCCTAAAATTAATTTAAAAAAAAGTTGGTTTTGCTACTCGCGTTGGAAGTTGTGATGTCTGGGGCAAATCAGTATGACGTGGGTGCAAGCGTGCCTGCGATGCGGAAATCGTTTATTCCGTTGTGTGAGCGCAATGAAATCTCTAAGATGAAAGGATGGAATCAGTTTGAATGGTGCTATGGTATACTGCCCAGGCTGTTCTCCCAAGTAGAGTCTGGGTAGCTTGGACACATGCCCCACTTGAGACAGGAGAAAGCTGGTTCGAATCCAGCAAGACCCTCACATCACTTCTCCTCCGGTGATATTGTATACGTAAGATGACGAAAGCATACTCAGTTGACTATGGGTTTATCTCGCGTTTCCCTATGATGGGTATTCACGGAAGAGGGTATATGTCGTAAGGCGTTATACTCGTAGTGGTATCTACAAGTGAAATCTGAGCATGAATATTCCAACCGTCAAGTTGAGTCATTCAGCGAATTATAAATATCTTCGGTAGTTATTCGCGTCATAGTCTCAGACTCCATGCGCTGGACTTAATTTTGTAAAAAAAGGGTTTCGCGCGTCGTTATATCGCCAGGAATTAGCCTATTGTCAACCCTACACAGAATGATTGATTGAATTCTTACGTAGCAGGCTCAAGCCCTGCACTCAAGAGACGTGAGACGAGAAGCCGGTCCCCAAAGACTTAGCACTACCTGCATATCTCACTACTGTCAGTTAGAAGTCTTAAAGAAAAGATAGAGAAAAAAAGAAAAAGACGTAAGTGCCCAAGATTCGATGCCCGATATCTCCCTCCTTCACCGTGGCGAACGTCCACGAAATAAGCGGATTACTCAACAGCAGAATCGGCTTGTGCCGAGCACCATCGGCAAGACTGAAGCCATATTTCTTGTCTGCTAAAAGATACGCAGTCAGTTCTCAAAGTGGCGACAGCACTTCACCGAACCGAAGACCTTGGCGCCCACAACGCTCCCAAAGCTAAAGATTCCCGCGAGGGAAACAGATATCCCCCTCTGAAACCACGTCATCCCTTTCTTTTCCCTCTTTTCCTCGTGAATTACCACCATCACCTGGCATCCCAAAGCCGTGACGAACCTATCCAACTTTGTGCCCACTCACTTTCTTCCGCCGCCGGGTATTCGCAACATCGTGGTTGGAGATCAGCTGAAGCAAGACAGAACATCGTGATAGTTCGGATCATGAGGTAATCGGTAGAAATTGCAATTCGGATCTGCGGGTGTTGGAAGGCGGCGGATTGGTGAGAGACGGCTTTTTGGAGTGGATAGACTGAAGCCACATTGGGCATGGACTAAAGAAGGTGAACCGTGTATATCTGCTCCGATGTGATTGCGACTCTTCCAGGCTATTGCAAAAATACAGCATGCATATTGAGCATTTACAGCCAGCACCGGGTGCAGGTGGAGAGTTCCACTTCACTGGCCAACCTCACAGAGACTTTGATGTAAAATTTGAATGTAGCCCGCATTAACGCTCTGAGAGCCCATGCAGGCATTATTGGAAGATCCTGTAATTTCTGAAGAATGACTCAATTTTTTAGCGTTTGGTATATTCATACTTAGGTTTCACTTGTAGATGCCACTACCAAGTCAGCCTTCACAGCATGTAACTTCTGCCGTGAATACCTACTACAGGGCGGCGTGTGAACAAACTTAGGATAATTTAAGTCACATTTTAACTTTTAACAAGAATACGGCAGCACCACGAGAAAATGTGATCTTGGAGTCGTTGGATTCGAATCAGTCTTCTCCTATTACGGGTAATGAATGTGTCCAAATTGCCCAGATTCTACATGTAAGAACGGTCCGGACGGTGTACTGCTGCATCATCCAACCAACATCGTGCGAACCATTGCCATCGTTCTTTAACTGAACCGATTGACACCATGCATGTGAGGGGCTTGTATCAAATTAACTCGAAGATGATGATTCAATATCACGAATTAGGGAGTACATAAAATTTATCTACAATCTGAGTACGTAGGAAGTACACATTCTTATCCGAATGTTCCACAGAACCAAAACCAACGCTCAATCAAGATAGTTCTTGATTTACCTACCTCATTGCCTTCAACAATCATTAGTACACGTACAGGGTCTGAAGGGAACAAAGTCCAACTTGCATGTGGAGTTGCAGCTCTAAAGATTGTTCAAAGTAAGCGTCCCCTCTGTCGATTGAGCCCGTGGTTGGAAGGGTAATGACATACAAAATTAACGCCCACTTTAAACAATCTTTGGAGCTGCAACTCCACAGGTAAGTCGGACTCTTTCTCCCTGATACCCCTTATTTTTATTACTCATTTGTGATCGACAACGGCCGGCGTCCCGAGATAATAACGTTCACGGGAGGTTGTCACCCGAGCTCCCACTTCCCAGATTATGATCAGCATCTTATAATAGCCGAAATGCGGACCCATAGCTTCAGCGAGATCCATTGACAGTGGTCAAGAGCCCGAGTCTAACCCAGGGGCTGTAGTAAAAGAACTGGTACCATTACACCAATAGTACAAGCATCTTTGAGAATCGAACCTAGTATGATGTACAATATACTTCATGTAATAGCCGTAACCCTTAAAATGAAGGCCCATACAGGCATTATTGGCAAGTACAGTAGAGTCGATTGTTACATAATTAGGCATCTAATGGCACATTAGGTTTACTTTCTAGTGGCGCTTCAACTGTTGGTGTAGTAGTATTGTTTTGTGTCTCCTGTGTCAGGTCACAGAGGATCCCAGAATAATTGTTGCAAGGATTTAAAGTAGTTTTATCATTTATGATTGCAATGCTTGCCCATGCGCGTAAAATGGCGTGTCGGGGTATGTGTTGTAAAATTAAGTACTATAAATTCTATAAGTCTTTACAAAAATTAAAGCGTGAGCCACTATCGGCTTGGACGCGCTCTAATATTTGTGTATCGTAGAATAACTCATTATTTTCGACGTTTGGTACTTACATACTCAGACTTCATTTGCAAACGTCCCTTTAAAGTTGACTCTTACGGCGTGTAACTTCCTCCGTGAATACCGAACATAGGATTATTTAAGTCGCTAAGTATCTTTCTATAAAAGTGCTACGGTATCGCGAGTACATGTGATGTGAGATTCGTTGGATCCGAGCAGACCATCTCCGACCTTGGGCAGGGCATGTGGCCAAGCTGCCCAGACTCTGTGTTGAAGAGCGATCCAGACGTCGTACCACTGCACTATCTGACTCTGTATTCCTACTCAAATGTGTGTCAACATTTATCAATCTGGGGCGTTCATTTTGCGGGGTCCGGGCGCCGCACGTCACGTTTGAGATAAATGTAAACCTTTTCTTCCATCACGAATTCAGAATGTGTGATAGCTGTAGCGTAAAACACCACCGAATTGAGTAGTGCGATGTGGATGCAGCCTCTCACATTTCAATGTGTGTACGGGTGTCGGATAACTGTATACATCGTTAAATGTGTCGTCAAAATAGTTCTGCCAAAGTCTTCCGGAAGACGCGAAGATCTCTTGTCGCGCGCACTGAACCTCCCTCGGTCTCTCAGCACCACAAAATAAAGTACTTGAAGCACTAGATCTATTTCTTCGATTTGTCATCGAAATATCCATGCATGTAGATGTAATATTACAGGATGCGCCCCGTCGATGAGGATTTACATGTTGCGTATCTTTTTCTGGTGTGCATCATTATCGATTCCGAGACGGTTCCGGACCTCGGAAAGCTACGTCGCAATGATCTTTTTTATCGCCGAAGATGGAGTCTATGATGCCTCCAGATAAGCTGTTACTTTTCTCAGAAAGACCAACATGTTTGATAAACGGATTCCTTATCTAATGCCTAGGCGTATCAGGCGCTCGAGAGTAACGGTCCTTGCAGAGGCCTAGTCGTGCCCCGGCACAGGTGAGTGTCGCATGTAGCCGCGATACCAATCAACGGCTCCCAGAAAAGAGGTTACAACGATAAGACAGGCTAGAAATGACCCCTGACGATGTCCAAGTTGTCCAAGACACTCGATAAGCTTTAAGAGTGGGGCTTTCATCCAGAGCATTGGGAACTGGAAGACTTGGCTACATGAATTTAGTCAGTTGATCAAGCCCGTGTAAATGCTACAAACACCACTTCCATAAGCCAAGAAATTGAAATCTAAACCACTTAAGAACATTGATCACTTTCACAAGACCGCTACTTCTGGTATTCCGTGCGGTTCACAAAGTATAGCCAGCAACCCCTCGACATGGGTAACCATGGATCACAGATACCGAATCATATCTCTGATTTGAAACCTGGTTTTTGTAAAAGCACGCGGGTTTCTGCAGCGTTAAACTTTCAATTAACGATTTCCAAGCACACCCACGCCTATAGCCCGGGACTTCATTCCATACCAAACTTGCCGCTAATTATTCAACTCCTGCATACACAAGAATTCTGTCCAACAGTCATAATTTTAGGCTACAAAAGAGGTGGGGAATTCCTCTCTTGCGCGGCAATCATTGGAAAAGCCGATCGTGATATGCGCAGCCTCTGTAACAAAGAAAAGCAAACGATTTGTCATTACGTCCTACAACGCTCAAAATTCAAATTTCAAGATGAAGCAGAAGATTGAATTCATTGAGTTCGAATAAAGAATTATATCAACACAACTTGAATTTTCTGCTTGAGGATATCCCTAGTTTAATTTTCGAGCTCGACAATCATCTTACCCGTAGAAAACATTAGGAGGACTCGGAGTTATAAGTTACACAGGCTTGATGGTGGAAGCTCTCACCGGGAAAATATATTTTCCTATTACCCAAGCAGAGATTTCTCTTTCATGACCCTTAGCGTAGGGTGATGATGATGATGATGATTACGTTCAACAGGTTACATGCTAAACGTGGTCAAAAATCCCTCTCTTGGTTAAAAGGCGCCGAGAAGCAGACTTCCATAAATTGCTACAACTAGATGACACAGCTGTGACCAGGAGATTAATTTTATGGGTATATTCGCTGAAACCACAAGGTATCATTTCTTGAGGACTTGCTCCCTTTTCCTCAACGGTGAATACCCATCCACGGAAAATATCCATGTAAAAACTCTTGAGCAGCACTAAAATGTTTCGTGACCAAACTGTACCTATCACGTTGGAAGTCTCACAATTTCGTCACTTCAAGTCGTTACGGGTGCTCCGGCTGCTGGATTCTCAATGGAACATGACGCAGATGAGGGACCATTAGTTTATCCTTCATTTGATTGAGTCTTAGCCCGCTCAAACTTCGGAATCGTAAATAATCTCATCAGGCCAGTGTCTTTCCCTCTCCATCACCCCTCTCCTCTCCTCTCACTGCCCGTATGCCGACTTTACAAGTGTGCTATTTCGAGAGGATGCTTCCCAAGCAAAGTAAATATTACTTTAAAGTTATCCACCAAGTATCAGATCCTCCGTCAGGTAGCCATAACAAGATGGGTGTGTAGTTAGAGCTGGTGAGCGCGGATGTTTGCAGTAAATCGGTCGCCAAGATCAGGATAAGCTCGTCATCAGCAAAGAGAATGGCGGATAAGTGCATCGGTAAGAAAGTTTTATTATCGAGCAGGAGAAATTGGCCACGTGGCAGGATCACCTGGACCTGGAATGATGTTTGACTGTGATCACGATTAGAACGCGTCTCTCTCCTCGGCTATCTCAAGTATGCGAACATAATGAGCGACTACAGCCGCCACCACCGCGTGAGGTAAAGAGTTCGACTCCGTCGGCCTTAGAGGAGAATGAGTCGGCGTTAAAAGGTTGTTCAAGAGAGAAGTGTCAGAGGTGTCGAAACTCAAAAGCTAAATACACCGTGATACATTGAAAGTGCATCTACTAGTGCCAGCGAATTCAGTCAAAAGAGAAAACCCCTGTGATTGGATCCGTGGATGGGACTCATATAGCTCTTCATGGTCTACAGAGGCCCGAGGAATGGCCTATACTATCTTGATTTCACGAAGCTCAAGTCCCTCGGACTGACCGGAGCGTAGATTCGTTCCCCGGAACTAGCAAATAACAGGGGGTATTTGCCAGAAGATTTGCCGTCCATGCTAAGATATCTCTACCCATAACGATGAGGTGGCTCCTACTCGGCGATGAAAAAAGAATCAGTACAGTTCGTCCCAAGACACGTGTTTTCACAATATAAATAAACCCGGCATTGTCCACGATGCTTAATAGACTGTACTGGTCATCACCGGCCCACAAGCTCTCTATTCTCAGGCCAGTTTACACATGCGAGTATCTCCAATAAAACATTACTGTCCGGGAGTTCCAAGATACAAAGCGTCAGCAGGCGTCATATCCCCAACAGTTCCTCGTCAACACTATATCGTCTCAGAGAAGGATAGACCCGCAACTTTACAACTCCTGAATGAGTACGAAAGAACCCGATCCCACGTGCAGCTCCGACACGGAAGAATTTAATGTTGATCTGTCGACCACAGTAGCCATCTCGACCGACCTGATGTCTCTAAATCTTATTAGTCTTGTCCCATCCGACCACCTACTCTTCACTCACCTCTCCACATCAAGCTCAGCTGCCGTAAATTCTTCTCCTCTCTTTTCCTCTCCTGGGATGCGACCTCAGGAATGACCGATCGATCGAACCTGACATTCAACGCGCGTGAGATGGCTTCGATCAGCATCCTTCTAGTGGGCTGGAAGATATCTTCTCTCGGAGCGCTATAACCAAATGCTGAACGATTGTGCTCAGAGATCTTATTCTCAACCAAAGATTAATTCAGCTTCCCGTTTGGTGAGACCATACCAGTTTCTGTCGGGAATTGCTCAACATATTTCCTTAGCTTCATGAATTGAAAGGACTGAGCGAAATCTTGTACTCAAATAAAAGCTCTTGATTCCAGTCGATGGCATCAAAAAAATCACCTACCACGCTCGATCTGCCATCGCCATACTGGTAATAGCGCCAGAAACAGGAAACGCCCGTTTAGAGATATAATTTCAAGAATCTATTAATTAACGGCAGCGGAAAATATTCCCTTTCATGCAAATCAACGGTTCATTGAAGTTGAATCAAAATAAAATTCAGTGTGGACAAGAGGACTCAAAGTAGCTGTCGCAGCTATTTAAAAATTCTTGAGATCCGAAAAATAATTAAGGTAGGAGAGACGACTACTTTAGAAGCATCCTGCTCAGTAGCCTTTCAATTATAAATGTGTGGGGTTGAATATTTCCAGGTATGAATATAGTCGCGGTGGACGAAGGTGATCAATATTCTTGTGTCTCGGCCAAGACCATCTATTTCTAGATTCTATTTTGCAGCGACTAACAATCAGCGTAGGCATCTTTAAATCATTGTTTTTATACATGTAATTAATCAATTTGCTGAATATTTCGGCTTGAAAAGTTGTTTAATTATGATCCTCAAACTGCCAATCGTATCAATACCTTTAGCCAAAGTTTTCTTCAGCGACATATATCCTTTTACGATGAGCGCACTTGTCTATCTGCAATCATAAGATCTAAGATAAACTCTACTATTTAGTTCCAGCGACGGAATCTTTTTTTGATCACTTCAGACATATATTTTGAGCCTCTTATTTTTTTAATAATTAAGTCATTTATATGCTACATGTTCAGAGTAAACTATGCTTTGCCATTTCTCGACTTATCGAGGCACAGACTAAAATTAATTCCAATATCTTATTCATTTAAAGTACAAGAGCAACAAATAATGCAATGATAGATTCAGCAATAGGCCCAAAACGTACCGCAGCAATATTTTGAGTCGGATAAGCTAGAGGACTGGATGTAATTTGAGAACCACCTGATGGCATAACAGTTACATTACTAGAATCATTAGTCCCGGTGAGACCGTTTGGTGCAACACCTGAGCCATTTTTATTTCCAATCTTATCTTCAATCGAGGGTGAAAGTGCTGCTCCACCCGAGGCACCGGGCATAATTGTACTTGATGCTGATATATTTCTAGAGCTTGGGGTAGATTCCGAGTCAAGCTTTGGGCAAGAGAGATCAAAAAGTGGCGTGCTTCCAGAGATGATACCAAAGCTTGGATCAGGTGAAGAATTGGCATCTGTATCATCGAGGGTGAACCACCAAGTATTGACCGTACCAAAATTTGGACAACCAACTTGATCCCAATAGATCTTGGCATTTGAAGTACCCGTTTCAGCTTCGCCGGATTTTGAGCCACTTACTGGCCAGCCCGTTTCTGTGATCCAGATTGGTTTTTCCCCGACAGCGTTCTTTGTGTTGAGAAAAGCTTGGTTAAATAGAAGAGCCCCATTCTCAATTCTATTTGCTTGTGTGCTTTGAAAGTATGGATAACTATACAGAGTTAGCAGGGATATTTTTAGATGTGTGTAGACATACGCATCCACACCGATCCAGTCTGAGGCATCAATCACAGCTTGGTTTGAACCATTAATCCAGGCTGTCCAAGTATCAACGTGACCTATTGGGCAAGCGCTTAGCCCGGTATCGGATATGGCAGATCGAACTTGACTAATATAGTTGGCAATAGTCGAAGGTTCGGCACCATATCCAGACTTTGCAGCAATTCCGAGCGGAGAGCTCCGATATAGATCCTCACTCCCAACCGAGATACCAGCAACTAACTTAGTGAAGGGAGTCCCATATTGGGCGATAGCCGCTCTCATGGCTTTAATTTCGTTGGTTACCTGATTCTGTCCAGCGGACGTCCAAATTCCCAAAAGAAGAGTTGTATCTTCAGCGATAGCAGCTGGTATAGCCGAAGTCGGATCGCTCACAGTTCCGCCTTGCTTCATGATATTAATCACGATGGTCATAAAAAAAATATTAGAAACATACTACGGTGGTATATAAACGAGCACTCGTGAAGCCTGACGTCCCAGCAAGTGTTTTTGCCGTGTGGAAAAGCCATTCAAAATCCGGTTGAAGTCTCACCGTTGTCCCATCTCCTTTGACAGAACCATAATTGAAGCCCTGAAAAACAGCGTTGACGACTTGAAATGGTATGCCTATTGCAAGAATTTTGACGAGAAGCATGATCAATTTTACTATCTTCAGTAAGGAATGAAAATAGAATTGGTAAGAAAAACGACCGTTCAAGGAAAGGAATCAACGCAATTATTTGAAGACACAAATTGATCTGATTTTGTCATGTAGCCTGCAGAGAAGCGCCTTATATACATGGTCAAGGTAATGCCACATATTTAACTTGGAAAGAGGGTTAGATCATGACGGTGGTCGCGCTTGCTTCCCAGTGTATGTTTATCCTATTTTTGGCAATTTGGAAGGTGAATACAGAACCCCAGCACTTCAGGACACTATCCACATACGAGTCACTGGAGTTTTTGATACCTAAAGCTCCAACCCATTTCTCGTGGTTCACAAGATGACAACTATAGATCTATCTCAGTTAAGAATATTTATCTTTTTCACGTGAGAATTATAGTTTTTTAGTCAGGCTTTCATATGGAATATAGATTCAGGCGTTTTGGGGGTATTTCAAAAAGACAAAATGACAATTAAAAAGGCTTCTTAGCAGCGGTGTCCGATCTTCATTGGAACTGATTAGAGAAGAAAAATTGATGAGAGTCTGGCTAAAGAATTATAAATGTGGATGCTTCTATCATGAATAGCCATATCATTGGAATGTTTGCTGATACTTATTTGAAAAACAAAAAAAAAAACAAAAGGGGTGTGGTATGAACAGGTGGAATTCACTTTTGTTGTCTCCGAATTCTTAAATCTTTTGACCTCTAACGGTTAGTCACGAACATCAAGAACTATACACTAATTCTTACTCCTACTCCTCTAAAGTACGCCAGAATAGGGCTCGAGTTTCGGTTGGGCCGACGGATAGTCAATAGTGCGCATGAATTCAAACCCACGGGATGATATGAGGTTTAATGTACCACCCTAAAATGCTTGTGTAGACGGCGTCTCCAACTGTAGTACTGAGTAGTACCCGCAATAACAGTAACGCATCGTTCACCATGATCCTATTTGAGTGGGTCAGAAAGATGAAACGATAGACAATTGATAGTTTTACAATGGCTGTCGTTCACAGCGATCTGTTAATGAGATGATTACCACATGTGTCTAGTAATATGACATGTTCTGATAGCACTGTGATATGACGTCGGTCACTAATCCTCTCGTTGACGCACTTTCACAACCACTCAATCTTGCTCCAGAGTTCGCATTCACAGTGGCATGAGAAGTTCCAGAAGGTACACATTTCTTTGCTGAATACAGCACAGTTGAATGACTAATCCATGAGGTTAATGGAAAGATTTTCATAACTTCATTACTCTTCTGTCGGAAGAGCCATAGTGGACAACCTATTTTGTGGGTAATCCTACGAAAGGGCGTTTAACCAGTACGTCTACCCTGAATCTATGATTGATCGGATCATGTACAAAACATGTCATCTGTCAAGAAACCACATGTCTGATAGTTGACATACTCCTGAGCTGCAAAACAGCATCAACACGAACTGGTTCCTGAATCTAAAATGACAAACTCGGGATAGAAAATTGCCATAGATACTACGTAAATACGAAGTTCTATTCAGATCTTCTCTCTAAGTCTTTACGTTCTATGCTTTGCCAATGGAAGATGATAGCTTTGTCTAGTGGACAATTTTCACCTCGATATCTATTCGCCATACCGACCTAAATGGTCAGGTAACACGCTCCTTCAAAATAATCTATATCCAATTTGCGATCTATAGGCTGTTTCTTTATTTCACATGACAACTACTGACTAAACACAGTTTAGTAGGTGGAGGGCCATAATGATGGCATTGAAAAAAATATCTTTACACATACCAAATCATATCAAGATGATATATTGGCCTCTTTAACTTTGCATGATCTTCGTTTATCTATAGCAAATCTCACTTTCAGATGGGGATATTTCGAAGAAAGAATTGTGAAGTACTTTAAAGAGTAATTGCACCATTACATAAATCCTGGGTGAATGAACAATGTATCTCGGGGTCATAGTATGAAAAAATTTGAAAGAGATGTATTGCAAGTGCAGAGAACAAAGCCAAAAACGTCAGCTGGGAGCAACTAGGTTGTTCCGTTATGAGGTAAGTTGTCTCAGAAATGAAAATTTGGCGATCGAATGGCAGGAGGAGTCGATGATGATAGGTTTAAATGAGAAAGCCACCGTTTTAATAGCAGATAAATGTATATGTAATAGTCATGGCTTGCTCAACGTCTGCTATATCGAGCTTCGTGTGGTGGCTGTTGAATTAAGGCTAAATCAAATACTGCCAGACATCGATGTCCGAGGTTCACGATGAGGTGTATGATTTAGTTGATAGGCTGGCTCATCGCCAGAAACATGGTACGCATGTTGTCAAGACACGCATCCTCTGATGGTGCTCAGAACATGTCGTAGTTGGTGAAACGCTAGTGTTTGCTTGTCATACCGGCAACTGTAATGGATTACATGAGTAAAACGACGTTGCCCGTACAAACGTACGGAATACCGGTATTGAAATAGTCTGGCAGCGCCCGACGCCCCTCGGGAAGCTCTTGAGCATCTATCATATGATAGATTTGTTGTGAACGTTAAACGTACTCAAATCAATGACAGTCTGGAGAGGTAAATCAAAGATAAGAATTGAAGGAAGGATTGTCTCAAATGTGTAATTGCATGTATGACTTTATCGTACTATTGGGGCTTCGAACATTAAAGTGCGATTGCCGATCATGTATGGAATATATATGGGTCTGGTACGTCGTGATCGCGCTTTGCACACTGAACTAATTTTAGACTAAAAAATATCGTAGAAACACGTGTTCTGGAGTCACCGACTAACGTCCCTTAATCAACACTCATTTTTTACTGGTCACGTGAATTGTCATTTTGAAAAAACTTACCGTGACCAGCAAAACTGTTCGAATGTTTTGTAACTTTCGCTTGTAAGCCTCATAAAATTTTATCTTCTTGACCAATTCACAAAATTTTTACATTAATAAAAAATTCCAATTCTGTGGTTTCTTTTGATATAAATTAGATGATGTGAATCGAAAATTTGGTGGAGTAATCGCGATTGAAAGGGCGTTGGTCATTCGAACAGTTTTGCAGGGGGTATGGGGAAATTTTTGAACTGGTAATTTAGTACTTTACATGCCCACCTTTCGCCTTAATCACTGCATCTATGCGCCTAGGAAGACTCTCTATCAGCTTCTGACATTCCTCTGCAGGAATCTTTACCCATTCATCCTGAACTCTGTCCCAAAGCTCCAGGATCCCATTTGGCGGTTGGGGGTAATCCTTGAGTCTTTTCTTGATGTAATTCCAGAGATGCTCGATGGGATTAAGATCAGGGGAGTTTGCTGGCCAAGGGAGAACGGCGAGAGAATGATCTCTGAGGAATTGTCTGGCCTTCTTCGAGGTATGCTTTGGATCATTGTCCTGCATGAAGATAACGGATTCGGGGGTTTTACCGTATTCCACCAGCGTTTGTAGGAGATCCTCCGCCAATATCTCAATGTATAGATGCTGGTCAATCAACCCATCAATCTTACACATGTTTCCCGTCCCCTCCCACAGCATACAGCCCCAGATCATAATATGACCGCCACCAAATTTGAGGGTCTCCTCTACCTCTCTCTCTATCAACCCTCGTCCTCGCCTTTTCCAGGTCCAAGATCTTCCATCTGACTGCAAGCGATTTATCTTTGTCTCGTCTTACCAAACTACACGCTTCCAATCATCTGTAGTCCAGTAATTATGGGCCATAGCAAAGTCAAGACGGTCCTTCTTTTGCTTCGCTGTTAGTTTTGGCTTTTTCTTTTTCACAACAGCTTTTAACCCTGCTTTTTTGAGGGTCCGTCGGACTGTATCAACAGAGATAGAGCAATTTTTCATGTCCCTGATGTTTTGGGCAACTTCGGCAGAGGTATCGGCCTTACTGAATGTTGTGGTACGGACGGCATGACGAGTGTCATGCTCGCTGAGCAAACAAGGTCGCCCTCCTAAGTTCACCTGAAGATCTGGACGGTGTCTCTTGCGAATACATGAAACGGTAGAAACTGAGACATTGCATTCTCGAGCTGTTGAACGGATGGAAAGTCCATGGTCAAGGTGGTGAAGAATGACATCAATTTTTGATTGAGATAGAGGCCTCATGATAAAAAAAGATTCGAGTAACAGTAGAAAGTGATTATGTGCTGTAAATGATTACAAACTCAACCTTTCATGAAGACCTACAGTGCTCCTGATGCCTAGTTATACTTTCCCCACATCCCCCCTGCAAAACTGTTCGAATGACCAACGCCCTTTCAATCGCGATTACTCCACCAAATTTTCGATTCACATCATCTAATTTATATCAAAAGAAACCACAGAATTGGAATTTTTTATTAATGTAAAAATTTTGTGAATTGGTCAAGAAGATAAAATTTTATGAGGCTTACAAGCGAAAGTTACAAAACATTCGAACAGTTTTGCTGGTCACTGTATGTAATAAAATTTCGACTTAGTTTATTTATTACACCGTAGGATTTCTCAAAATCACGAATTCAATACTAGAATGTTTCAAAAGTTTATTCACAGAGATTGGAGCTAAATTTTTTCTTAGGTTTTGAAATGAATTGGGGTTTTATTTTAAAATCTTTAACTGTAGTACATTGTTGCGGGATGCTTATTTCGATCCCATGTTCTGGGCATGATCCTGTGTCCTTTTCGCCGTCTTACTTCAGCTAAAAACTGCAAGTTTTTGGTGTCATTAGTTTTAAATACCTTGAGTAGCTTTTTATTTCCGATTTCTTTCTGTTCCTTAAGAATATGAAGGTAGGCAGACGTCGACGATACGACATCATCTGAATCATTAGGAGATGTACTATCACCGGTATCGACAAGCTCATCTTCTTCATCCTGGGGCTCAGTATCACTCTCGATCTCATTGTCGGGTCACGATCGCGTTTGCCTGATTTCTTTGATTTCTGAACGTTTGAACTATCTTGCGAACGGCAATAGTAATAATGTTTACTTTCACTGGTTCTTGTAGTCCTTATCTGCCGGAATCTGAGGCCACCGGCTTCTCGAATAAGTCAAACAAGTAAGCCGATGGCCTGATCCAGTGGCCAGAAGTCGCGATTATTATCGTCAGTGCTCTCAATACTATCCCCAAAGTTAACGGGTAAGTTGTTAAGACCAAGCTCGTAGTTTATATCTAGTAATTTGGTTTGTTGCTGTAGAGGATCTTGCTAGAATATTTTCGAGAGCGATATGTAGGAGGGTAAAAACTTACAGGCTTACTCTAAGTCCTGATTTCTAATAAAAAACTGTCCCATTGATCCAATGAAGATAGGGCATGTTTTTTAGAATGCTTAGAGCATGTCTTGGGTGTCTTGCCATGTTTGTTCACCGAGGAATCGCTCGCTGGACGGTAGCACATGCAGGCAGAGCAGAATATCTTTGGAGATTCCATGATAAATTGAAAAATTAAGCAAAGCAAGTCAAGTAGGTAGAAAGGATGTTTGATATCAAAAAAGCCAGAAACGCGAGAGTTTCGTGTAGGTGGCAGAAGAGTTGGTTGCTCAGGTATTGTAGTACAAGACAATGATCATGACTACAATAGAAATCACATGATAATCCTTGGTTACAAGTCCAGTCAGGTGACCAGTAAAAAATGAGTGTTGATTACGGTTCTATTCCCCGATTACTCCTGTAACTGATTTGATTCGAGCTGGAGTCGTTAGACGAGCTATTTAGTAAGCAAACATGTTTTGACAGCGAATCAAAATTCAATTTGATGACTGACATCCAATAACCCCACAAAATTGCCACTACTACATCCACTGACATGGCCTGATCGTATCTCGGCGTGGAAAGAAGAATGTCAGTGTAAATATTAATCTCGCTCAGCTACCATTATTTCATCTCCCGCACCTTTTTTTGTAAATCATTCTTGTCTATGCAGTCGCTCGGCAATGATACGAATGACAATAGTCGAGTACTTGGAGCGATGACTTAACTTGATATGAGGGGGCACTCATACCCGAATATCATTTAAAGACATAATTTGAGGTCAGGCGAATTTCAGCCCTTTCAACCCCCACCCGTTTTTGACTGTCGCGGGAACTCATTTCAGCCACTCCCGACTATCCAGCATGCTTACGTCATTATCACACACTTGATCGGGCCGGTTGCGGAGAGTGTCTTGCCGGATCCGGACAAGCTTTTTCTTATCTCAACTGAAGTATGCGTCTCGGCTATTTAGAATTTAATCGAAAGGACGGCCTTGACGGTATACCACATCACCATCCGACCAATCCCTTCCGCATTTACACTGGCACTACATAATGTAGTAAACTTCCGCTTCATGTAAACCATAGTAGGTTCAATTCCTGAGAGCGCTGTTACAATGGTGTAGTGATTACACAATGCTCTATTATGCGCAGAGCTTAAGCCGAATAAACAGATACAAAAGGCTCTATTAAGTACAAATTAAAGTTTACCACTAACTCAAATAGATTACGTCTCTGGCCATCGGAAATAACGTGGTACGAGTAGTGAATTTGTGGATAATATCGGTAGGTATTCTGTTCAAATAAGCGTGTCAGAGTGTTCAACTCGCCCAGACTTTGGTCAAGATTCATGCAGCAGTCAATTCAATGAGAAAGTAAGATTCGCGTTAGGCGTGCAACTGAGTAAAATCGCCTGGTAGAGTAATTGATGTTTCATTCGTTTACAAAATAATACTAGGATTGTTACCATGATAACTGTACATATAAAACTTCATGTAATATGTACCGCTAGCAGTAGCAGTAGCAGTACGTGTAGTACATGTCCATTAACAATCAGCCTTAGGAACACCTGACATGCGGGATGAAGCAACAAAGTTAAATTGAGATTCAATGACTAAATCGACTCTACATGTCACAACTCCAAGTCACGCGCCTTACTGCCCTTTCAACCCTCAGCTGTTTATGTCTGCTGCAGGGACACAAGACTCTTTCTGATAGCAATTCCATCTCACTCATGTCGAATCTGCCTCCCCGCCCCCCTTCCCACCCCCCTCCACCCCTACACGCCTCCGCCACGAATGGTGGAGAGGGGTCGCTGACAGAGATGCTACTGTCAACTACCTCCGCCGCTGACACCAGGAACCATGAAGCTACGCTTATGTTCCAGAATATTGCATCCGTCTTGGATGACGCGCTAGACGAATATAGCTCCCTTCCCCAATATCTCCAAAAATCTTTTCGAAATTTTGTCGCTGATCTCAGTTCCGTTGCCCGTCGACATTTCGAATGTCACGTCAGAGGCTCACAAAGACATCCTATTCCCTACTCTGCCACCAGTACTGTACAAGCTTCCTTCGTTCAGCCTGTAAAGAAAAAATGCGCCAATGATAGCCATCCCAAATACCCTAAAGCTTATGCCACTATAGCTACGACCCCTGCCACAAAGCAGCACTCTCAGGCACCCCCAAAACCAGTAGCGGCTCAAGCTCATTCTAGACCTAAGGCACAGGCAAAAAGTAAGCCTGAAGATAATCTACTCCTAGTTCGGGTCGGTCAAGGTCATCCAGCTCTAGGCTCTTCGACATATGCCATAATGCTCCAACTTAATGCCTTTCTACAGGAGAAACTGGTCCGGGAGATACAAATCATCAAAACCGGATTTGCCATCTGTCCCGTATCTGTAGAAGCCCAGGAAAAATTGACTGCTCGAATGGGCGAAATTGAATCCTCTCTATCATGTCAAGGCCAATGCAAGGTCGAAAAACCTGGACAACACGTAGCATATCGGCTCTCCGGTGTACCTCGCTCTTATACCGTTTTTAACGGAAGTACACTAGAGAGGAAAGAAATTACTGCATCTATTGTGGCAGATGCCCTCACAGATCTGACGAATGTTCCCCCCATAAATGTCCTCGAGTCCCGAGGCTCCGAGAGCTCCGATTTCTCCCCTGTGAAGAATTGGATTGTTCTTTACCCCAAAGGCCCAACCTTGTCTAAGGTCCTTCCATTATTCGGGGCTCGCATTCCAGCAAAAATGCTGCCTCCAAGACTAAGGACACCGCAATGTGGAAAATGTTTTGGTTGGCATAACGAGTGAGCATGTTCACGTTTCCCCCACTGCAGAATCTGCTCGTCAACAAAGCACTTAGAAAGTGGTCATGTGACATGCGATCCCAGCAGGAATCACTTATGTCCTCCGAAGTGTGTTAATTGCCATGGTCCGCATCCGACTGATTCTCTTGAATGTCTGGTCCGACCTAGAAAAGACAACACAATGCCTACAAGGTCACAACTTTCCGAGATTAGAAAAGCTACAGCCGCGGCTAGGCTTCGCTTGAAAGCAGCCCACTGTGGAATCATGAATGTTCAAGCCGTGACAGCTGCTTCAGCCAACAACGAAGCAATCCAGTCTCGCCCTCAAACCCCACCCACTGTAAGAGGTCTTTTTGGAGAGATATCCTCAAAAATAGGTGGAAAACATGCGGTTTTGGCTCAAGAGAGCTGTCAGGATAACTCAACTCCAATGAATGAGGATTGAAAATTCTACGATAAAAATTATCTCTATTAATGTTGGCCGCTCTTCATCTGCGCACCAAATTGCTCTTCAAACTGCGTTTACCTCTCACGTAGATATCTTGCTGGTTCAAGAACCTTACATCTCCAGAAATACAGACCGGAGAATTACTTGCAAACACCCTTCTTTCGAATGCTTCACCCCAGTCGATAACTGGACCATCCGACCCCGTGTACTAACCTACACAAGGAAGGATACTAATTTCACATTCGCCCAAGATCGTCCTAACTCTACTTTAGAGCAGGGTAAAGAGGACGTTTTATTCCTTACTGTCAAAGGCCCCGATAGGCTCTGCATACAGATAATAAATGTTTACAATGCCCCCCCTGGAGCTACTAATCCGGGAGCCGGTGTTTCTTTTCTCCTGTTACTTGCACACACTCATTTTCCTTCAAAGAGAATTCTGGCAGGAGACCTCAATCTTCACCATGAAAATTGGAATCCGTCATATTATGGCTCTCCTTCACCAAAGGCATCGGATTTAATTCGCTGGCTCGAAGATAATGACCTTTTTCTTCTCTCTGAGGTTGATGTGCCGACTCACAACCACGGGAATGTGTTAGACCTCTGTTTCGCTTCCAGCTCAGTAATCGCAGGAGATGCTGCTGCCACAGTTCAACCGGATCTTGATGTTAGCTCAGACCACCTGCCTCTACTTATCAAAATTCCTTGCCAAGTACGAAGCAAACCTCCCGCTTCTAGACTCCGTTTCGCAACGATTCATAATGAAACTTTCCTTTCACTGCTACACGTTAATTTAGCCCATTTAACTTTGCTGACTGCAAAATCTAACGCTAATCTGGATAAGAGAGCAGACGAACTCAGTCAGAACCTTTTAAGCTGTTACTCAGGCTCGGCTAAACGATCTCTTCCACATAATAAAGGGCAGCCTTGGTGGAACCAGAGCTGTAGAGAAGCAAGAAAGATATACAAAGAAAAATCCCGTGCCGGCAGTGTTTCGAAAGACGATAGAAAAGCTTTCCGCAAAGTTGTCAGCCAAGCAAAAACTCAGTTCTTTCAAAAAATAACTGACCAAGCAGCTAACCCAAAGGATGTCTTCAATATAGCAAAGTGGCACAAGTCAAAGGGAGACTTTCGAACCCCCCCCACTTATAGATCCTCATTCCCCAGACTCGCCACCGGCACAAAATGTTGAGGAAAAGAGAGACATACTGGCAAGAAATCTCCTATGCAATCAATCAGAGGCAGAAGATATACCTCTATCTGCTCCTTCTGTACCAAGAGCTGCTCTCCCCTTCCCTGAGCTTACTTCATCTGAAATTTCAAGAGCTATCCTCGGAGCTGGTAATACTACGCCTGGAAAAGATCAAGTTCCAACAGCAGTCCTACGTCTAGCTTGGCCTCTTATCTCAGAATTAATTCTAGACTTATTTCAAGCCTGCATTGACACTGGATACCATCCGAAATGCTTTCGGACTGCTATTGTAGCCATAATTGAGAAACCTAACAAGCTAGACATGACTTCCCCTAGATCCTACAGACCTATCGCGCTCCTATCTGTACTGGGCAAGGGGCTTGAGAGGCTGGTGGCAAAGCGAATGTCCTGGGTAGCAATTTAATATAAAGTGCTTGCCCGACAACAGTTCGGAGCTCTACCTCTTCGATCTAGTGTTGACCTCACAACCTCGCTAACTCATGATATCGAGACCGCACTAGCAAAAGGCATGACAGCCACAATGGCAACGCTTGATATTAAGGGGGCCTTCGATTCCGTCCTTCCAGGTAGGCTCGTCAGACGTCTCATAGAACAAGGCTGGCCTTCAGAGCTTTGTAATTGGGCTTCTTCATTTGCGACTGAACGCGAAGTGTGACTCCGAATTGATGGGGAGATCGGTGAGCCAAGACCGATAAATTATGGACTTCCTCAAGGCTCACCAGTCTCCCCAATACTATTTATGTTGTACATTTCTCCTCTCTTCAAGTTAGAAGGTTTAAGAAAAGCTTTTGGATATGCAGACGACTTTGCAATCCTTAATGTATCAACAACTTTGAATGAAAATGTGGAAGCAATAAGAGTTGCAATTAACCAGGCGCTAACCTGGGGTGACACTGAAGGCATAACCTTCGATCCAGGAAAATCAGAACTACTACATTTTTCCAGAAAACACAGGGACAGGGATATTAGCCCTTCAGTTCACACAAACAGCTTTTCCATTTCAGAGAATAATCAAAGGCCATATCTGAGATGGCTAGGAGTGCACTTCGATAGAAAGCTCACATTTAAATATCATGTGCAAATACAGGCCGCCAAAGCCTTAAAAGTAGCTCAAGCTCTTCGATGTCTGGGCAATACTTCACGAGGAGTGTCTCCTAAACTCTCTAGACAGGCTGCTTTTGCTTGTGTCCTACCAATTGTTCACTACGGAGCTGAGACTTGGTGGCCAGGTAAATCTAGAACCCAAAAAGGTAAAACCGTGTGCAATAGAGTAGGCACACACCTTAAGGTAATAGACAAAGTTAACCTAGCTATTGCAAGGGCAATCCTCCCAGTCTTTCGCACCACCCCTTCCATATCTCTTTTAAGAGAGACTGGACTCTTACCTGCCGAGGTCACCCTCGACAATATAGCTCAAAGAGCAGCCGTACGCACACGTCGCCTTGATCCTCGTCATCCTCTGACTCAACGGGGCATAGCCTCACTAACACAGTGTCACAGATCAAGATATCGAAGCAATGTGCATCCGAGTAAATGATGGTAAATTAATAATCTAACTATGAAGAAATATCTAATATAATGATGAATCCTCGTTGTGAGGTAACTAACAGAGGTCTTTATACATTTTAACCCTAAACCCTTAATTACTTCCTCCTCATTCTCGTAACCTTAGGAGTCTTCTCGAAGATTCCAGTTATTTCATCAGAGCTGCTTCACAAGCGGCCGTTTGCTTGTGCACGGAGAAGGATAATAGAATCTTCTCGAAGATCCTAGTTGATACATCAGAGCTAGTTCATGAGTAGCCGCCTACCTGCGCACAGAATAGAATTAGAGAATCTTCTAGATCACTCTGGTTGATCTACCAGTCCTCAGGGCGCTATGAAAGCATACGCTGACTAGCGAATGCTACAGGTAATTATTGGCTAACTAGCCGTTACAGTTCCCCCCTCATACAGAAATCTTCTTTCCTCTTTTGGCTCTTCGTTTAAATAAAATATGTGTTCTGCAGGACCTACATATGCTCCTGCGTTTGAGGTTGGTGGTCCATCATTACTATTAATTGGCCCATATATTTGCTCAAATTTTTCAAGCGCCGCTGTATCTTTGACATGTTCTATTGGTTCCCAGGTTGGATCAACCCAACCTACCCATTTCACTAGAGCTTGCCGAAAATTTCCTCTACCCCGACGGACTGTCCTAGCCCGCAATATAGCTTCAACTTCAAACTCAGGTTCATCTAGATCATCCAAAAGCGGGGGGTTCTGCGCGTCGTCGCGGACTTGACTTGGAAAAGGGTCGTTACCTGCCCGTTTAAGTAACCCCACATGGAATCGTTTATGAATATTTCCTGGCACGTTTAACTCGACTGTAAGTGCATCGGGTACTGCCGTTACTTCGTACTTCGCGTGCTGCCATGTAAGTTTCTTTGAAAGTTGAGGCGTTTTGATATTTCGCAAGTCAAGCCAGACCTTATCTCCAACTTTAAAACTTTCAGGTTGACGTCGGTGTCGATTTGCTGTAGATTCATATCGTTGTTGAGCTGACGCCATTGCTGCTTGTGCAAACTCTTGCGTGTTTCTTAGCCGTTCGACAAATTTGATGGCAGACAAATTTCTAGGGTGACGAGAACTTTCATTTTTAGATACCGTAGGCTCCATAATGGGATCAAAGTCGTAACCGTGTCGCAAGAAGAACGGACTAACTCCGCCGATCGCAGAGTTTGTGCGAGAATTTAGAGCCAGTTGGGCCATAGGAAGCAGTTCCATCTAGTTATCCTGTGCATAACAAGTAAATACTCGTAAGTACTTGTAGATTTCTTGATTTGCACGTTCGCTGGCGTTAGATTGCGGGTGATAAGAAGTGGTCAATCGTTGCGTTATCCCAGTTATTTGACAGAAGGTTTTCCAAAAATGACTCGTCCAATCACTACCCCTGTCGCTAGTTAAGTATCGTGGGAATCCGTGATGACGGTAGTACCGATCAACAAAGATTTTGGCGCAATTCTCAGCACTCATTGAATTAGTCCCAAAAATAAAGATGTCCTTAGAAAGACGATCGGTAATCACCATCAAGTTTGTGCAACCATTTGAAGGCGGCAAATCAGTAACGAAATCAATTGTCAAGTCACTGCCAATTCGCTCGGGTATAGGTAGTGATCGCAAGAATCCCGCTTTTGCTTCACGCCATACTGTCGATCGTCCACAGATATCACAATTTCGAATAAATTGCCGAACAGAATCTCTTAATTTTGGCCAAAACCATGGTCGAAGAACCATGGCTACCATAGTATCCTTTCCAGGGTGACCTGTCAACTGGCTGTCGTGTATACGCTGCATTATAGCTGTTATGAGAGGTTCGTAATTTGGCACCCATATTCTGTTTTCTCTGCCTCTAAGAACACCGTCAGCTGCCACACTACATTCAGCTATATTGGCTGATAGTTTGTAGGCAATATCAGGAGGAAATGCACGTTCACCCGATTGAACTGCATCGCACGCTCGTCGCCAATCATTGTCTGACTCAATACCTGATTTCCAAAGAATTTGTAGCTCATCGTCGTCAAATAATCTCGCTGAAGCGGCTGGGTCAACATGCTGATCTAAACCGTCATCTCTAGTTTCAATAGTTGCCGGATTAACCTTTACAGGTGGTAGTAGTTGCATAATACGCCCAGCTGCGCGTTCATCGCTCATACCAGAGGGCTTATCTTGGTCACGTCTAGACAGAGCATCAGGCCGCTCACAGGCGCTACCCGGTCGCCATTTTAGAGAGAAGTTGAACTTCTGTAGCACATCGTTGTAGCGAACTTGACGTTCATTCAAGAGACGTTTTGATGTGAAGTATTTCAAATTTTCGTTGTCTGTTAAAATGGTGAAGGGCTTTATAACTGACGTCAGCTCAGGTTGCCACTCCTGCAGGCATGATATGATTGATAACATTTCTCTGTCATGGTTTGGGTAATTAAATTCAGCGCTAGTTAATCTTCTCGAATGATACGCAACTGGGCGAAGTCTCCCTTCATCGTCCACCTGTGAAAGACAACCTCCTAAGGCGTAACACGAACTATCACCTTCCACCACTGTCTCTCGTTCTGGATCCCATTGCGCTAAAACTGGTTTAGTGGCAAATATTTCTTTTAATTTTTCAAAGGCTTGATTCTCTGCTTTACCCCAGCGCCATATTGCATTCTTCTTGGTTAGAGCTGTTAGCGGCTCTGTAATTTCTGAGAACTTGTCGACGAAGCATCTATAAAAATTGGCAAATCCGAGAAAAGATCGCACTCCTTTGACTGTTGTTGGAGGCTGCCATTTCACGATTGCTTTAACTTTTGACGGGTCAACTTTTATGCTCTCTCCCGCCCGTATTATGAAACCCAAGTATTTCACCTCTTTGCACAAAAAATTACATTTGTCGATATCTAAATAGAGGCCGGCTTTTTTCAGCTTGTTCAGAATACGTCTTACTCTTTCCCAGTGTTCCTCTTCGGTACCGCTAGTATAGATCAACACATCGTCGATGTACGCAGTTGCTTCTAGGTCTAAATGCTCTCGCAACTGTTCGTTAATGTATCGCTGGAAAGTCGCGGGCGCGTTAATCAGACCAAATGGGGTCACCAGCCATTCAAAAAGACCCAACCTACAACGAAAGGCTGTCATCCATTCGTCACCTTTCCTTATTCGAATACGATGAAATGCCGATTTGACATCTAGCTTCGTGAACCACTTTGCTTTAGAAAGCTGACGTAGTGTTTCCTTAAAAAGTGGGAGAGGGTAACGGTCTGGTATAGTAATCGCATTCAATCCACGATAATCCACGCAGAAGCGAAGACCCCCACTTGGTTTCCTAGCAAACAAGACAGGAGCTGCAGCCGGTGAGCTACTAGGTCGAATCCAACCCTTTCTCAGTAAGTCTGTTAATGTCTTCGTAAAACAAGTAATTCCTCGCGAGACATGTTGTATAACGGTCCCCAGGGCGGTGTAAGGGGAGTTCCATTCTCCTGTCGTAGATTAATCGCATGGTCTAATCTGTTTCTCAACGGAGGGAGGTCGTCTGCACCCACATCGTCAGCAAAAAGATTAGCATAGTCCTTCACTTGCTCCGGCAAACGACTTTTAACTTCTCCCAGCGTTAGGGAAGGTTTAGTCCTCAAGGCCTTGTTGATATCTTCGAGCGATGCCTTACACACAGGAACATCCTTTACCATATCTCTCATAATATCGACAGTTGCTACTCTTGGGCGTGCAACATTGCGAAGCTCTTGGCGCCATCTTTTAACACTATATATCGTAATTCCTTCTTTTCGTAGATTTAATCGCTGCTCCTTTTAATGAATGATTGCGTCCTGATCCTCCAACCATCTTTTCCCCAGGATTATCTGATGAGTGCTATTTGGTACAACATACAACCATAGCTTGGGAGTTACGCATCCATCTAAATCCAAGGAAAGGTAGGTAATATCTTTTACAATAGGCTTCTCAGATCTAGAGCTCTCAGCTGTTTCCAAAGATCTAGGAAGAATAGGTATGCGCGGCAATTTTAGCAGGGAGGTAAGATTGTCATCGATGATACCTGAACACAAACACCCATTGTCCACCAAAGCCTGTACCATAGTCACATCATTGATCAATGCATTTACAAGAAATGGGGTTGTATTCATTTTTAACTCCTGCCTAATAACTGCCTCATGCTCCTGAACGTGATTCTGTCCAGGAGCACCTAGTTTTCCGAGACGGCCTGGTTGCCAGACTCCAACTCATCAATTTCTTCATATACATGCGCCTTTAACTACCTAAAATCCGTCAAATTTACCCCCACATCCCTGGGTACTGGCCTAACAGCTGGAAGAAGTCTGCAAATCTTAGTGTTACACCCTTTTCGTTCGCAACGAAAACAACGTCCTTCCTTTCGGAGGCTGTCAATAACCTCTGGTCTTTTCCACTTTGCTCTCAGTGGCTTGCCAGTTGGTCCCCGTAGGATTTCTGCCGAGTAGATTCCTCCCATAACTATATCGCCAGAAGAATCAACATCGTGCACAAACTCTCGCCTGTTTCCTGGACGAGTCCATCCATTATTGGAAGCTTCTCGAACATCACCCTTAGAATTATTACCCGTGTGAAATTTATCAGTGCTGGTTTCAATACTAGATGGGATATGGCTAAGGTAAGAGCCATTCAATAGGACTTCGTATCTTTGTGCAACGTGCGTCACAATTCTGACCTACTCAAAAAAATTGTCCGGCGGGAGAAGATGGTTACCAGCCAGGGCTAGGCGCATAGTGTGATTCAGCGTTCCCTCAAGCATTGTGACCTTAGTCTCGTCAGGCCAAGCATCCCCATTGGCTTCAGTTAGCTTATTGGCCCATAATGGGAAGAAGGTGCTCCATCGTTGCTTCGGGCCCATTTTCATCGCGTTTAATTCTCCTCGAGCCCGAGTTATTCTGGTTGGGTCCCAGTTACTGCGATCCAGGAAAGCGATAAAATCCTCCGGTCTCTCCTCGCCTCGCAAACCTCCCGACTCGAAGTACGCTGCGGCCTGTTTCTGAGCTTTCCCATCTAATGCCTCGTAAATCTTTAAGAAGACGTAAGAGTCGGTGTATTCAAACGTGTTCCAGTCCATCTTAAGCGCAGATAACACCGCGCGCCGCCATGCCGGATAGGTACTCCGGTCTCCATTGTAAGTCTTGAACTCGGTTGGTTTTCGTTTAGAATTAGATCGTGCAGGGTCTTTAACTATGATGACTTCGGGAATGATTTCGGCTGGGATAAAATTTGATGTTGCTCCGTCATCAATTCTCTGGCGTAACTCTCTTATCTCTTGCAGCAAGGTATTGACGTCTAAGGCTTCTAAGCTAAGCCCGTCCTTGGAGTTCCTTGGTGCCGTTGCCATTGTCGTCGTCGTAATCGTCGTACTCGTCGTGAACGTAAACGTAAGCGTAAGCGTATAGTGAATAGTTAGATTATATGTCACAGATCAAGATATCGAAGCAATGTGCATCCGAGTAAATGATGGTAAATTAATAATCTAACTTTGAAGAAACATCTAATATAATGATGAATCCTCGTTGTGAGGTAACTAACAGAGGTCTTTATACATTTTAACCCTCAACCCTTAATTACTTCCTCCTCATTCTCGTAACCATAGGAGTCTTCTCGAAGATTCCAGTCATTTCATCAGAGCTGCTTCACAAGCGGCCGTTTGCTTGTGCACGGAGAAGGATAATAGAATCTTCTCGAAGATCCTAGTTGATACATCAGAGCTAGTTCATGAGTAGCCGCCTATCTGCGCACAGACTAGAATTAGAGAATCTTCTAGATCACTCTGGTTGATCTACCAGTCCTCAGGGCGCTATGAAAGCATACGCTGACTAGCGCATGCTACAGGTAATTATTGGCTAACTAGCCGTTACACACAGCCCGTATTATCTCGATTTTCTAGGGCATACAGTAGTATTCCAGAATCAGAGTACTTTGACCCTTTGATAAATCCTCCCTGGGTAACTGAGGAGACCAAGCAGGACTCACTCATTCGAATCGGGGGTCCAACAAGTCCAATAGAAACAAGAGCTCAAAGGTTTAAAAATTTTCTAAACAGCCTTCCTAGAAATGATGTCCAAATATACTCAGACGGTTCGAAGCTCTGCGACGGTAACTCCGGAGGTGGGTATGTTATCTTCCAATTTGGGATCCGAGTATGTTCAGAAGCCTTCCCTCTCGGAAAATTTAGGGATTCATACGATGCAGAAGCTCACGCAGCACTCAGGGGGATTCGTGCAGCCATTTCACTTCCCTCAGCTCGGTTTGCAGTTTGTGCATGGTTATTCATAGATAATACAGATGTCGCCAGAAAATTGTCGACAAAATCAACCCCAAAGTCCTCCCAATCAGTATTTCTAGACTTTATGGAAACAGCAAAATCCTGGAAAACTAGAACGCGGCTCCCTCATACCCAAGAGGGTCAAATAAATATACGCTGGGTTCCTGGCCATGCAGGAATTGAAGGTAATGAAATAGCCGACTTTGAGGCAAGAAGAAGAGCAGCCATGCCGTTCATAGACTCAGCCAAACATTCTTTCACATCATTATTACAATGGCACGCTGAACAGATGAGCCAAGCCCGAGATAGTTGGTGGAACAGAAATATTCCGAATTCATACGCACGACTGGGAATTAAGACTGCCCCTTACTTTCCCAAAGAACTTCTCTTAGGACGAAAAGCTCTGGGTCAACTGATTGCAGCCAGAACCAGTCACAGAGACTTTGCCGCCTACCACATTCGTTTTGGTCACGAAGAAGCTAGATTGAACTGCCTCTGCGGGTCACCTAAAACCCCCACGCATTTCCTATTTTGTCGGATTCTCCGCCGTCGAAGAGGTCGCCCAGTTGCGCCTATAAGCCGTCTCCTTCCGAGTCAACTTGGTACACCTGAAGGTGCCAAGATTCTAACAGAATGGCTGGATCAGTCTCGATTTTTCGAGAAAATTTGCCCTCGTTGAGGTATTTTCTTTTGTCTTGATTTGTTTTACGTTATTTCGCTTACCGCTCGATCGGGGGGCTCTGGAAGGAAAGATAGAGTGGAAGAGGAAGTTGGATTGATCACCAGCAACGAGTAATGGGGAGGACTCATACATAACTTTTGCTTTCAAGCACAAATCTCTTCTGTCTACAGTTTCATATAACGCGGCACAGCAATGTATTTACTCCTAGACTTAGATAAGTCCCAAACTCTAGGGCTTCGGCTCTAGCGTCCTTTGTCCAGAACGGGATAGATATCACGTGTTCTGGGCACATGATTATCACCCCAGACGTTAAATAAAATCATCATCATCATCATCATCATCAATGGGCCTTACAAGGCCTAGAGACAGCATTAGAAATCGGAGACAGAGCAGATATCAAGGTGCTCCTTGATAACGAGGAGGCAGTCAGTGCTCTCAGGAGCGGCATATCAAACTCCTCGCAAAGTAAAGTAAAACAATTCTCAGAACTATGTAAGGCTCGACCCGCGGTCGAGGTCCGCTGGATCCCGGGACATTGCGGTATTATAGGGAACGAAAAGTCTGATGCGCTAGCTAAAGCAGCATTGGCACCAATTAATATGGCTCACAACAGTTTGATCTCTGAAACGGTAAGTAGCGAACACCATGTCCTACTAACATTTGCGGCACTTAAACGGCAAGTCACAATACGTTTACAGGACCTATCGGAAAAATGGTGGCGCAAAAATAGACCACTTAGGTACGAAGAACTGGATCTAACAATGCGACGAAAACGGCCCCCGGAGTTAGCACTCCCACGATGGGCATACCACCGCCTAATAGCAGCACGGTCTGGACATGGTGACTTCGCGAGTTATCACAGACGGTTCAAACACGAAAACGAAGAAATGCGGTGCAAGTGCGGACGAGAGAAACGGCCATGGCATTTTGCCGAATGTCGCCCGGCTGTCCAGAAATGGCGGTCAAGCGCCAAGGAAAACAAACCTATAATCAGAGATATGATAGGAGAAGACGGATGGCGTACCTTTTTGCGCTTCCTAACTGTAACAAAGTGTTACAGCAAGAACGATATTTAAGCAGGAGTATTGAATTACGACTGAAGCCTCTCTGCGCTTTGTTTTATGCTAGTGTTCAATATTAGATAGCGCGGGGAATAAGGTGCAGTGCAGGGCACTAGCTCCTTAGATATGGTGTTTTTATCTGTTTCCATGGTTCATAAGAACTATTCATGTAGGTAGCGAAGTTAGATCTGGACTACCCTTGCCATGCCTCCTAGGTGCTGGGCTTGCGCCTGACCACGTTAAATGTATCAAATCAAATCATCATCATCAATGATCATCATATAGCGTACCATCATCATCATTTGATTGCCCACGCATCAACACTCGAACTGTGAAAACAAGTACCCGCCCCCCCCCCTTTGTATCTCCGAATACAAGCCCTCCGACCGGTGCAATGGGTTCTTCCAGCGCGCCGTCATCATCGTCGCCTGTCGCTCCAAGCGACAATCTACATCCAAGCCTTCAGGTCATTGCCGCTGTAATTGAACAAGCTGAACGCCAGACAAAGCAGAGAATGGGCCTGGCTCAAGAATTTCTGCAAAACATCGACGCCTGGGCCAAAACCAAGGCAGGAACTGAAGATGCATTACTACTGGCGCCATTCATCGAAAAGATTGCACCAATCGTGACTGCGTTTGCGATTGGTAATGCTCAAGCACCCGTAGCACCCTGTAAGAATCCTCCCCCAAGATCAAGCACGGTAACAGCTGTCCCTAGGGTGACGAGCCCGGGGGAGGGTCCCAATCTGGCTCTCCCCAAAAAGCCGGAGGCCAAGTCTCCGTGGGTCACAATAGCCAGGAAAGCGGCAAAACTCCCAACACCACCCGCCGCCACGCCAATCCGTAAGCCCGCTGTACAGAAAAAGTCGGCCATGCAAGACCCCCCGAAAGAGGACAAACGACTCTTCCTTCGAATCGAACAAGATCACCTGTGGCGGAAACTTTCACCTGTCACAATAAAGAAAATTGTAACCGAGAGAGCTGGGGTCGCACCCTCAGCAATCATAGCGATGACACAAGTTAGGTCAGGCCTAGCAATCGAATGTGCGTCAGACGCACTCAGAGATACAATACTGAGGGTAGGCCCTTCTTTTCAAAAGGAAAACATGACAATAGAGCCTGCGTCAGACTGGACCTCGGTTATTGTCCCACACGTACCCTTATACATCCGAACAATGGATGCAAGATTAGAGGTCACAAGTGATATGGTGAAAACAGAATGCCAGGCAGTCTGTGGGGTCACGCCCATACAGGTGCGCCCTAATTATGTCAAACTAGGGCAGTATTCCACTAGCTGGATTATACACTTCAAACAGGTACCAGCAAACCTAAAATTCAGACTCTTCGACGAAAGCGGCCCGGCGATGCCATTCTCCCGTCGTCGCCCTATTGAACAGTGCCAGCGATGCTGGGGTTATCATTCAACAAGAACATGCGTCAAAGGACAGCGATGCGAGAAATGCTCGGGGACGCATGAGAAGATAGAGTGCACTGCCAACCTCCCCAAGTGTGCCAATTGTGCTGGACCGCACGAAGCCACAAACTTGGACTGTATGGCCCGACCAAGCCGACAGCATGGTCAAGTAACGCCTCGCACACCGGCTGAATTACGAATAATTCGAGAACGTGGTCACCGAGATTTTAAAGCGGCGACTACGAGATCCGAAGAGAAAGGTAAAGCCCCTGAGGCCACCAACACATCAGCAGAAAAAGGTATGACTCCTGAGGTCATAAGCATACCGGAAGAAGAGATGCGTGATAATGAGTAGGACACCAAATCCTCATAACTTCTACGAGAAACCAGACACCCTTCTATTTCACCAAGTGAACGTTGGAAAGGGTGGATCAAACATGGATATAGCACTCCAACAGGCGTGGGAAGCAGAAGTACATGTAGTCATGATACAAGAACCTTGGACCGTGCGGAAAAACGGAGAATTCATTACGAAAAGCCACACAGGTTTCGATAGTTTCATACCCTTCGGAAATACGGCACCGAGATTACGCCCACGCGCTATCACCTTCGTGAGAAAAGGACTCCAAGCGACTCAAATGAGTCCATCGTCATCCAGCAAGACGTCGGACTACTGTTTCGTGCAGGTAAATGGACTAACTTTTGTAAACGTCTGCCGTGCTCCTGGCCATAGTGGGACCTTAGACCCTCTATTAAACTGGCAGCCCCCAGGCCCCTCGGTAGTGGGGGGCGATTTCAACTCCGTTTCTCAGCACTGGCAACCACTTACCGAACGTCAATACGGAAATGGCGATCTCATCATGGAATGGGCCCGCAATCACCATATGCAGCTAGTAAGTACCATCGGGGAAAGCACCCATCGAGACGGGAATGTGCTGGATATCACCTGGAGTAATATGACGGCACAAGCAGCAGTTTCATCTCGCTTCCAGTGCACATCGGACCATTCGACAATCGAGGGATCAGTCGACACACCCGGAACATCGAAACTAGCTGGGATCCCAAGACTAACACGGGTGAGGGATTGTGATCTTGACAAGTTTGCTGGATGCGTGAAGCAATGGATACGACCGGGACCCCTCGGCAGCCCAACCGAGATCGAAACATACACGACGGAATTAATCCAGGCTCTCCAGGACGCGGCCACAGTCGTGGGTCGAGCTCCCGCAGTCGGCAGGGGAAAAACAGCGCCTTGGTGGAACGAGAACTGCAAGAATCGACACGTTGACTACCAGACTGCTAAAAACTCCTCGGGCAACGTGGAACTAACGCGCAGGACATTCCGAGCCGCGGTAAAGGCGGCAAAACGCGAATACTGGACCAAGCAAGTTGAAGCAGCGGAGACCGAATCACAAGTGTTCAAACTAATGCGATGGGCCAAACCGAAACCGGCGAAAGAGCCCCCTCCTCTCCAAGTCGCACCGAACCAGTGGCTTTCAGACCCTCTCCAACGGACGACCGCACTTCGAGACTCTCTTCTGGCGCGATTCAATTCGAGCAACGATATCAGTACGTGGGAAAACGGACAATCCGACTCTATCCCATGGGACGGCGTTGTCTCAATGGAAGACGTCACAGCAGCAACGATTGGAAGCAAAGAAACGGCTCCAGGACACGACAAAGTAACGGTACGACTCTTGAAGGCTTGCTGGGGCACGATTGGAACGCACGTCAGAGACCTCTTCCAGGCATGTTTGGACCTGGACTATTTTCCAACACCCTTCAAGGTGGCCGAAGTTGTGCTACTCCCAAAGACAGGACGCGACCTCACTAGCCCCAAAGGATGGCGACCGATATCTCTAC
Source organism: Podosphaera xanthii (assembly GCA_028751805.1). Lineage (NCBI taxonomy): Eukaryota > Fungi > Ascomycota > Leotiomycetes > Helotiales > Erysiphaceae > Podosphaera > Podosphaera xanthii. The sequence continues at coordinate 55,158 of JAPWIX010000005.1, forward strand.
TCTCCAGCTTAGGTAAGGGACTGGAACGACTGGTGGCAAAGCGGATGTCTTGGTTGGCAATAAAGTATAAGGTGGTACATTCACAACTGTTCGGCGCACTCCCAGGACGCTCAGCAGTCGACTTGGTATCTTGCGTTATACATGACGCAGAAGCGGCAATGAGATCTAACAAAGTCACAGCAATAGTCACGCTCGACATTCAAGGAGCTTTCGATGCAGTTCTACACAATCGACTGCTCTCACGAATGCGAGGTCAGGGCTGGCCGTTATCACTCTGCCGCTGGGTAGAGTCCTTTTTGGCACAGCGGAGGGTCATGGTAAGATATAAGGAAGGTGTTACCGACGAGAAAATAGTCGAGTGTGGAGTCCCACAAGGATCACCACTATCGCCACTCCTATTTATGCTTTACATCTCAAACCTTTTCGAGGATGACACATCTAACAGCAGATTTGGCTACGCCGATGACATCGCCGTTGTCAGAGTAGGCAAGAACCCACGTGAAGCAGTGGATGCGGCCCAGGAAGAGGTGGATAGAATAACCCAACTTGCTCTGACACACAAGATACAATTCGATGCATCCAAATCGGAACTGCTTATCATCGGAGGCGGACCCAAGAAAAGATTAGACACATCGGACCTCACAGTACAAATCGGCGAACAGCAAATTACACCTTCTCCGCAAATACGATGGCTTGGAGTCTGGCTGGACTCACAACTAACATTCAAGCAGCATGTCCAAGAATGGAGTAGTAAGGCTCAACGAATCTCAAATTTTCTACGCAGTATCAACAAGGTGCAGCGAGGGGCGGCGCCGGGACCACTCGTTCGTGCGGTGAACGCGTGTGTGGTTAGCACGGCACTTTATGGCGCTGAGGCTTGGTGGCCGGGACTTACCCGCACCACGACGAAGCGAGACAAGAAGGTAAGTACAGGTGTGGGATGGCATACTAAACTTCTAGATCGAACGATTTTGACAGCAATACGAGCTGCATTACCAGTCTGGCGGACGACTCCCAACATAGTACTTCACCGCGAATCGGGAATTTTGCCGACAGAGATAATTTTACAACAAAAACAACTTCGTAGCACCGCTAGAATTCGCCGACTCGACACTTATCACCCGCTGTCATCAAGGGCAAGCGAAACACCAAAGGATGCAATCAAACGACTAAAGCTCCGCGTGGGCCAGAACGAACGAGTCTTCCGAGTTCCTGAGCGCTATCAAACACGCCTCCAGAACGCGAATCACACCCTCCCCGCATCGGAAGCACCTGGAGAGCTTCGACAACCAAGGAACACAAGGGTCGCCGCCAGGGACAAGTCCAACAAGAAAGATAAAGCAAAGCTGTTCAAACTTTGGCTTAGAAACCTACCCGCAGGAACTGTGTGTGTTTATTCTGATGGGTCATCATCCGGTCCAACATTCTCAGCATATGGCTACGCAGTATATATGGACGGAGAACTCACAGCAAGCGGCGGAGACCAACTTCCCGGGGCAGAGGTCTACGACGCAGAAATCGCCGGGGCTGTACGAGGTTTGGAGGTAGCATTGGGAATCAGGGGTAGTACTGGGATCAAGGTACTTCTGGACAATCAAGAAGCAGCTGAAGCATTGGAAAGCGGGCGCACAAACTCCTCGCTACCAGCAGTCAAGAGATTTAAGGAATTGTGCAGCACTCAGCACACGGTTGAAGTACGCTGGATACCAGGACATAGCGGTATTTTCGGAAACGAAAAGGCCGATACATTAGCAAAAAGGGCACTGGCATCAAACACCAGGATCCGAAACATATCTGCATCGGAAAATGTGTCTAGAGAAAATAAAAACACTCTCACATTTGCAGCACTAAATCGACAAGTCTCTATCAACTCACAAAAGTTGGCAGAAGAATGGTGGATTAAAAATAGAACGGACAGGTATGAAGACCTCGATCTTTTGATGCGACGAAAACGACCACCAGAACTCGGCCTCCCTCGATGGGCATATCACCGACTGATTGCGGCAAGGACAGGGCATGGCGATTTTGCAAGCTATCACAGACGCTTCAAACATCAAAACGCGGAAATTTTATGCAAATGCGGACGAGAGAAACGACCATGGCATTTAGCGGAATGTCGACCGTCTTTACAGAAATGGAGGACGGAAGCGAAGGAACCACGACCTAGGATAAGGGAGATGATTGGGCAAGAAGGATGGCAGATATTCTGGCGTTTTTTGACTGTAACGAAGTGTTACGGTAAGACCTGAAGTCTTGAACTGGATTTTGAACAGGGGTGCGAATGCTCATCTGTAATATCTCTTATGCGCCCCCACTTACACGGCGCGAGGATTAGGGTGTTGTGCAGGGCACTAACTCCTTAGAAATAGTGAATTCACTTGCATTTCTACTTTATTATCACTCATGTAGGTAGCGAAGATTTCATGTATGTAGATCTGGCCTACCCGTGCCATACCCCCTGGGTGCAGGGCTTGTGCCCGGTCACGTTAAAAATATCAAATCAAATCAAATCATCATCATCAATGACTAAATCTGAGAGCATCGATCATGTACTTCAACATTGACACCTAGAAAATTTTCCACATTTTTCACCAGCAATAAAAATAGAAGTCTACCAGTTTTCCGATTTGTTATGTTGAAAATGTTGCGCAAAGTAAAATCGCAACATTAAAAGGCAAGTGTAAAAATGAATGTATTGATCAGAGTGATTTTCCATAATTGAGAAAGCCAAGTATATACACTATGCAAAATGAAGTTCGCTTGTTCAGCCAACTTTCTACTCAAAAGCTCGTAGCTTCAGAACCACTCAATAGACTAAGTCAAAAACCTACATAGATGTAATTAAGTGTCTAATGAAGCATATTCTAAATTTTTGAATCACGACTTAATCTATACAGAAAATGGTGGCTGGGAGAAGCTGACTAAGCGAGGCGAACTTCAATTTGCAGGCTATTTTAGTATCTAGTATTACCGTCCTTTGCAGCCACGACGGCTTCAATTCGTCTCGGCATAGATTCAATTAGATTCTTATAGCTGCTTAAAGGTATTTTAGACCATTCATTTTTGATACGCTCCCATAATTCCCCTACTCCCTTGGGATATTCGTCGTACCTACCCAATCTTCTCTTCAACTCACCCCAGAGATGCTCTATTGGATTCAGATCCGGAGATTGGGCGGGTCAATCCAAGCAGGTGATCTTCTTCGATCTTAAGAGGGCTTTTGAAGCTCGCGCAGTGTGTTTGGGATCGTTATCTTGTTGAAAGATTAGTTGGTCGACAGGAGGCATATCTCCCAAGAGGCACGTTGCCTCCATACTACAGATCAAATTTTGGTCTAAAACATTGATGTACTGTTGTGTGTCCATCCTTCCCATTACCTGAACCATGGCACCTGGCCCTGACCAGGTCATACAAGCCCAAATCATCACGTTCCCCCCTCCAAATTTGACTTTCTGGATTCTATTACTATCGTTGGGCAGTTGTTTATCTTTCTGCCAGGTATAATCGATTCCGTGGCTGCAAATTCGATTGATCTTTGTTTCGTCAGGCCAAACCACTTTCTTCCGGTCTTCTATCGTCTACTCCTTGTGTCTTAGGGCGAAATTCAGACGAGCTTTCCTGTGCCGAGACGCCAAGGCTGGTTTTTTGGGCTTCTTTTTGGCCTTCAAGCCCGACTCTCGAAGGACATTTCTGACGGTTTGCGGGCTGACATTAATACCCATAGACGCCTGTAGACTTGCTGCCGCTTGTTTTGCTGTTTAACAATCCCGTTGGCTATAATGTTGACAATTCTTCGCTTGTCCCGAGGGGTCAGCTTGCTTACACCCCCCCTTTTTCTGGCACTACTTTCTTCAGGAAGGGTTTTCAGAGGCTTAGAAACCGTAGATTTGGAGCACTTAAGCTCACTTGTGATAGAACTGAATAACTTTCCCTCTTTGAGGCGTTGGATGATTTGGTCTCGAGTTGTCATGTTTAATCTAGGCATATCGCTTTGTTGTACACTCAATTACAACCAAAAGTTAGCCCAATACGTTGCGAATGACCATGTAGATCACTTACGAATAATTATCTGAGTTTAGTTCGATGAATTGAGACCGTCGTGGTTGCAAAGGGCGGTAACACTAGATACTAAAATAGCCTGCAAATTGAAGTTCGCCTCGCTTAGTCAATTTCTCCTAGCCACCATTTTCTGTATAGATTAAGTCGTGATTCAAAAACTCAGAATATGCTTCATTAGACACTTAATTACATCTATGTAGGTTTTTGACTTAGTCTATCGAGTGGTTCTGAAGCTACGAGCTCTTGAGTAGAAAGATGGCTGAACAAGCTAACTTCATTTAGCATAGTGTATACAAGCAATTTACGCCAAAAGCATAAAGCCACATTTCACGTGTCGTAGCGACATTCAAACGAGTATATCCCAGAATAAACACACTAGCGCGTATCTCACAACGCAAAACCATAAAACACTTGCCTACAGCAGCAACATACAGCATACTCTATTTCATTCTGGCTCCACTAAGATCCTCCCTTCATTTTAACAAGTCATCTGCGGTTCTCAGCCACCGCAGGCCGCTACACAAACCTCCTATTTCATCCAAGCCTGTACAGTCCCTTCAACGTGTCTCGCACACAACACGGCCAACAATGGCGACCGACCAGGCTCAGTTACCTGTGTCGGTCAGTCCCTATCATTTGCACATGGACTGGGACAGTCCTTGCCACAGTCCAGCACACGAGCCGGTCGGACTTCTTCAATATGACAATGTACCTCAAGGCGACCCTTTCACGGATCCCTCCCCTAACCCCCCTATCTATAATGCTCTAGCCAAAGGTATCAACGCAGCAGAAACCCGCGCTAAGGAAGCCCGGAGTCTGTTTGGCGACGTTGTAAACTTTCTAGATAATCACTGCATTCCCTCATCACTGCCTTCAAACCAAGCTCTGGCACTAAAGAGCTTCTGTCAAGACCTTGCCAAAGTTGCTTCACGTCATTTTGAAGCATACCTGAGAGGCGTTCCTCCACCCGTGATTGATACAGAATCTTTGACAGAGTCAGAGCCCAGCCGCGACAAGCGGGCGCCAACTACTGCATCTTACGCAAACATAGCACAACGTGCTCCCAACGGTCGTAATGGCCGCTCCAATCTCCTTTCTAAGGCCCCGACCACGCTCAAACTCAACCCTAAATCCCAGCAACAACGGCCAAACGAGCGCCTCTTCATACGGTTACCAGAAGGAGATAACCTTAGGGAGCTTTCCGCGTACGCGCTTCAATCTCATATTAGAACCAAACTAGAAATCGACGGTCAGCTACTCTCCAACGTTCAGGCAACAAAAACTGGTTTTGCCCTATGTCCAAAAGACGGGGATACGGCTAAGCTCAGGGAAAAGGTCTCTGCCACTGGAATTTTTGGTAACGCAACTATGGACAATGCCTCGCCTTGGACATCCTACAGGATTAAGCACGTTCCCCGTACATATGGCACAATTTACGATGATATGAAGTATTGTCATAATCCAGTAACTACAGATGCAATGCACCAAGCGCTGAGTGAGGCGGCAGGTGTTGCCCCAGTGGCCATTCAACCATCACGCGATAATGAGTTAGACCCGAACTCTCCTTCTACGTCTTGGATAGTACGCCTCCCAGAGGAACACAGACGCCTCCAGCCTGTTCTTTTTCTGTTTGGTTGTAGGACGCTCACGAGAGCCCTTCCTAGGCGGTTCACAACTGTGCAGTGTTCTCGGTGTTGGCTTTGGCACAACACCCGGACCTGCGCGTCTCCCCTTAGATGCCGACTCTGCAGGTCCTGCTGGCATTCTGAGAAGGATCACGGCAACCAGTGTGCAGGCTCATCAGAACATATATGCCCTCCGCGATGCATTCATTGCCATGGCCCTCATCCTGCAGATGATCCCAACTGCGAGCTCCGCCGTATACCCTCAGGTCCAGCAAAGTCCAAGACACAAGTCACAGCTACCCGTAAGATCTTTGCAGAGGCTCGCTTGCAATGCCAAATTGTGGCCGGGTGTAACATGCCTGTCAAAAAGAATTCCACCACACACAGCTACACAACCAACACCCATGGGGAGGCAACAGACAAGGCTCACCCTATTCGCGTAACACCCCCGTCATAGAATTCAAAGTCCACCCCAGCTACCAGCTCATCTCAGTCCAACAATGCCTTCACTGTTCTCAACAACGAAGTGACTCTGAGCAACAGCGAAATCCCACTTTAATGCCCAACCCACACCGGGAAAACAAATCATCCAAGCAACTCATAATTCTCTCGCTAAATGTAGGCCGTGGCGCTCAGGCACATGAAATCGCTTTAAACAAAGCACACATGAATTCCGTGGATATTGTGCTTATACAAGAGCCATATATCTTTCGCAACCGCTCCTGTCGTATCACCAAAAAACACCCTTCCTATGAAGCATTCTCCCCAAGTGACGACTGGGCCATTGCTCGCCCTCGTATCATGTCATACGTCCGCAAAGGTGTAGGCCTACATTCGCAACAAGTCTACCCGTTGTCATCGCACGACCTTATTGTCACAATTGTGTCCAGCACAATTGCTTGTAGGGTGAAGATAATCGCTGGAAACCTGGTTCGTGGTTTGTGTCTATAGAGTTGATCAATGGCGTAGTCTGTGGGGACGCGGGGATGCAGGGGTGATGGGATGATCACGGGTAGTGCGGGTGCTAGTGGAAGCTAGCGGGCACGAAGATGAGTGAACGAGGTATTGAACCATATGGTAATTGATTGACCGAAGACAAAGCTTGAGCGTCTAGTGAGTGGCCTAGAGCACTATTATATACATCTCAAGGAAATCTCAAACAATTGAAAGGAAAGTGCATAGTAAAGGAAATTCACTCAAGGGGACACATCAACCTTTATGATCCCAAACGCCATGGTATTCCACTCAAGAAGACACACCTCCATCCGATAATTACAATCCGAAACGCCATGATATACAAATACAACAAGTCAAAGGTTCATCATCCAGGATTAATTTGTGGTTGGACGGACTCTGACACTTATGATTCTACGCTTGTCAAAAACTGACGGTCAATCAATTGATATCTGGAACATTTACAACGCCCCACCCGGGTCACTGGGTACAAACATTTTACAGTCCCTGCGCACCCTTGCCACGGCAACATTCCGCAACAATTGTCTGCTACAATGTGACAGCTGATAAGCTGAATTAATCCTGTAGCCTATGTGGCGCATAGGCAGGCCCGAACTCTGTAGGGATAAAGGTTTGGCGCATGGGGCATGTGGCAAAGGGCAGGGTACTATACGGCAGGGGGGGTTCTCGCTATTGTGAAACTTCCTGGGATACAGAGACTAGCTGAGACTCGGAGGCAAGCTGAGGCATGGAGACTCCTTGATACACCTGGGTTTTCTATTACGAGGACTTTCTGATACACGAGAATTTCCCAAAGACCCTCATTCATGTTAGGGCCAAGGCGAGTTATTAGATTGGAGAGAAACTGTATATATATGTGTTGAGGAACGAAATAGTTCACATCCTTATAGATTTGAAAATTAATTACCTCTACCCATTTAGCAGCGCAAGCGCTCTTGTCTAGACTGTGACATACAAGGGGACTTTAATTTGCATCATACATGGTGGCAGCCGTCGTGGCCTCGCAGCCCATCTCCAGGTGCACAGCCCTTCGTAGACTGGATAAATTCGTGCAACTTTTCTCTCCTTTCACCCCCAGATAAGCCGACACACAATCGCGGCAACGTCCTCGATCTCGCCTTTGGCGTAGGCCCTCTTCTGGTGGACGCAACCTGCAGGATCCCCCCTCATATCAATTCAACTTCAGATCATCTGCCTCTCGCGACTATAGTTCCATGGGAGCGGTCCCAAGACACAATGCGAAGGCTGCGCTTGGACACTCTCGATGAAACATTATTCACCCGGTTACTCACTGTAGCTATTAGTAGAATTTCCGCGCTCTCTCCTTCTCCTCCACCCCAAGCACTTGATAGTTATGCCAAACAGATAATAGAAGCAGTACGCGATGCATATGCAGCATCAGCCCAGCGCTCACTGGGTCTCGGGAAAGGGAACCCCTGGTGGGATAAAACTTGCAAAGATGCCCGTCGCCAGTTTAAGCAAAGCTTGAGAGCAAACCTCTCTGAAGACTCAGTAAAAGAAGTACGTAAGGCATATCAGAAAACCATTAAAAGGGCCAAAGAAAGTTTTTTTCCCTCAAAGATCGAGAAGGCCAACTCGTCAAAAGAGATATTTTCTGCGACAAAGTGGCATAAATCCACAGGAACATTTCGCTCGAGCCCTTTCAAGGACCCCAGATCCCCGGAATCCCTTCCTGCGGTCACATTAATTGAAAAAATTAAAGTGCTGGTAGATAATTTACTCGTAAACTCGGCGGAGGTTGGCGACATAGAAATGGATTGCCCTACGGTTGCTCAGACCGCACTCCCTTTCCCTCCCCTCACCCTTGAGGAAATTAGAAGGTCGGTTCTTAACGCTGGTAACACATCCCCAGGTGCAGACGAGGTCCCAACTGCAATATTAAGGCTAGCCTGGCCTCTGATTGAATCCCACGTTCTTAATCTCTTTACTGGCTGCCTATCCACTGGCTATCATCCAATGTGCTTTCGCAGAGCTATACTAATTGTCTTACAAAAACCTAACAAAGTCGACTTATCCTCTCCAAGGTCTTACCGACTAATTGCTCTCCTATCTGTGCTCGGAAAAGGACTGGAACGAACTTTAGCAAAGCGCATCTCTTGGATTGCGATCCGCGAGAAGGTTCTCGCCAGCCAGCAGTTCGGCGCCGTGCCCTGTAGGTCAGCAATCGATTTAGTCGCATGTCTTACCCATGATGTCGAGCGGGCCTTGAATGAAGGACGCACAGCAAGTATGCTCACTCTCGATATTAAAGGTGCGTTCGACGCAGTTCTGCCAGGTAGACTCATCCGCCGGTTACGTGTGCAAGGATGGCCTCATAACTTAACCAATTGGATCAAGTTATTTACGACCGGCCGTTCAGCCCAAATCAGGCTTGATGGTGAGATGGGCCCACTACAGGATATCTCCTGTGGCCTACCTCAGGGCTCTCCAGTATCTCCAATTTTATTCATGCTCTATGTGGCGCCACTTATGAAAATGGGCAGGGCTTCTAGCAGATTCGGGTACGTTGATGACGTTGCTCTATTGGAAACTCAGTGTTCGCTCAGTGCGAACTGCGAACAACTTTCAATGTCACTCAAGGAAGCACTCGATTGGGGTCAAGCCGAAGGCATCACATTCGACCCTGCAAAATCGGAGCTGCAGCACTTTTCTAGACGCCGGGATGATAAAGACCCAGGGCAGACTCCATCCGTATCAAACGGAATTTTCTCCGTATCAGAAAACACAACTCGCCCCTACACTAAATGGCTTGGGATTTACTTGGACAAAAATCTCACCTTCAAATGGCATGTTCAGCTTCTAACCGGGAAAGCATTAAAGGTCGCCAACACTTTAAAATTTTTTGGTAATAAATCGAGGGGCGCGCCACCTCGGCTACTCCGTCAGGCCACAATAGCCTGCGTACTCTCTATTGCGTATTTTGGGTCCGAAGTCTGGTGGCCTGGCCGCAATAGAACTACACCCAAGGGCCTAATTGTGTCAAACCGGGTCGAGACCCATCTTTCTTTGATACGCAAAGTCGTCTTAACCAGTGCAAGGGCTATACTCCCTGTCTATTGTACAACTCCCTCAGCCGCGCTTTTCCGCGAGGCAGGTCTCTTGCCTCCGCTTATCGAACTTGACAGAAGGGCTCGCGCGGCTGCTCCACGTATACACAAACTGGATCCTCGCCACCCACTTAGACGCCGTGCCCAGTGGGTTGATACTTACAACCGCAGTGTCTCACGCTTATCAGGGTGGATTCTTAGTCTTCTCACAACAGAGTATATTGATCCCTTAGTCCTACCTCCGTGGGCTTCAATTGAAGGCTGGTACGCTAGCATAAGGCGCGTCACACAAAATTCAACCCAACTCCCGACATCGATCCCGTTTAACGACCTGGTGGCGTATACAGATGGCAGCCGGTTAGGCCCAAATACAAGTGCTGGTCTCGGAGTAGTAATTCACCAAGCCGGTCGTATCGTTTATGTAGAGAGCAAATCTATCAATCGCTCTTTCACGTCTTTCAATACCGAAGTCAAAGCTGCTGCTGTGGCTATGTCAGCTGCTCTACAGCTCCCTTCAGCGCGCTTTGCCAATGACTTTTGGATCCTCCTGGATAATCAAGACGTCGCGAGACGGCTTTTCAGCCCGCCGGTTTGTTCTTCTCAAACTGAGTTCCTCCAATTTGCAGATAAGGCAAAATCCTGGGGCAACAGACCCCGCCTACCTCACACTCGTCCTGGCCAAGTGCAGGTCGCTTGGATCCCAGGCCACTCGGGCATACCCGGCAATGATCATGCGGACAACCTTGCTAGGTCAGGTTTGCCCTCTAGCTCTTCGCCTTCAACTTATTCCTACGATGCAGCCAAACTATGGGCTATAACGAAGACCGAGTCAGCGCTCAAGGAATTCTGGAATTCGTATGCCCCTCAATCATACCGGGACCTTCAAATCAACAACTTCGAACGCTGCCCGAAAGAGCTCTCTCTCCCAAGGTCCTTGGTGGCTCATATTTATGCCGCCCGTTCAGGACATGGCGATTTCTCCTCTTATCACCTCCGGTTCGGCCATGCGGATGCGACAAACGAGTGTAGCTGCGGATACCCTAAATCCCCAAGTCATTTTATTTACTGCCGACTACCCAGCAAACCTGTCCCTCGACCTCCTCGCAACATCCCTAACATTTTTCAGTTCTTAATCGCCTCTAAAATCGGCACGCGTAAGCTGATCACATGGCTCGAAAACACCAAATTTTACAGTGAAATTTGCCCTAAATTTAGCCCAGTTTCTTTGTCAGAACCCCAGCTGGTGCCGTAAAAACCTCTGTTCTCTGCAATTCGCGCATCCAAACGCTCAAATCGCAGGAAATTTCCTATCGGTAGTTTTTGTCCCCTTTATCAAGTTTCTTTGTTGCTGGGCGGACCTTTTATCCCTCTGCTTTCTGCGTGTATTATTTCAAGTTTCATCTTCTTCTGTGAAGCACGATGTAGCATCTGGTTTCTGAGGCAGTAAGCCTTGGCGTCATGTATCCCAATTGGGATTAGATTTAGGTAAGCCAAGGCTCTGCTAGTTTAGACGTAAAATAATAAACAAACAAACAAACAAACAAATCACTAGCGCCTTCGCCAAGCTCAGCCACTAACAGTCCCATGACGACTTATAATCCAAATTGCATCAACTTTAACACCTACAAGATACAAAAGATCTTGCCGGGAACCTAGACGAAATGAAAGACTAAGAAGTCTGAAACACAACGTTTCTCCCTTTCCAACATGTTACACCGACTCTAAAAACGGTGCCACCAAAGGAACATTTTTGATTGAAAGTGAAAATTACTGGCAAGATTTATCAGATCTCGGTATCGTTGAAGTTGACTACCGCTGCGGCTCCGGTGTAAACCGATGACAGCTACCCGTCCAATGACGTTTAACAAGTTAATCTTGAAATTGCGAACATCGCCTTCAATTAGACGAGTTATTCAGCATTGTAACACCATCTATATGAGTATGAAATGAATTAGCTGTGCCTTTCTTTTTATTTGGCTTCATCATCAGTAATCGAGGACAAGATTCTGGATTGTCGACGTAATTTCAGACTGGTGTAATAAGTCAAGCTCTTGAATTGCTCGAGGAACCTTCACAGAAAATCACTCAGGGCTCTCTCTATCATCTTACTGATTGTCTACGGTTCATTTATGTTACTTCTGAACAGCTTCACTGCCTGAGATTGTACTCATATCTTTACAAGGCTTGGGGCATAGTAGCCGATATCCTGTTCGAGTTGCGAAGGGATGCGGTAGGAGGTCCAGCTTTTTTTTGACCCGGCTTTTGCCTCCTACTTTTCGCTGGCCTCATTGACGTTTTAAACTTTTCGATGCATCATTTCGTTCGTGAAATTTTGTCGTCGGAAAGCTGTTGAATCTGGTTCCAGAGATGGTTAATCGCCATGTCAAAGACACATGGCTTTATGGGACAAAGTTCAGCCAGACAAGCGTTATCATATCGACAGCGCTCGTCAACTACCTTGTGTATCTCCAATCCAGGAACCACCTTCGTCGATCAGTGTATCTTCAACCTTTCATATACAAGAAGGGTTCCGTTCGGCGTGCTTGTTGAATTCACAAGGCATACATTCTGTTGGACTACAAGACAAATTTAGCAGGTTTGGGATAGATTAGATGGCCCATCAAAAATGGATGTCACAGCACAGATAAGCGATGGCAAACTGGTCGCATGTGACGATTTGAGAATAGCTATTTTAGTACGCTTTTATCTTGCACAGTGTCTCGGCCCTAAAGATTGTTCGTGACTGATGTTGGTTTTGTACTCTGATACTACGGTATTAATCGTGTATAGGCGCTAAAATTCGACTTTTACAGGGTATATAGGCTTTTACTAACTTGAATTAGCATGACGATAAGTAGATCTCCCCACCTAAACTTTAAATTTGTATGGCAAAAATTTCACAACGAAATATTCGTTGGTTTTGCTTTTTTGGTCCATTATAGCCCTCTATTCACTTTTTAATTCATTAATACATTTCATAAATAAATTATACTTCTATCTAGCTAATAATTTACATATCCGCCTTCAGCTTCGTAAACGGCTCTGATTCTTCGGGGCATCGAATCTATCAGTTTCTCCAAGTCATCCCCATTAAACCCCAGATCCCACGCCTCGTTCACTATTTGACGAAGATGCCCTTGACTCCGCTGCCCCCCTTGATCCAACGCTGGATAAAGACGCTCCATGTACGCTTTCATATAACTCCACAAAGTTTCTATCGGATTTAAATCAGGAGAATATGGCGGCCACTCCATTAGAGAAATATTCCTCCTTTCAAACTCACGCATAGTTTGCCTCGACTTGTGAGGAGGGGCGTTGTCCTGCATCACATCTAGTCCTGGTTCCCGAAAGACCGCACTCTCTATGAGAGGCACTATCCTCTCGCAGTAACTGGCCGCAGTGATATGGCCCCACTCCTTCTCCCAAATCAGGCAAGGCCCCTTCTGTCGTCCAAAGAAAGATCCCCAGAACATCCACCCAACTCTCCTCCGCGTCTTGGCTAGGACACAGGTATCTTCGTACTCTTCCCCAATCTTTGACTTAAACTTAGCTCAAGGGAACTCTAAATCTTAGGAGCCTTTAAGGGACTACTGACCTTTCTTGTGACCCAACGATCACTTTGCCGACCATTCATAGCCCAAGTCTCGTCGGACCAGAGGACTCTCATCCAATGTTCCTTCCGCCAGTGGAGATGTATTCTGGCAAACTCATATCTCTTCAGTTTGTTGACTGAAGAGATAGGAGGTTTTAATCGTGCAATCCTGCGTGCATATCCCCTCTTTGCCAGTTCACGTCGGATCACATTCTCGCTCACACCAAAGTGCCGAAATATAAAATGTGCAAGTTGGAAAAATGACATCCGACGATTTTCCGATGATAAACAGACTAAAAATTCTATTTCATCGACCTGGGAACTACTTAGAATAGGTGGCCTACCACTGGAGTACTGAGGCTCGGTATTTTCAACGCTCATGGTGTATTGTACCTGTCGCCATGTAATCCCAAGGCGTTGAGAGATTTTGACGTAACTGTGTCCCTCACTGGCCAAGGTTCTAACCTGCACATGTTACTCTCTTAACCTTATCAATTTGTAGATTTCAGACTTACTTGAATACGTTGAGTTTGTGTTAGGCGTTTTGCATAAGTAGGAGATGCTGATGATGGAGAAGGTTGTTGAGGTGAATCCATCTTTGCGGCACTCTAGTACAGTAAATTAAAATCTTCTAAAGTAGTTGACTTAAGGTTCAGATGCACTCACATGAAGTAAAAATTAGATAGATGAATGAAATAAAAGTATGCCGTTGAGCAAAATAATAGTAAATAGCTGACAATGATTTAAACGAAACGACCTCAGGTGTGCGCGAGTGAAGAAAGGTGCAGGCATGAAGGTGGGCGTTGGACTTCATATACAGATGCATATCTCTTATGCCTTAGGCCATAAGATTTTAAAATTTGAAGCTAACAGGGATACTGTGGATCTATCGTGAGGTAACCTGGAATATCACCACTTTATCTCCACTTTATCCCCGCTTTAACCCCTGTACCCTATAAGAAGCGGATCAACGAACAATACCCTATCATGAGAGTATGTCTATACCTTGCAGATAACTTATCTTAACACTTAAAGCTAACATCAGCTACTAGCAATCTTTAGGGCTGAGACACTGTATATGTCCTCTAAATTTAGATACGAGATACATGTGTGTTTAGAGCACTTATTTGTGGATAGGTCGGGGGTAAGGAAGAGGATCAATTTTTTTGTGTCTTGTGAAATCCAGCAGATCACTGACTTTTGTAGTTAGGCATATATAAGCCGGATAAACATAAACCCGCGAGCCGGAATTTTTTTTTAAATCGTTTTAGCGTATGCAGCCTGGGGCTATGACGCGAATAATTACGGAAGATGTGTATGTGACGCAGTACGACGCTGTTAAACGTTTGGAACACTCATAGATACCGCGACGAGAATAACGCCTTACGACATGTACCCTCTTCCGTGAATATCCACCATGGGGAAAAGCGAGAAAAACCTATGGTTTTTTGAGAATGCTTACATCATCCCACGTATACAGTATCACTGCGGGAGAAGTGGTGTGAGGGTCATGCCAGAATCGACCCAGCCTTCTGCTGTCTCAGGTGGGGTATGTGTCCAAGCTACCCAGTCTCTACTCGGGAGAACGGCCTGGACAGCGTACCACTGCACCATCTGACCCAGGCTACAATGTGGCTACTATATGTAGTACTATGCTTCATGGGGAGATTTGGCATAGTGGGACCAAAATAGGGATGTTTAGTGGGTCCGGTAGTCCTAGTTAAGAAAGGCGTGCCCCGCTTTAATGAAATGGCAAGGATAATTTATATAGTGATTTTACCATACGGTTGATTTTGCACATTTAAGCGAGCTCCTGGAACTAAGCCTCTTTTGAACGATTGATTATCTAACTACAAAATCTATAAATATGGCGGAAAGAATCTGGAGACTAATACTTAAGCCTAACCTCCCCCTCCCGCCACCACAAATTTGGAAAATCGCATCAACACCAAGTCGATAAATCTTTATTGTAAAGTCTAAAAATCAACTACAATTGCCATTCAAATTGACAGGCCTCCAGAGATGTATTTAACATTGCCGCTGCTGCTTTTTTAGCCTCCAATTCGGGTTTTCTGGATGCTAGTAGTTCTTCGTGTGCCTGCTTGATCTGTTCGATTGAAGAAAAGCGAGTATTTGGGTCAACTGTTACTCTTTTACGTGAAGATTTAGAGAATAGCTGTCTGATCTGAGATTTCTGCGTGTGGATTGTCTCTTGATCGCGAGCTCGTTGAGCATTATCTAATGAAATGGCCTTGCCTGCTTTACTAATTAATCTCATCCATTCGCCGTCCTCCCTCTTCCTTTTTTTTAGACTTTGTGCTGTCTTAAGTAGCTCCCTCAAATTGCTGGGTGTTCTAACATCTATTCAAGTGGTTCCAGACCTTAGAGCAGATGGAGGTGGTGTGGATAGTCTCTTTGGAGATGTCTCCAGGGGTTGAGCTACCTGCGATGAATTAAGACCCTTGTCAGGATTCCAAGGGACAAGACCAGATGCTTTCCAGCCACTACGTAATACTCCTTCAGTAAGAACTTCAATCCTGGACTGATTGTAGGCGCTGAGGAAGCGTTGCTTCTTGACAGGCGCGGCGTCATCAAGATGAGCGAGATCTGTGATAATTTTTCGGTAACAAGACTTCAAGGGGGAGAAAACACCAAGATCTAGTGGCTGAAGCACATGTGAAGAGTGAGGTGGAAGAAACACAAGCTCAAAATTATTCCTTTTACACTCCCACATAAAATCTACATCCACATGGCTTCCGTGACAGTCCATGGCGAGCATCCGAGGGCGGCCTCCATCAGGCTTTGTTTGAGGCAAAAACACATCAGCTAACCATCCCAAAGCGATCAATTTACTTGTCCATCCGTTTTTTGACGTTGTAAAAGTCCAATCTGGGGTATTTTCTTCAAACCATGACGTTTGAAGACTATTTCATTTGGAAATGATCAGTGGCTTAATAATTCTGCCTGTCGCACTGATACACTCAAGAACAGAAACCCACTCGCGATTCTGAGGTGATTCAACAAACGTACGAGTCTTTTTCGAAAAAGAAAGTACATTAGCGTTTGAACAAACACCAAGTCCAAGTCCCTGCTCGTCCATATTCCAGATATCACCAATCTGGATGTTAAACCGATCTCGAACCTCTTTGAATAGTTTGTAAAAATTTTCTAAGGCTGTATGTTTGGTGCCAGCAACTCGTAAACTCTCAATCCGTCGGCCGACAATAGATGCAACTCTAGGATTTCGTTTCATAAACTTTGGTATCCAATCTTTCCCGAGTGGATCAGTGTCTTTATTCATGCTGAGAATTCGAGAAGCCATTTCTCGTGTTCTTGCGTGTGAAGGGGGAAACCTTCGAGCATCCATATCAAGGATCCACTCAGCAAGAAATTCCTCTTGATTAGGAGTCAACCGCTGCACTCCTTGTTGACTTATTTGCTGCGGGACCACTACCTGTGAGTCTATCACGAAGTGTGCTTCTTGGTACAGAATACGCGGTAGCCACAGTCTTTACAGTTAAATTTGGATTACTTTCTAAAGCTTCAATGGCTTCACGAATGGAATTCTCACGTTGACTCATTTTGATAGAATTTTGGGTGGAAACAAGGCAATTTATTTGTGGGATAGCAAAATTTGCAGACCAATTTGGGGTGGCGGACCGGGGGAGGTTAGGCTTAGTCGGGCCTCCGTCAGCATCGATTACGGCCTGACATCTGTCATGCATGCTTTCGATGAGATCTGTGAGTTCTTGTGTACACACAGAATCCCACGCCTCCTTCACGGTCGGACGAATTTGATCTGACGACCGCCGCTTGCCCCCATTCAAATCCGGATACTTGTATTCGATCTTATCTTTCATAATTTTCCAGACGTGTTCTATAGGGTTGAGGTCGGGCAAATAAGGAGGCCAATCAATAGGAGTGATTGACCTCTCCTCGAACTCTTCCATCGTCCTCGCGGCAACGTGGGGAGGAGCGTTGTCCTGCATGACAGAAAGCCCGGGTCTAAATCTAGTCATACCGTCTAAAAGAGGTACTATTCTCTCAGAATAGCTTAAGGAAGTGATATTCCCCCAATCCTTCTCCCAAAACTGAGAGGGACCTTTTTCAGACTCCGCAAAGGACGCCCAAAATATCCAACCACTCTTCTTCTTGATTGTCTCAACAATACAATGTCATATTCCTCCCCTGGCTTGATAAAGTTTTTAGTTTTGGTGAGTTATCCAAGCTGGACAGTAAGATACTAACTTTTCTGGTAACCCAGCGTCTCGAATGATGGCCATCTGTTGCCCAAGTTTCATCTGACCAAAAGATGGACATCCACTGCTCAAGAGTCAAATCGATGCGAGCTTCTGCTCATTCTCTTCGCTCCCTTCTAATCTCAGGAGATGTAGTAGGCTTATTTAACGCTGTGTAGCGCTTGAACCCCCTTTTCTCAAGTTCAATCTTTATCACTCTCTCACTCACGCCCAAGTACTCGAACGGTCCATTTTCAAGTTCAAAGTAGGTCATTTGTCGGTTTTCAGGAGATTCTTTGATAAATTCCTCAATCTTGTCGACATCTTCGGATGAAAGCGATGAACTTCGGCCACGATCTTTCTTGGGCGTCACTGATCCGCGGCGTAGAGAGTAACCAACTTGCTTTCGCGAATTATATTGAGTTGGGCTGCAATTTTTGATTGATTTATGCCAGCGTCGTGAAGCGCTTTAATCTATGCTATTTAATATTTCTGTATCATTCTCTTGCCTAAATATTCACCTTTATGCACTGATCTCTGCTTAAACGTTTGGATGAGGCCGTGGAAGGGGGTATTTGAGGATGATCCATCTATTTTAAAGACAACTCAGCCAACTGAATCTTCAGTCTGCATGTTGACGTTCTTCTAATTTTACAAACAAAAAATCTGTGTATGATAGGCAAAATAAGTATGGAGCTTTCAAGATCAAAATTAATAAAAATGTAATAATGATGGTTATCGCAGAGTCAATACTGAGATGAGTTTTGTGGAGGTCATCTTTTGGAAATCATAGACACTCTGAATAATCAGGCAGCAGTATCAGCCCCCTGTCTAGTACACCGACTAGTAGGGGTTAACCACTGAAGCGAGGTCTGGCCCCACTATACACTTCTTACCCTAGCAGCATATTACAGGGAGACAAAAGTAAGTTAACAAAGGTTAGAGAATAAGTTATGTGCATTATATTTATATGTTTATACTATCAAAATAAACAGAATTTACTGCCTAGCCTTCGCCAACTTACACTTGTCCCCCTGTAAATACAGTAGAACCCCTCTTAGCTAATAGTTGGTCCCGGTATAATTACTGAAGAGATTCATAGAAATTTTACCGTTTATATTTGCAATATTTACCCCTGCACGTAAAATGACCTGTAAGGGTAAGTGTTGCAAATATAAAAGTCCAAGTGATAATGAATCTTTTCAACATTTATACCGGGACCAACTATTAGCTAAGAGGGGCTCTGCTGTAGTCTCATGAATCTACAGTAGCTTACAAAAGTGGTCGAATAAATCACCAAATCTAATAGTAGTAGTTTTGTTTATTCGTGCTATGTAGAGTCCAAGACTATTATAACACTAGGGCTTCTCTCTAACCCAGGCCACACCTTCTATAGTGCTCCTATCCCCTTTTACCTCGAACCTAAGATCATTGATACATTGACCCATGACGGATAGCCATTTAGCTCAGTAATTACCCGTAGAATTCAACCACCTTTTCTACGGAACCTTCTGCTCAAAAAAAAAATTGAAAAAGAGCAGCCATGGAAACCGGTACACGGGAAAAAGTCTCAAAAAACCTGCAACTCCAGCCAGGCGAGGCCTAGACATCAGAGTCAGACAAGATGCATATTCTCATCTTTATCTCACTAAATCCCACCGTCCAAATATCCTCCTTATACCGACACCACCAGCGCTCAGGTAGCGGTGCTCTTTCCTCGGGAGACAGTATAATGCCAGAATATCTGTAAACAGTGAGAATTCATCTTGGTAAAAAGGGCCAACTTAGTCTAATCCATCACCTCCATAACGGGAGCTGGGTACGCCCCGGAAACTCAATTAGGTAACTTTTCCTCCGTGACCAAGTAATGCGTGTTTCTGTTGGCTCTGAAGACAAACTCCAGGCTCGTAGGGGACACCACGTACAGGTAGAAACGCCGTCTTCGTCCCCCCACCAAATCTAATACATTTGACCATAATTTTACAACATGATCTTGAAATGAAAATATTACGGCATTATATGAAAATTTAATTACTTTACTATCGCTGAGACAATTTTGAAGCAAAAAAAAGAGAATTGATTTTTCTATAGTGGTCTTGGCGTTCTCAATTACTCGACCAGTTTTGGAAGCATCATTTTGATACAAGAACTTAAAGATCTTTTCCCAACTAGCCATCCAATCCACAAGATATTTTCTCTTGCATTCTGTAATTTCTTATTATCTGTGCCTTTAATCAAACACGGAAAATGAATCAACCGATTTCTGAGCTAATATATAGATGAATGGTGAAGATACGACCTGTCAATTAGGTACAAGCTACAGAAGTAGCGTTATTTGAAATACAATCGAATCGATCGGTGAGGTGATAAGTGCATCTGTAGCGTAATTTGAATCTCAATGGAATTCAATCGATTGTAAAAGATAGAGTTTGACCTAAGGCGTAAAAGAACTCCAACCATCATGTAAAAAGGAAACATAAAAGTCAGATTAATTGTATTTATAGGAGTCATTCAGCCTCCAGTATCAAATTTATTTAATCAATTGATTCAAACTTATCTTTTGAAAATACTTCTACCCTGAACGAGATTATGTGGGATTTTTATCAAACTAATCTTTTCTTTAAAAAATATGAAAAAGATATCTCCTGACCAAATAACATCCATTGCAAAACTAGTCCATGAAGGGAAATCAACGAATGAAATTTCAGCAATATTAGGACTCAGTCATGCCACTGTTGTAAAATACCGAAAGATGATAGTGAAGGAAGCACCGAAATTAAAGAATGGACGGCCACAAAAACTATCAGCTAGAGACATGCGAGAAATCACCCGTTTAATGGTAAATGGGAGCGCTAAGATGGCAGTAGGAGCGTCCTAACTAGTAAATTCAGAAAGAGAAGATCAAGTTTCCGCTCAGACTGTCCGGCGGGCTTTAAGGGAGCAAGGTCTGAAGGCGATAAAAAAGAAGAAACCAAAGCTGTCAAAAGCTCATCAGAGAGCTCGCGTGAACTGGGCTTTATGCCACGAAAATTGGATGAAAGAAGACTGGGAAAGGGTGATTTGGCCAGACGAAACCTAAATAGACAGGCTAAATAGCGATGGGATTAAATATTCTTGGGTTAAAGGCTCAAAGAATTTGCAACCAGAAGCGATCGAAGAGACCCTGAAGTTTGGTGGGGGCAATCTAATGATATGGGGGTGTATGTCATGGTATGGGATAGGTGGAATGGGCCGTATAGTTGGACGAATGGATTCTCAACAGTATTTGGAAATGTTGGATAATTTTCTAGTACCTACTATGGGTAGAATTGCCAGAGAGCCTGACTCGGTACCTGCAACTGAGCTAATCTTCCAGCAAGATAACGACCCAAAGCATACATCCAAGAACACAAAAGGCTGGATAGCTTTTATAAATCTCAAGACAATGAATTGGCCCTCTCAGTCGCCGGATATGAACCTGATTGAGCATCTTTGGGGTCGGCTCAAGTGTCGACTCGGTGAGTATCCAGAGCCACCGAAAGGTATACATGAATTGTGGGAAAGACTTGGGGAAATCTGGCAAAACTTAGATCCAATTTTATGTCAGACTCTAGTTGAGAGTATACCGTCGCGTGTTGCAGCTGTAATAAAGGCCAAAGGGGATCACACTAAGTATTTTTTTTTTAAATCATTTTGTATTCAGCCTAATAGCTATGACAAGTGATCTAAAAAAAAATACAAAAATATAACGAATTTCCCCAAGCATAGGTCATGATAGCTCATAACTTTATTAGTGACCTCACTAAGTATTAAAATGATGCTTCCAAAATTGTTCGAGTAATTGAGAATGCCAAGACCACTGTTGAAAAATCAATTCTCTTTTTTTTTGCTTCAAAATTGTCTCAGCGATAGTAAAGTAATTAAATTTTCATATAATGCCGTAATATTTTCATTTCAAGATCATGTTGTAAAGTTATGGTCAAATGTATTAGATTTGGTGATTTATTCGACCACTTTTGTAAGCTACTGTATCTGAATCAAATCTTCCCTGCTAGCGTTAATTGCTAACCGAGATTATTTAAATGAGTATGTTCAACCTCGAACAAGTTAGTTCTATATTCAACAAATACATAGTAGTAGTAGTTTTGTTTATTCGTGCTATGTAGAGTCCAAGACTATTATAACACTAGGGCTCTTCTCTAACCCAGGCCACACCTTCTACAGTGCTCCTATCCCCTTTTACCTCGAACCTAAGATCATTGATACATTGACCCATGACGGATAGCCATTTAGCTCAGTAATTACCCGTAGAATTCAACCACCTTTTCTACGGAACCTTCTGCTCAAAAAAAAAATTGAAAAAGAGCAGCCATGGAAACCGGTACGCGGGAAAAAGTCTCAAAAAATCTGCAACTCCAGCCAGGCGAGGCCTAGACACCAGAGCCACACGAGGTGCGTATCTCCATCTGTATCTCCCTGATATCCCATAGTCCAGATATCCTCCTTATACCGACACCACCAGCGCTCAGGTAGCGGTGCTCTTTCCTCGGGAGACAGTATAATGCCAGAATATCTGTAAACAGTGAGAATTCATCTTGGTAAAAAGGGTCAACTTAGTCTGATCCATCACCACCATAACGGGAGCTGGGCACGCCCTGGAAACTCGTTTGGATGACTTTTCCTCCGTGACCAAGCAATGCGTGTTTCTGTTGGCTCTGAAGATAAACTCCAGGTTCGTAGGGGATACCACGTACAGGTAGAAACGCCGTCTTCGTCCCCCATGTATGAGAGTCTAGTCATGGTAGAAAAGCCTTAGACAATGCTAAAAGGAGAGTTCACTAACAAAATCAATTCTGGCTTTATAACTTTATCTACTTTGGAACTATGGAACCCAGAATGCGTCCACGGGCTGTCACCTTTATTGTGACGCCTAGTGAGCCAATAGTAGTCCTGCAGTCTACGATAGCCGGAAACGCTTCTCATGACGATTAGATATCGCTTTTCGTCGGTAGATTAAAGCGTCTTGTGATCACAAGTGCATTCTCGTTCTCGCCCTGCTCTTCTCCTCTACGCGTCTCGCGGACTCATCACGCGTAATTTTATATGATGGAGTAAATAAAGTCACGATAAAGTTCGTGATGAATGCGTTTGAAACATGAAAGAATACTACCAAAATTATCGATAATAACAACGTAGCACTGAAGCTTCCTGGAAAATAATAAATTAAATCATGTATCAAGATCAAATTGATTATCCTCCTTTTCCTTCATATCTATTCAGTCTATATATCCCTTTCTTACTATCTTCAATACCTTCAATTTAAAATCCCTTCTAAAAATAATTCCAACAAACATCTAAAAATATGAAATAAGTAGAAGTAGAAAACAAAACTAACACTCACAGTTTGATAAACTTAGACCAGATAAAGATCAAACAAACCCAGCTAGGGGTGGCGAGCTTCTGTGCAGGTCCGATGTTTTGACTTTCCTCGATATATGTATGTAGTCTACGCGCGCTAATGATTCAAGCGAGGGAAAAAATAGATCCCCTTGCCATATAACTATAATAGCACAATATCTTAACTTTACGTACTACCTTTGGTTATATCATACATACCCCCTCAGGATTTATGGAGTATACCCTGAACTCCATAGAAGTAAATTAAGAGTTTGTTGATCGATGAGTCCGTGTTAAAGGTTCTAGAAGTTTTTCCTCAATGCTTTCCATGCCTAATTGTCTTATGAACGCCGCATGTTCCTGGGGAGATAGTTCTTTTGTAAATCCATCAGCGACCATTTCATTAGTCGGAATCCATTTCACGGTAATTTTCCTGACTGGAACTCTTGTCTTATCTATAGCTGATTGATATCCACGTGTTATAGTTTTGTCGCGAGTTATGGTGCTTCTGATTTTACAATTCTTCTAGTCTGCTGATTATCCAGATATATAACTGGAACATCATTAAGATACAGTCCAATGTTGCCAAAAAGTCTCATCCACCATACATACTCTATAGCAAGAACAGAAATTGTCGGAAATTCTGCTTCTATACTTGAGGTGGTTACAGTTTTTTGCTTCGTTGCTTTGTAGTGTACAATACCTTCATACAGTACCAATGCAAACCCACACGAGCTATGGCGAGTTTTGGGATCATCACCATATGACGCATCACTAAACGTCATGAATGCTTTCTTTGTTGAGTTAGTAGTTTGATGTGTATATAGTCCATCGTAACATATTGACAAGTTAGAAGTTGAAATGAGATATTTTAGTGGGTGATCTATAGCCTCAAAATGTTGAGGTCCAGGATTTTGTAAGAACTTGGATAAAACTGATACTGCTCTGGCAATATCTGCTCTCGTCATTACTGCGGCAAAGTTGACCTTTCCGATTTTTTGTTGGTAACCTTTTATTTGAGATTCAGTAGCTTTTCCGTCATATGGAAGAAACGCTGCCTGAGGAAGCGGCGTCTTTGGAGGTTTTCCTAAGTCGACATTGAAGGTGGATTTTAATGATTCAATGTAGCCTTGTTGAGATAGCCATAACTTTTTTGTAGACCTATCTCGTATAATCTGAATTCCTAAGTGGTACGAGTCGTCGGATATTCTTCTAATTTCATACATTCGCGACAGATTTTCGATAAATATATCCGCATTATGAGTGTCTTGTCGATCGAATGTTATCTTAATATCATCGACATAAAAAATTAGGGTCATGAAGTGATTTGTAAACATGCAATTAACCCCTGGCACTTGATAAAGTTCATGGTTAAGCAAAAATGTAACAAATTCATCATACCAAAATTAAGGTGAAAATTTGAAGCCATATAAGGCTTTTCGTAATTTTAAGACTGACTTTTTTCCATCTACTTTATTCTGAAATCCTTTTGGGGTATAACAGTAGATGTCTCCTCGGATGGGTGCGTTCACAAAAGCGTTGACTATATCATATTGTCTTATCTCGAGGTCGTGTGCGGTGGTGATAGCCATCATTGCTCGAAACGACTGACTGGCTAGTGTTGCGGCATAGGTTTCCTCTTCTATCACTTGTAAATCGCCTCTTACACATAGTCTGGCTTTAAACTTAATAAGGACTCCATCAGAATCGAATTTATAGCTAAATATCCATATCACTGGTATTATTTCAGCACCGACGGGTACATCTTCTTCATTTACATGATTCCAGGTACCTCTTTCTTTTAAAATGTAATATTACTTCTCGGCGGCTCTGGTAAATTAATTTGCAAATTTTTGTCGAAGCATTTGCTGCCACCCTTTTGGTGCAGGTGGAAGTGACTCCCTTGCCAATTTAAGTCGTTCTTTTTTCGAAATTAATGATACTGTACTAAATGACAAAAATATTGCTGAGTCCATGCTCTTTTTTCGCTTGGTTCCGCCTTCTCTCCGATGTTAAAATATTTCTTTCATCCAAGTCTGGATTTATCAAAGCCCCTCGGACTGCGGTATTTCCTATTGTCTTAGGAAGGAGTCAATTTTCATTTTTAATGAGTGAGGTGGAATTATTATTTTCGGAGTTTGGTTGTGACACTGATATGTCTGACGTATCTGTAGTAATCGCCTTTTCTTTATTAACTTTATTCTTGTTGAAGAGTAAGTCTATAAACCTAAGAGTTAAAGGGATATCATTAGTAAGCAGAACTGCACGGACCTCAGCTACATTGTATTTAGAGACCACGTAGAACCTTATGTGGTAATAGTGCTATAACTTAGATATTCCCAAAACAATACAATCTCTGATCCCTTTCTACCTTGAATAATTCTTGTATGATGCAAGCGCTGGAGCCATATCTTGTAGTATTTCGTTTGTTGAAGGTATATCGGTGATTGTCATGATGTCTTCACGCATTGATTCCCATTCAAGGGCTTGGATAATCTCTTCGTCGGGTGCTTCCCTTGAAGAGAAAAGATCAATATCGTGGGGATCATATAAATTACCCGAATCTATATACACATCTCTTGTATTTATCACCTTATTTATACTTAGTACCCACACCTTGTAGATATTATTTAATTCCCAGCCGATTAGATATCCTATGTGAGCACGGCTAAGCAACCTCCCGAGTTTTGGGATATTTTCTCTTTAAGGAGTGCACCTTGCTCCCAAGAATATCCAAGTGTGATAATAGTTGTTTATAGTTATAAACACACTCGGAAGGTGTTTTCCAGCCTAATCTTCTTGACGGTGTCCGATTCATTAAATATCCCACACTTACAACGATATTTGGTCATAAATTAGATGGTAAGTTGGCCTGGATCGCGAAGGCTGTTGCTTTAAGAATTATCTATCTTCCATTAATTTCCGACTGGCCGTTTTGTGACTGCGAATATGGAGCTGATCTCTCAACTTTTATACCGTGACGAACTGAGATATCATCCAACTTTGATTGCAGTGATAATTCTCCGTCTAAGTGTATAGACCTGACTTTGTAATTCATAGAAATGACTAACTTTAACAGCTTTTCGACAATTCTCGGTGATTCTGATTTGGAGTTAATTGTAAATATCATATTGAACAATGTCTTGCCGCAATGAAAATATTTAATCTGAGTATGTGAGTTATAAGCTTCTTTCATCGGTGTAAGATCGACGGTGATTCTCTCAAATGGCTTAGTTTCTGGATCCTCCTTCTCTAAGCTACTGGATATGACTTGATGGAATTTTTAAAGTGTACATGTTTTAAATTCGACTGTTTTTGGTGATCTTTCTCCTATAATCGTGATATCTCCTTCTCTTGCTCCTTCTGCGATATGGTTTATAACTTCTGGAGACGGATGGCCCAAGATTCTGTGCAGCTGAAGTTTGGAGAATGTCTTATGTCGGAGTTTACTGTTGTTAGAATGCAACTTCTTACCCCCTGAAGTAAAAGCGCCTTTTGGGTCATCTTTAATTTCAGATTTCTCTTCGTAAATGATTTGTTGAGATTCGAATACTATGTGTTTACCATTTTTAAATAATTAACAAAATATTGATCCATCTAAATTTTCGAGTATATTTGGCTTTCGTGATGACCAGTGAACAATTTTTCTCATTATCTTCGATAACGAAACTAAGCTTGTCATGAATTCTGGGATATACGCCACCCTCTTTAACAGTATGAAATTATGACCATGAAGAGTAGAGACATCAACTTTGCACGTTCCCCAAGCCTCAACTTCATATTCAGTGGCTCCTGCAACAACTTTTTGCAGATTCGTATTTTCGATATATGGGCTGAATAAATGATGCATTGACTTATAACGTACCCCATGGGTTGGCGAGCCACTTTTGCCAAGCCCCCATAAAAACCACCACATTTTGGCGCAAAACAGCCCACTTTGGCCGTCCTCATCTTTCTGAAGCTGTAACAACTGCTCCTGTAGATATCTGGCCCATCATGAAGCCTGCCCCGTCGAAGTTGAACGTATCTTCATCCTGGATGCCGTACTTGGCTTTGATGTTGGCTACTAGGCCAAACCAGCCTTGTATAATCTCAGGATCCGCGCAAAGAGCTCTCTTGTAGTCGTTCTTGCGATTGAACTTTGTTGTGAGCTCAGGGCGGCCTTTGATGAACGTGCTGAGCCAGTTTACGCCAACCTGGCCCATATCACGCTCCGCGCGCAAGGAATTGGCCATAACAGCCACAGCGGCGAGCCTGGGGGGAATCCTCACGCAACAAGCCCAAGTATATGCTCATCAACCACGTCCTCCTCAATCTTAGTTGGATTCTTTGATTTGGGCCAGCGATCTGGCTGTGGGAGTCGTCCGGCGTGTCGATGACCTAGAGCTGCTCGAGAGATGTTATAGATAGCTGCAGCGCGTCTCTGAGAGAATGTCGCGTCTTGTTTAAGAACCTGAAAGGCATTCTGTATCTGATGTTCATTAAAAGGTTTCGTCTAGCGTTGTTGTTAAGGCATCACGTAGAAAGGTAGAGTCTGGTTGGGGCTGGGCAAAAGTGGCTCGCCAACCCGTGGTGTACCTTAACTAAAATAGCACATTATCCTAATTTTACGTACTACCTTAGGTTACGTCATACAAATTTGTTTTCAGAAGTTTTCTATGTTGATGCCTCGCAAATTGGCGTTGCAAGTACAGTAGAACCTCTCAAAACTGATAGTGGGTCCCGGTAATAATGATTAAATTTCGATAAATATTTTCAACATTTAAGTTGAGTTACCTACTTTCCTGCTACAGTAGAGCCCCTCTTAGCTAATGGTGGGTTTCGGTATAAATGTGGAAAAGGTTCATTGTAACTTGGACTTTTATATTTGCAACACTTACCCTTACGGGTCATTTTGCGTGCAAGGGTAAGCATTGCAAATATAAACGGTAAAATTTCTGTGAATCTATTCAGTAATTATACCGGGACCCACTATTAGCTAAGAGGGGTTCTACTGTACCCTAAAATGGAACGGCCCGTAATCAAGATCGCAAAATCTGCGATCACGTGTAGCAAGCAGCCTTTAAAAAACTTAAGCGATAAGCTTAGATAAAACTTTTTGGGCAATTAATATATCAGCGACATCAACAAAATTATTTAACCACAAGCTTTAAAATATTACAGAAAGTCAATTAAATTGTCTATGGAAACTTCTTTATTACAACTATTTTGAAATGTAGGAAATTGGTATGGGTTCTCAGAGGAAGAATACTCTCAAAGAATATTGGCACAATTTCTAGGTACTTCGTAATGTAAAACTTGAATAAATTAAAAAATTATCTCATAGTCTATATGACGGAAATTATATATATAATGATTTCAACAATACATTTCATCATTCTCGCTGTTCAGCCGTCGAGCACATCAGACCCGAGCATACGAGGTTGTTCAGACAACCGCACGCGCCCTGGACATCTCACTTTGCGCACTCCGATTCGTACTCGCTTAAGTAGCCACCTAAGCCCGACGACCAGTAAATTCGGATGAGAATCTTCATCCGACATTGCGAATTGTTTCTCATCGAATTATCCATTCGCAAGTAAGGCGATTGATGCGAAATCCCAACATGAAGTTTTTGATGGAACAGGTGATAGATCTTCTTCCCTAGCCTGAATTTGGATACGATGGAGACAATTCAGAAATCTAGTTACTAGTAAATTGACTGTTACTTCTAAAAGCCTGCTATAGAAGATGCCAGTAAAATCAGTGAAAATTATAGGGGTTAGTTTTGCTGGAGATTAGTCATAAATCTTGTAATACATTGTCGGAAGGGTCTTTTTAGCTGACCATGTCATTGGCATGGTGCGGCGGTTTTCTAACAGCTCTATTTCTTCCAAATGAGTCAGAATACCTGCCATCATTATCATGAACTTTTTGACATATTTAAAGTTTCCATGGTCAGCTTGAGTATTGAAACCGTTCATAAGTAGCTGAATTTTGGTGTTGAATTCTAGGATATTGGGTGGCTCTGGTTGATCGTCCTCCAGAGGAGCAAGTTGTTCTTCCTCATGAGGGCCTTCGCAAGGCTCAAAATCATCAAAATCAGATACGTTATCTGTACCTGATTCTTCAACTGTGATGATGGAGATGCTGTTTGTCGAAGCCTCAAATTCCGGACAAAGGATAAGTTGACTCTCAACCCAAAATGGGTATGATCTCTGGCGTCGAATTTTACTGAAGAACTGGACAGGCTTTTGAATTTCCTCGAAGCAACAAACGATAAGTTTACACATGAGAAATCGGCTCAGCAAAAACGCCTCACAGCCGCACGTCCATTTTACCGGATCCATGTGGTAATTCGAGAGGCTTTGAGGACTCACGTCCTGATTCTTACATTTCTTCCAGTCTTGCTTGAAAGTTTTTCGCCAACTCGCGACCGCCTTTCTTCGATCACCGGTTTGTAACGCCTCCATTCAATCAAGAATTTGAGGAATCAGCCGAGTTATCATAATCTAAACAAACAAGTGAATACGAGGTCGCGGAAAATGGTGGAGGAAATCATGCTTCAATTTCCGCCAATGCGACTCTACAATCATTGTAGTGTTTAGAACAGGGATCTGCTCGGAATGAAAAGAGCGAGCCCAGAGTTTCCACTAGTTAAACCTATACCAGTTTACGTATAAGTACACCCAAAGTCGATAAAAATTTCTGCTTCGGCACTAGTTGCACATCTCACTAGTACATTCGCAGTGTATGGCGTAGGACGAACGTAAAGTGCCATTTCGATCGGGAATGAGAGGATGATCCTTGTAATGACGACTAAACATGTCCAGGACCGTTTTGTGATCATCTTTCTGTGAAATTTCAAGAGTGCCGCTGCTTTCGTAGATAATTTTCCTTGACACACATTAACAGGAACCAAATCTATAGCGTACGTTAACTTGTGTATCTACAAAATGTTCAACTTTCACTATACTTATGATTTCTATCAATGCGCTTGGTTGGGATAGAGCCCCATCATATTTCCAAGCCAGAAACTAAGGATTGAGCTTCGCAAGGTGAATACTGAGCCAGAGTATTCATCTTAGTTGAATCCTTAAGCTTGGTTTGTATGGCACGCTTTGCATGCCAGAAACAGAGTTGAACTTTGGCAAATGGCCATACCTGCTCTATTGCATTGATCTCCGACCTATCTTTGTCGCAGTCGACAAAAGTTGGAGATAGCCCTGATTGCTTTAGGGGCCTAAGAAATCGGTCAAGAACCTGTGTCAAAATCCCAGGCGGCTTGGCTGTTCCTTTTGGACTCTCTTTCTTGATGAATAGATAAGCCAACGGAACTCCGGTCCCGTCAAGTTCAGCGAGCAATGCGTATAGATCCATACCCGCATTGTTCGTCCCATACGTCGCATCGATTGCCACCTCCTTAGTGATTCTTGCCAGGGAGTTAATTGAAGTCTGGATGTAAGACACCAAAGCTCGACAGTTTTCCACCCGAAAAGAATCATAGTGGTAACTTTTGGAATGTTCATCAAGAAGCTGCCCAGCCGATAATATTTGGTCATCGTTGCGTTTCCACAAATTCTCATTTGCCCGCTTCCACTGGTAGTACGCTTGATGCGGCAAAATTTTCTTATCATTTGGAAGCCCAAAATCCTTTAATTTCTCATGTATCTCAGTGGGTGAGTGGCTGAGAACTCTCTCATCGATGAAGGCTTGTACTTCCGATGATATATGAAAGTCATCGTATTCCCTATGCTTGTTATGGCGAAATCTGAGATTAAGAGTACGGTGGTCGAGGGACGGCCTAACTCTTAGCTAGCTGTTGCAGTCAAACCGAATCATCCGACTCCTATCTCGCATTTTACTCGAAGATGAGTTTTGTTCTGCAAAAGTATCCTGACAACAAGTGAAAAAATATGAAATATAGCAGCTGGAATGACATGTAACTCCAGTGCGCCTGAATCAAAAGCCACAGCTTTTCCAAATGATTTGGACGAGTTGGTTGACCGCGTTATTCAACTCGAATCAATCAGTGTTATTATCCTCGGTTTCTTTCAAAGTGGATCCGAACGCGACAGGCAATTGATCAAGGTCGAAGAGATAGTCAATATCAATTAGATCTGCCTGCAATATTTAAATTATTTGTTAGCTTTCACTGGCACCAATCTTTGGCTAGACTCATACCGGTCGGCTTTTGTTACTAATTTCTCTCATAAAGTCATCCCACTCGTCAAATGATGGTAATTCCCGCTTCTTTCCGTGTCGCTGGCAAGTCTTTTTGGCTTCCCTTGTTTGTTGCAAGAGAAATCCTCGATGGCGCGGTCGGAACAGCATTTAGAGCAGAATCGGGTATTTGATTCCATTTCAAAAATGAGATCTGATCAGATGGGAGATACTAGTACTTATTCCAAAGGTAAAAGAATAGGTGAATTCAAGGATTCGCACTGGTGTTGGATTGAAAGAGAGTGATTATTAAGCAGGATGGTGACAATTCCAGGCTGGATGGCATTAAACCCGGA
Source organism: Podosphaera xanthii (assembly GCA_028751805.1). Lineage (NCBI taxonomy): Eukaryota > Fungi > Ascomycota > Leotiomycetes > Helotiales > Erysiphaceae > Podosphaera > Podosphaera xanthii. Next base: position 86,589 of record JAPWIX010000005.1, read on the forward strand.
TCATGTGATCGCAGATGTTGCGATCCTGATTACGGTAATTATTAAAGGCTGCTTATCGGGCTGGCCAGGTTCTCGATCTAGATTTAACCAATATGCAAGGACTCATGGCTCATGTAGACCCCGTGGCCCATTCGACTTCTGACCACGAGACAATAACTGGCTGCGTCTATCTCTCTTCAGCTCAAAGGAGCTACCCGTCAATGAGACTACCCAAATTTACCGCCGAAAATGCGGAAATATTTAACCAAGCATTTACAGCTTTCCCTCCTCCTATTCTCCCTTTCGAAAATCCCAACCCAAAGCTTCTAGATGCGGCGGCCTCCTCGGGTATCGCTGCGCTATCGGCCATACTACTGACAGCTAACCCACCGAGGCCCGCATGCGTTCCATGTAAGGATTATTGGAACCTCGAATGCTCTGACTAACGCCGACTTTATATTGAAGCCCGCAACAGTGGGGATCCGGATCGTATTATCGAGGCACACCGAAACTTCCGCAGAACCGTTAAGCAGACTAAGAGAGAGTATATGCGCTCTAAGCTGGATAGTGTGTCCTCGGTTCTGGAAGCCCATAAGGTGGTTGGATGGCGAAGGTTTACCGGTCGCTTCGGCCCTCCTTCAATAAAATATCAAGGAGCCACCTACAGTACTCCAACTGAGCGTGCTGACGTGTTTTTTCTTACAAAACTTGCTCGGGAAAACAGGGAGCCGGACTCCCCCGTGGTCACCCCTACCTGTGCATTACGAGCTATTCCCGCACCTCCCTCACTGGAGGAAGATGAGGTTCGTAATTGTCTTTTCGACACATCGTCCACAACCCCAGGTCATGACCATCTCTCGGTTGCTGCTCTTCGCCATGTCTGGCAAGTCTATACTTGGCGTTCGTAGATCGTTGCCTTATTTAGGCTCTACCTGGAATACGGATATCACCCAAACATATTTCGTGGTGCTGAAGTTGTTCTTATACCTAAACCTCACACGGATGATCTTACACACCCTGCCAACTGGCGACCAATTTCGCCCCTCCCTGTTCTCGGTAAAGGGCTGGAACGGCTTTTTGCCCGTCGTTTCGCTTTCTGGGCTCTATCGAGTCGCATTATCTCTCCAACGCAGCTCGGAGGCCTTCCCGGACGATCTGCCATGGACCTTGTTGAGTGTCTCGTCCACGATGTTGAGAAGGCATGGGAAGTGAAACAGGCTTGCACTCTGGCTACTTTTGATGTCGAAAGCGCTTTTGACAGCATCCAGGCTGGCCGTCTTTCCGCCCGCTTGCGCGAACAGGGATGGCCACTACCATACGTTAATTGGGCGGCATCTTTTGCTTCAGGTAGGAAAGCTCGTCTCCGAGTGGACAATTTTGTTGGTGAATTCTTGGATATTCCGCACGGCTTACCGCAGGGATCCCCTGCTTAACCTATTCTTTTTCTCCTCTTCCTCGAACCTTGATTTAAATTCGACTTCCCTATCTTTGAATGCGTGGATGACGTAGCGATCCTTTCTGTAGCTAAGACTCTTGTGACGGTTCCAGTTGAGCGAGATACACGCAAGTCAATGGCGGCGAACAGTTAATAAATTATACTACAGGACTAAAAATGTACGCTAACTTTTTCAACTATATATTTTCTCTATCGGATAATTAGATAATCCGTGCGGTACGTACAGTGACGACTAACGCGTCGACACAGCCTTACCAGGCACCAGCTTGTCACATCACCCCCTTCCTACCCATGGCTTGCACTAATGTATCCGAAGTTTAAGGAGTTTATAAATCGCACAGGTCTTCTGATTGACCGTTCTGATTTTCGGAGGACCTTGGGTTGAGGTTTTTGTGTTGAATTGTTACCAGAGTGGTGCTCGCTTGATATGACATCAAGAGAATATGTTTGGTCAATAGTGAGATTTTGTCGTGACCTAGGACCCGTTGCTGGACCCAGATTTTTATCCCCCACATCATCGCCTGTGCCGTATATATGTTCAAATTTTTCGGGAGCAGCAGTGTTTTCAAATTCTTCTCGAGGCTCCCACGTCAGGTCCTTAAAGCCTTCCCATTTAACCAAAACTTGCCGCTAGAACCCTCTATCCAATTTTTTCAATCTTGATCTACAGATTTGCTGCACGAGATACTCAGGGATGCTATCTTCGGAGGATATTGGCGGTGGTTGTGAGTCCTCAACTATCTGCGATGATAGGGGGACCGTACCAGCTAATCTCAAGAGTTCCACATGGAAACGTGAATGAATCCCAGTCGGCACATTTAGCTCAACTACATGAGATGATACCACTTTGATGACCTCGTATTTTGCATTAAGCCATGATAGCTTTTTGGATTGTTGCGGTGTTTTAACATTCTTCAGATTTAGCCACACCTTGTCCTCACATTTAGACGCGATTGCATGTTGACGATGTTTAGTAGCATCATTTTCCATTCTTTGTTGAGCTGTTGCCATGGCTGCTTGAGCGAAATCTTGTCCTTCCCGGAGGCGGTCTACAAAATTTTCCCCTCTACGTGAGGAACGTGATTTGTTCTTAGATTCAACTTGCTGGATAGGCTCGACATGATACCCGTGAGTTAGAAAGAAAGGGCTCATCCCTGTCGAATTTTCCCTGTTATTCAGAGCCAACATTGCCATAGGGAGTAGTTTGGGCCAATCGTATTGTGCGTAAGCAATGAATGCTCGCGGGTAGGCTTGCACTTCCTGGTTTGCTCGTTCTGTTGTCCCATCCGTCTCGGGGTGGAAAGCTGTCGAAAGCCTATGTTCAATTTGAACGAGATCACACAGGCGCGACCAGAAATCACCCACCTAGTTTGAGCCTCTATCGGAGGTTATATATTTAGGGAATCCATGAAATCGGAAGTGGCATTGGACAAAGGTCTCCGCACAATGATCGGCATCCATTGTAGTCATGGCTTCAAGTGTAACGCTCTTAAGTAGCCTATCGCAGATAACCATCAGATACCTTGGGTCCACGGTCGATTTGTAAGGCAGTTCAGTCATGAAGTCTATTGATAGCTTGCTATGGTAGCGATCCGGAACTGGTAAAGGTCGCAATAGACCTTTCCTTCTCTCTCTCCATAGATGGGAGCGTCCACATATGTCGCAATTACGGCAGAATATCTGTACCATTTTAGACATACCAGGCTAGTGAAAATTCATACGGAGAATAGCGAATGTGCTATCTCTGCCTGGGTGGCCGGTGATATGGGAATCGTGGGATTTTTGGATGAGAGCTGTTTGTATGGGTTCCCAGGTCGGAATAACAAATCTATCCCTGAATTTTAGAGCGCCTCTTGGATCCAATTCGCATTCTGCTATAGATAATTTCCAATTTGCACAACTGGATGGAAATGAACGCTGATTTCTATAAACCGCTTCATACAATTGCTGGAATGATTCATCTTCTTTCACACCTTTATTCCATTTTTGTTGTAATTCAAATTCTTCAAATATATCTTCTCCTGTAGGAATATTACTTAAAGAGTGGTTAGCCACAGTAGCGCGGGCTATTGTTGCCAAGTTATTTTGGGCTCGTGCAGCTTCCTGGTGCTTTTCTTGCGTTGGCGGCATCCATTCACTTTTTATTAATTGGGCTTCTCTATTTTTAAGACGTTCATCATCTGCTAGCCTAGGCATATCCTGTTCGCGGCGGGACAAGGCGTCAGGACGTTGTGATTTCCTTCCGGCGCGAAATTTCAACTCGAATCTATATTGAGAAAGTAATTATGACCATCTAACTTGCCTTTCTGACAGTTTTCTGGTTGTCATGAAGTACTGGAGATTTTTGTAGTCTGATAAAATTGTAAAAGGTTTTGTGACTCCATTGAGCTCACTTCGCCACTTTTCCAGAGCTCTTATAATTGCAAGGAGCTCTTTATCATGTATCTCAAAGTTACTTTCTGCGGGGGATAAATTCTTTGAGAAGTAAGCCACATGACGTAGTCTCCCTTTCGAGTCTATCTGCGACAGGCATGCCCCCATACTGTACTCGGAGCAATCTGCTTCGACAAGTGTAATGCGGTCTGGATCCCAGTGTGCTAAGACTGGAGAAGTGATAAAAAGCTCCTTGAGACGTTCAAACGAGTTTTGTTGCGGTTCATCCCACTTCCACGACTGGTCCTTTTGCGTTAGTGAAACAAGAGGAGCGGCTACTTTGCTGAAGTCTTCGATAAAGTCTCTGTAGAAATTGGAAAACCCTATGAAGCTGCGTTCGCCTTTTACTGTGGTAGGCGCTTCCCAGGCTTGGATGGCTTCAACCTTGTTGGGATCTGCCTTGACTCCCTGACTTGCTATTATTACGAATCCGAGATGTTTGGTCTCTTGGACGGCAAATTCGCACTTTTCAATATCTAGTTTTAACACTGCCTTCTTCAGGCGTTCTAATACTAGACGAACTTTCTTCAGATGATCTTCACGGGAGCCGTCCGAATAAATTAATACGTCGTCCATGTAAGCTGAACAAAATCGGTCTAGAAACTCATCTAGAATACTATTGATCTATCTTTGAAAGGTTGCTGGGGCTTCCGTCAGTTCAAAAGGCGCGACTAGCAATTCAAATAACTCAAATCGCGTTCGAAATGTCGTCTCCCATTCGTCGCCTTCTTTGATACGAAGTCGATGAAATGCTGCACAGACGTCAACCTTCGTGAAGTACCTAGCCTTGGCGATATTTCTGAGTGTCTCCTGGAAGAGCGGAAGAGGGTACCGATCCTGACGAGTTATTGCGTTTAAAGCCTTATAATCTACACAAAATCTCAGACCTCCTCCCAGTTTCTTGACAAACAAGACTGGTGCACCCCCGGGGGAATTGCTGGCCCTAATCCATCCTTTTCCTAGAAGGTCCGTGAGAGTTTTTCGAAATACCAATAACTCATCTCGTGACATTCCGTATAGGGGTCCCCAGGGAATATCTAGGTCTCGTCTATGGTCGTCTTTTTTCAGTTCCAAAGAATGATTTCTGCCCTTTCTGTGGGGTGGGAGTGCGACGCCATCGTCATCATCGAAGATAGAATTTAGATCTAGTAGTTCTTCTGGTAATTTCCTTTTTACTTTCTCTTGGTTAACAGCCGGGTCCTTTTTTTCAAGCTTGTAGAGGGCCTTATCGATGTCTCCCATAGAAATGGCACCCACTTGTTGTCAGGAATAGGCCATGATTCATTGCGGCACTGATATTAGGTAATATCAGGTGATATCATGTGTCAGGATTAGCGCATACTTAATGCTGTCACGTGAATAATATTCAATTCACGTTGTCGCTAATCGAGGTCTAGTCTTCTAGAATCTTCTGTACTTCCGTAATCTTCTGTACTTCCGTCTGAGCACTAGGGATTTTGGGTCAGGGTTCTATAGGTTTCCATACTATTCTCTCTCTTGTAATGGTTGATGGGCTTCTACAGCATTCTATAATATTCTATGTATTTCTAAGATGGCCTGGTTGTCGGCCAGATGGCCCTTGTAGAGATGGAGTTAGGCTTGTGTATAAATAGTGGCTTTCCCTCTGTCTCTAGAGGTTCTTCAGACTTGAGTCTTGTTATCTACCGTTATTCAATATAATCTTGTCTTGATTCACAGTCATTGTCATTGTCTAGATTCATAGTTATTGTTATTGTCTTGTCCACCGAGTTCATAGTCCTCGCCCGTAGTCCACAGCCACAGTCTACGCCAACAGTCCATAGCTTACAGTTCACGTCCAAGGGTTCTTTGATCACACCTAGCCACGCCTCTTACACTTGTATAGGGTTCCTATGTCGCGGCAAGGTGCCTCTACTCTTTAGGGCATTATGAGAAGCCTGTACAAAGTTCTTTCGACTTCGCTCTACCTGAGCCATAAAGACGCTTGCTGAAAGAAGATTGGCACTCGTATTATTTTCGCGGTCCATCCAACCACTTTCGCGAACCGACAAACTCTGCTTACCCGTTCTTATCCGAAGGTATCGGGGTCTGGCCACAAGGACTACATTGTTGTGCTGCATCCAGGGATCCCCTAAAATCAGAGGGAATGCGAGTTTCTTTATTACATAACCAAAGATTTTTTCCTTTTGTCCATCAATATCGATGTGAGCCCACGTGATGTAAGCTATTGAGTTATTACTGGTGTTCTCTTCTGCTAGTTTTAATGAACGTGATGGGATAGATATGCGCGGGAGATTCAGCTCGCGAACAAGAGTTTCACTAAAGGCGGAATAGCACTAGCATCCACTATCGACAAATGCTTGGGTAAAATTACTTGAATTGAGCATTACGTCTATAAGAGACGGTTTGCTGTCCATTTTTTTTAGTGCTTTTTCTATTTCACAAGAAACCCCACCCCCCTGGGCGCGACTCAGTTCAGGGGTCAATCTTTTCCCGACACTGACTCTACAGCACTACAGTAGCCGTCGTGCATATTCTCCCCATGCCCTACAGCTGTATGATTGACTGCCGGCCATACTGCTGGTCTAAAACTAGGACAGTTTTTTCCTATATGCCCCCTCTTCTTACATCGAAGACATCTTTTTTCTTCAATAAGTAGACTGGCTTCCTACCTTGACAACCACTTTGCTCTTGACTTCCTACCCGCGCTTCCAGGGTTTCGAGTTCCATTAACAGGCTGATCTGAGGAGCCACTGTTTAATTTTCCAACAAAGGCTTTGACCAAGGCTACCAGATTGACGCCAGACATCTGGACGTCCACATCTGCATCTACTGTAGGGGGGCTTCTTCTAGGAGGGTTTTCTGGTTTACTTATAGCTGCTGGTAGATTTGTTGAAGACGTGTGTCACTTTCGTAAGTACAAGGATTCTGTTTGAGAACTTGTCACGTATTCGGCTCTAGCTTCCAGGCGCGAAGCAGTCTTTCGGACTCGAGATATCCAGTTGCCATAATCGTCATCTGGGAGATCCACACCAATCAAAGCACCCGACAGCTTTGAATTTATTGCTTCATTTAGTCGGATTGTCTTGTCTTCGTCGGGCCAGTCAAGGCCCCCACACTGAGCCAGTTTCAACTCAAAATCGTTGAGGAAGAGTTCGAACGCCTGAGAATCACCCATCCGCATCCGTTGCAACTCACTACCTGCAGTTTGAAGTGTTTGTCGGTCGCTAAACTTATCCTTCATAAAAGCCAAAAAGAGTTCGACATCCCAATTGCCATTTGGTCCTCATCCCAGGAGCCAGTATGAGACTCTCTGTTGCTTGTTGTCTGGGATTGTATCCAGGATTGAATGGCAGATTATCTCATTCCCACCTAATTTTTTAAAATCCCCCACGATCTTGATCTTGAGTCTGGCAAAGTAAATAGGGAATTATGCAGGGCTGCCATCCCATTTCGGCCTCACAGCTTCTTTCTCTCCACCTAAGATAGGAACAGCCTCGTTGACCTTCATATCAAGGTCCTGAGAGTCTGGATGTATTTCTTTCGGACTTTTTGGGAGTTTATCTCCCATAATATGAAGCTAGACTATACTTGGACTACTACGGGACTCTGGCCGTGGTGATTGGATAGATTGAAGCGAGGCTCCGGTCGCAAATTTGTATCCAAGAGGCTATTAGGTCCTAGAGGATCGAAAACGAGTATAATTTATATGCGACAGTTCCAGTTGAGCGAGATACACGCAAGTCAATGGCGGCGAACAGTTAATAAATTATACTACAAGACTATAAATGTACCCTAACTTTTACAACTATATATTTTCGCTCGGATAATTAGATAATCCGTAAGCTACGTACAGTGACGACTAACGCGTCGACACTGCCTTACCAGGCACCAGCCTGTCACACCTCTAGCCGAAACCTCACGCTTGATTGCCGCCAGGATTGAAGCAGTTACCCAGTGGTGTAAAAGAAACAGACTCTCATTAGCCGAAAACAAGATGGAGATCTTACATCTCCACAGAACCCGTCAGCTTTCTCCATCTCTAACAATTAATGGCGTTGTAAGATACACAAAACCAACTTTAAAGTGGCTAGGCGTCCTTCTCGATACCAAGCTTTCCTTCAAAAAACACGTTCAAGTTTGGAGTGCCAAGACACAACGCATAAGCGCCTACATACGTCAACTTGGCAACACTTATCGTGGGGTACCTGTTGCTTTTCTCCGCTCGGCAGCCCTTGCCGCGGCGTTACCGGTACTATTTTACGGTGCGGAGGCTTGGTGGCGTGGTCAATCTTACAGCCGCCGCGGCCGCCAAATCTCGACTCGGTCCCAACATCTCGTAGACATGATTTCCAGAGCTCTAGTCACCTTGGCCCGAGCAATTCTACCAGTATACAGAATCGCCCCCACTACAGCACTGCTAAGAGAGGTATGCCTCAAGCCCGCTCATATAATACTCGAGAAAGTGCGCCTCCGCTCTGCTGTTAGATTAGCTGGCGCAGACAGCTTTCATCCTTCGGTTAGAAGATTAATCGACCCTCCAGCACACACACGCCTCACCGAGAAACTAAAGCTCGTCCCGCGCTTCCCTCGCCCTCAGCTTTTACCACCCTCACACAAAGCCCCTCTTAATCGCTCTCGAGCAGACTTCTCCGCCCAAGAATTATTTGAGCGTATCAGAGCTCTGTCATCATGGGATATAATTGCCTTCTCAGACGGCTCTAAGCAAACCGACAGGTCTACTGGTGCTGGCGCTGTCGTCCTCCACGAGGATGTCATTTTATCCAAAGTGAGGGTGCCCCTTGGCCCTGATTTTGAGGTTTACGACTCCAAGATCACTGGCGCTCTAGCAGGTCTCAAAGCCGCTGTAGCAGCCCCTACCACCCATCTCGCAACTAACATCCACGTTATCTTAGACAATCAGGAGGCAGCACAACGCCTCCTAGATGTCTCTCCTTCCAAGTCCTCGCAAGCCGAAATTTTGGAATTTAGGGAGCTAGCATCCCGCTGGCCTACAAGGAGATTTCTTCCCTCTGCGGCCCCTGGCAAGTTCAAAGTAATGTGGTCTCCAGACCACATTGGCATCCCTGGTAATGAGCTGACTGACAAGTTGGCCGGAGAAGCTGCAAGACAGTCGGCTCCTCCCGGCGCATCACTTGCCGGTGTCCGACCAAAGACACAAAGACAAATATAGAACCTGACAAATGAATGGTGGCAGAAACATGCTCCCTCCACCTACTGCGAAATAGGAATGCCATTTCCTAAGAAGCCCCCAGAAGAGCTTCGACTTCCTCGCCATCTCCTTGGCTAATTAATTCAATGCCGGACTGGACACGGTGACTTTCGCGCCTATCATCAAATATTCGAACACGAAGATGCCCTCAATACTTGTTCCTGCAGGGCTGACAAGTCTACCACCCACTTGGTTTTTTTGTCCCCTCGTGTGGGAGAGATTAGCGTCTACTGATCTTTGTCGAAGCCTGGGGCCTCTCGACTTTCTTCTCGGCACCTCCCGTGGTGCTATGCGCTTTGCCTCTATTGTAGAGAAGTCCAGATTTCTATCGGAAATCTGCCCTATCCGTGCTGCATAACCTAATCGAGTGAGGTATCCGCTGTAAAGCGCTCGCTTCAACTTCTAGAATTTTTTCCTAGGCCTCGTGGCATTCACTTGTGTAGCAATATTTAGTGTTAGTGTTGGTGTCACCATGTCCGCTCTGTGATGGGACAGCATCGTAGATTATGTCTGGTGGGCTTTAAAAATAAGGAAATAAATAACGTAGATCCCCACCGAGCGGCCACCTCCGAGCGGTTTTACCACCCTCTGTCTTAGAACTTGTATAACTCTCAACACAATGCCAGTACAGACTACAGACAAATCTCAAATCCTTCTCGTACTTCAGGCGCTTCGTAGAGACCCTTCTCTTTCCGTACAACGCGCTGCATCGATCTATAACGTATCGCGTACTACTCTCCGTAGACGCCGGCAAGGTATTCAATCGCGACGCAATAATCTACCTAACTCACGTGTTCTCGACGATCTAGAAGAGCAGACGGTTCTTCAATATATTATCGACCTAGATAGCAAAGGATTTCCCGTACGACGTTTGCAGGTTCGAGAAATGGCTAATTGGCTTCTCGAGCTACGCGGCGGTCAGCCCGTCGGGACTAACTGGATCTCACGGTTCGTACAGCGACACTCAGAGCTTCAAACGCGATTCTCTCGCAAGTATGACTACTCAAGAGCTCTCTGCAAAGATCCGAGGCTTATCCGACAATGGTTCGACCTCGTACGCGATACTGTGACAAAGTATGGCGTCGATACTGCGGATATCTTCAACTTCGACGAGACAGGCTTTATGATGGGCGTTATCACGCCAACCGCAGTCATCACGCGCGCCGACCGCAGAGGGAATCCAAAGCTAGCCCAACCTGGGAATCGTGAATGGGTAACAGTGATTCAGGGTATCAATTCGCAGGGGTGGGCGGTGCCGCCGTTCATCGTCTTCGCGGGCCAAAATCACCTCGCCAACTGGTACCAGGATCGCGCGATTCCCGGCGACTGGGTTATCGCGCTTAGTACTAATGGATGGACTACGAACGAGATAACACTCGAGTGGCTCAAGCACTTTGAAAAGCATACAAATTCACGTACAGTTGGTAAATACCGACTTCTGATCCTCGATGGCCATGAGAGCCACCACTCTACCGATTTCGAGGTTTTCTGCAAGGACAACGACATTTTAACACTCTGTATACCTCCTCACTCGTATCATATACTTCAGCCACTCGATGTCGTATGCTTTGGGCCGTTGAAACGCGCGTACAGTGGCGAAATCGAGAAGCTGATCCGGGCGCAAATAACGCATGTCACGAAGGCCGACTTTCTGCCAGCATTCAGCGCCGCGTTTCAGGCGACCTTTACCGAAAAGAATATTAAGGCAGGCTTCAGAGCGGCTGGTCTTGTCCCTCTCAGCCCGGAAACAGTGATTATCAACTTAGATATCAAGCTATCGACGCTAACTCCGCCAACGACCCCCCCGGAGCTACCCGTTCAATGGACACCAAAGACACCTAATAACGCGACTGAAGCGCTCTCGCAGACCGACTATATACGGAGTCGTATTGTACGCCATCAGGATAGCTCGCCGGCATCAATCATCGCCAGTCTCAAACAGTTTGCGAAGGGAATGCAGCAAGTAATGCACAAGCTCGTGTTATTACAGGATGAGGTCAAGTCCCTCCGCGAGGCAAATCGGCTAGTAAGCAAGCGCCGGAGAGCAAAGAAAACCCGTTTACGGAACGGAGGGACAATGAATCTTAACGATGGACAGAATATAGCGGAGGAAAGAGAGGTTGCGCGGGTAGCAGAGGAGGTAAGGCGCGCGGAGGGTGGTCGGAAAAAGCGGGTTGAGACAAAGGAAAGACGCTGTAGAAAATGCGGCAACACTGGGAATAACGCGCGTACTTGTCAAGAGGGTACAGGTAGGCCCACTGAGTCAGATAAATAGTAGTTTGAATGAATAGAACCTGTTGCGCGAGTTTCCGTCCAGTTGGACGCAGAATTAGTGTGGTAGAGTGGCCGCTCGGTGGTGATCTACGTTAAGTAAATAAATTAAAGGCTGCTTACTACACGTGATCGCAGATTTTGCGATCTTGAATACAGGCCGTTATTCCAAGCATATTGGGTCAGCTGATGTCAGGTGACGTATGTGACATCTGTGGCATGGGCCGAGGCTGTCACATTTCTCATCAGGTCAGACTACTAGCTGTTGCTTCGTGCAGGTAGCTTGACTGAATTTCGTCAACGTCTACCATGCTCCAGGGCCCAGTTGATCTTTGGACCCGCTATTGAGGTGGCAGCCACAAGATCCCTCAGTTGTTGGGGGCGATTTCGTCTCCGTCTCACGGCACTGGCAGCTATTAGTGAAATGACAATATGGAAACGGTTACCTTATCATGGAGTGGAATTTAGTGCACAACATGCAATTAGCAAGTATCATATGAGAAAGCACACACTGAGATGGAAACATGTTTGACCTTGTGTTAAAATATCTATATAGCGTATTATATATATCAGTGGAACTTGGTACATAGATTGTAGCAGAGCGATAGAGCTTGCAAGCCTTTATAAATCACGTAGAATAAATTAAGACAAGTTGTGGGTTCTCAGTTGTGGGATTCAATTGATGATAGCGAAAGAGGTACATCTCAGTGTGATTTATATCCTGAGTTCCCTCGCTTCACCTTTACTAAGCAGGGACGTCTCAGAGTGATTTATATCCTGAGTTCCCTATCCTAGGTCTAAGTTAAGTACTATCTAATTACAAAAAATTATCTCTTTCTGATCGCTGATCTAGATCAGAATAACTAAAAACATATCTTGTTAAATTACAACTTAGCCAACATTAACTAGATTTACAGTTACCCACCGCCACAAATCAACAATGATTGTACCAGTCAATAAGTTGGTTGCAGGGGGTTCGTGATTCAGTGATCTTTGAGTCCCAGAGTGGGTGTCTGAGGTTAAAATCGCCTCCATCAAAGTAGGAAGGTGCTGTGCAGCTCAGAAGTTTTGATAAGTCCTCTCCCGCTCCATCAGAACCCACAGGAGCGTTGTAAACGTTCCAAATCGGTACTTTTGAATTTCTCCCGAGGGTGATTAGAATCTGAACAATATCCCGGGATAGGTTTGCGGCAATCTGGAATGGTCTCAGTCTGGCAACCTTTCGTACGTAGGTAAAAGCGCTTGGCCGGGAGTGCCAGGTCGACAGGGGGGAAAAGATTCAAAATTTTAGTGGGCTTTAGAACTTTGTCTGGAAAGATCTGGAAAAATCCAGGGCTCTTGAACTAGCAGGATATCTAAGTGATTTTCGTTTGCTAAGGAAAGTGCAATATCGTGTGCCGATGAAGATCTACCAACATTTACTTGCATTACGCGGAGGGGGTAGCCCTCCGCTCTTTGTGCCTTCTGACCATTTCTATTGTGTAGAAGGAATGGTTTCGGACACAGTATCTACTGTCTGAGTTGGGGTATGGTTATTGGCGGCATTTTGTTATAACGATTTGATATATTCTCTACAACCAGCGGCACGAATATGCCTAAGTTGAAGTCCTGTTGGTCGCCCCAAGGCCCCATTCCTTCGTCGAGAACGTGCAGGGCATGAGATATCAGTTGAAGAGTGGGGGCCCTTGCAATTTAGACACCTAGGAGGTTTGTTGCAGGGGCCGTCGTGTGCATCAGTTCCGCAATTACCGCATTTGTTTGACCTGGCACATGTCCTAGTGGCATAGAATCCATAGCATTTAGTGCATGTTATAATTTCTTGTCGCTTACGGATTCTTTGAACAGATACTGCTTCTCCAAAGATGCGGAGTCGAGATGGGAATCTGCCAGCTTTGGACTCGGGGACACAGATTCGGATATAGCCAGAAGGCTCGGCACTCTGGCTGGAGCGTAGGGTCCAATTGATGTATCTGATGGGAACCATTTGACGAACAGCCGCGAGTTCTTATTGCAGGGGACCCTCGAGAGAGTCGACAAGGCTATCAGAGGAGCCATCATGGCATAGAAATTTCTTTTTGATAGGTCCAATAACAAATGTCGTCCAAGTTTCTTGTCTTTCCACAGTAGCATTCCCGAACTGGGTTTCAATTGCACTTTTAGCCTGAAGTATAGTGGCAGCTTTTACTGGAATCGGTGCGAGGATAGCGACTCCTGAGGGAACTGCCCAGACATCAGAAATTAAGGAGCTATCGGGGACAAGTTTTTGAATAGTTTGCCGAAGGTCATATGAGTCCGCCTTTCTAGCTTCGTGTTCAGGGCCTAGCCGGATCATAATGCGACGGTCTTCTTTTCCCTGTCCCTGCGAAGGAGATGCTCTTGTAGTAGATTTTTTTAAAGAAAAGGCTTTTTGGTCCGGGTTTTGGCAGGCGGCTTTCTGTGCCCATGATCTCGGTTGTTGATCGGTTGGCCGGGGCTTATTCTGGTTTGACAATGTTGCGTACACGCGCTGGCCGCGCATAGCCCGGGATGCACCATCTACCAGCAACGCGACGAAATCATAACCTACTCTTGGAAGCGAGTTCTCAAGCTCTTGTAAATAATTACTCGTCAGGTCTAACAACCCCTTGATGGCCTCCATAAGAGATGCAGAGCTTTGGGGTGTGTTGGTTGTGGCCTGATTGTCACCTGATTTAGACTGGCCATTCTCTGTTGTAACATCGCCAAATACGCTGTCAGTGATATCTTTCGGTAGGTCCTCCAACAATACATCAACTGTTTCATCCGAAATTTTGTTGACTTCTGTAGAGCGCTGCGTCACACTTAATACACTCTCGATTGCCTGGGCCCTGCGGTTGGCTTCAGCTGGTTTAAGTGTCGGGTGGGCTGTTGATACAACTCCTACTCGACGTTGGTTTCGGTTTCGAGACGCGATTCCCGGCGTCTGGTGGATCGTGGGGGAGCGCGCGCTTGTTAACCAGAGGCGGCGCCATAGTCTCGCCAGGTAAGGCAGCGAGACTACAAGTTAGCTTTGGAATCAATTAAAGTCGGGGCTAGTGGATTGCTAGTAAAAGAATAGAATACGTATGTGATGCGATAACATTTATAGAGGGGTTTAGGGATAATTGTCAAGGGGAAAACTGAAGGATTATCACGTGATATCGCTTGTCCGCCACGTGTACAACCTTTGTAAATAAAGTATCTATTAGAAGTGAAGCAGACTTGCCAATTACACAACGGTAATTATACGGCCTTGAGAGCAATTGGATGTTTTTGTCGTAAGCGAATGCGTAAGTCTTAGTCGCGTAAATATATGCAGCGACGCGCATCTTAGTATTACCGTGGTAGATGAAAGCCTACTTAGTGGAGTAGCTGGAATTGTAACTTACTCTACATTACAATTTCTAATAGTATCTGACAACTCCGTAAGAGTTCCCTTCTCTCCTTGTAGATAATCTAAGTCACCTGATTTGACATCGTCAATCGTGCCTGTTAGCATACCGTGACAATAATATCTGGGTTTTGAACAAGCTTATCTGTTTTGCTGATGGATCAGCGAGCAGAGTGACAGAGAGCTTCGTGTCAGAATTCGTAAGTAGAGCAGGCTGTTGATTTGTGGCGGTGGGTAACTGTAAATCTAGTTAATGTTGGCTAAGTTGTAATTTAACAAGATATGTTTTTAGTTATTCTGATCTAGATCAGCGATCAGAAAGAGATAATTTTTTGTAATTAGATAGTACTTAACTTAGACCTAGGATAGGGAACTCAGGATATAAATCACTCTGAGACGTCCCTGCTTAGTAAAGGTGAAGCGAGGGAACTCAGGATATAAATCACACTGAGATGTACCTCTTTCGCTATCATCAATTGAATCCCACAACTGAGAACCCACAACTTGTCTTAATTTATTCTACGTGATTTATAAAGGCTTGCAAGCTCTATCGCTCTGCTACAATCTATGTACCAAGTTCCACTGATATACATAGTACGCTATATATATTTTAACACAGGCAACGTGTTCAACACTGGACGTTTCCTTGATAACGGGTTACGAAACATGGTAGAAAGCTTCTAGATAAGTTTTATTGTCTTTATATACTTTCATCTTCTTACCATCATCGTGGAGTAAGTAGCCTTTCGATCTGGCCTTGTTCAATGAAAACAACGGTAAAGATAATTTGGTAACAAATAAGATATCATCGATGTTGTAGATATAAGAGCTACCATCAGATAATATTTAAATTTCATGGCCACAGTTCCTTTCCCTTTAACAGACATGAATTTGTCAGAAATGGACATTAAAGTGCCGGTACATTCTGGGATAGGGTCAAATCTTTCTGGGCAAGGACACATTTGAGCTATTGCACAGGTGTCAAGGTAGAGCGAGTGACGACTAATCTTTTCGACTTCCGTGGCGGTAGTGTTGGCCCGTTCGACGTAATCGATGTGGTACCCATTTAAAGAGAATTCCGCCGCTTCAGCTTCTCGAAGTGGTTCCATTGATGGCCTTTACGCTCAGACGGAAAATGTTTCTTACAATAGGAACATTCTTTCTGTGACATGATGTGTAGCTCTCTGGATTTTAAAGCCTTTGCAGATTGTGCTAACTTGAAGAGTTTGCCTTTAATCTTCTTGTATTGCGCGGCGTTTTCTGAACGACTCGATGGTACATGAATAGATGGGCTTTCATGATCAACATCAAGAGGTCGCTGTTTAACCTCAGAGTAGGACAAGCTGTCCTTTGTCACTAGATTATCAACGATATTTTTATGATGCTGACTCAAGAAGGCTGATATTAAGTCCCGTTTCATTTCATCGTCATCAAGGAAGTCGGCAATTTTCTGATGATTCGAACGGGTAGATTCTCGAGCCAGTGATATGACTCGAGAGTATTCATTTTTAAATCCGTCAATGAAACTACTCAATGTGCTCTCAGGATCCTATGCGCTAGCTAGCGACATCAAGGATCCGAATTGATTCACCAAATTGAACTTGTTTGTTTGTCGGTATTCAGTTGACAAATGATTCCAACTCGTATGTGGGTCCTGTAAATTGCGAATTTTTCTTCAAATTTCATGACTAACTGTAAAGATTATGATATTGGGGAACAGAAGGGTCTCATATAAAACGATTATGTAGACGATGAGTTTAATATAATTCTTATTCCTTCAATTAATTCTTTCAACACGGATATCATGTCCTGTTATATCTTCAGGTCTAAGATAGACTATCATGTCTAGTGATCTACATCATAATATCACATGAGATTTCTACGTGAAGCATATCTATAGTGCTGTGAAAAACTAACGCTGCTATGTCATCATCTTAGCGTCGGATAGAGCGCTCGTATTCTATGTATGGCCAAAATATCCGTATTAGCCATGCAATCAGCACACCACTCATGGCTAATTCGAGATGACTAGAACCTCTAAGGTGTGACGGGATCAAATAATTGACTCAATATTTTGAAGTCTTAGTTGGTTATCAAACTTGGAGTGATTTATTCCACCCAGTGGTTTAGTCATTCCATCTGCTGCCATCTCATCTGTACTGCAACAATGAAAAAAAACTTCTTGGTTTTCGACCTGCTGACGGATGTACCACCATTTTATGGCAATAGATTTGCTTCTCTGATGGAGCTCAGGATTTAATATCAGAGCAAGTGATCCTTGATTATCTGCGTATATTTTTGTTAAACGCATCTGGCTCTTCATATTCCAAACCAATAAGTAATTGATTGATCCATGTAGCCTCTCTTGCAGCCATACAAATCCTGTATAGCTCCGATTGAGTTGATGATAAAGCAACTATAGACTGGAGCTTTGATGATGATGAAATAGCTCCACTCATGAAAAATAGCCATCCAGAGTGAGACTTACAGCCAGCTCGATCAGAATTAGCAAAGTTTGCATCCGAATAACCATGGATTTGAAACTGATCTTTAATCCCCTTTTCAAATTTGACTGCTAGATACTTTGTTCCTGCAAGGTATCGGAGAGTTCGTTTTCCAGCCCTAATGTGGGCTGGGGATGGGCTGTGAAGATATCTAATTAGCGAGCCGCAAGCAAATGCGATATCCATTCGGGTATGATATGTAAGATAGTTCAGTGATCCCATCATTCGTTGGAATTCCTGTATATCGTCTTTATCAGCTTGCTGGGTATATGGAATAAACCATTCTTTGGCCCCTTCCTCCATAGGGGGTTTTCCGTAGTAACATGATTCTAGGTTAAAATTATCCGAAATTCTGTTGATATAGGCGTCCTGGCATAGATAGATTGATCCATCTTTATAGCGTATAATTCACACTCCTAAAAAATACTGTGCATGCCAAAGGTCTTCGATATCGAGCTCTTATGTAATATCTTGTTTGAACTCATTTAGGTGAGTACCTGCCTTGCTTATTATTAGAAAATCATCAATGTGCGTTATGATAATTATGACTTCCTTGTATGTGGAACCAATAAAAGCTGCCTGATGTGCAAGAAGTGATGAAAATCCCAGCTTATTTAGAGCTTGCTGCAATTTCTTTTGCCAAAGTCGAGGGGATTGCTTTAATCCATAGAGGGCCTTTTTTAACCTACAAATATCGCCTTCTTTGTCTTGTAAATTAAGAATTTCTCTCCTCTGAGGTGGTAGTTCGACATAAACCTCACCGTCAGTATCACCTTGTAAGAAAGCAGCCACAGCGTCCATCTGATGAATTTCGTAAGAGAATTTGGCAGCCAAAGCAATGGCCAATTTCCATGTTGTTGAAGAGCAGGTGCTGGCGAAAGTTTGGCTGTAGTTGATAACTTCCTTCTGCTGAAAGCCTCGGACCACCCAGCGTGCTTTGTACTTGAGAATATCACCATTTTTGTCACGTTTCGTCTTGAAAACTAATTTTTCTGTAAGTAGCCGAAATCCAGGTAGAATAGCTGATCGTTTGCAGGGTTCCCAAGTATTTATATCTCTCAGTTGACAGTACTCTTTTAATGTAGCAGCCCGCCATTGATTGGCTTGAGGTCGACTTATTGCTTCTTCATATAATTGAGGATCGGGATTTACTGCAGTCCCGGCCACATATTGGGCAGTGTAAATAGCTGGATATGAGTCGTACTTATAATTTGATTCTCGGTTTCCATGAGATGCTTCATTCTCCGCCTGTTTTTTAGATGGTGTTGCTTTATCACCCCCGGTGTTGTATCTTCTAGAAGTTAGCAGAAATGGCTCATCTTGGAATACCTCATGCGGAGCATGAAAAGAATCTTGTGGCTGATTATTTTGGAATATTGTTCCCTGCATAGCCTCGCCAGTTTCCAAAGTTTGATCTTGTTCACCATGGACTACTAATTCATCTTCATCTGTATCGTTTTCAAGCAGGGTTTGTATGGATGCTTCCAGATTATCATTATTTTCCCTTATCCGGTGTATTTCTTGCTTAGAATTAGCGTGAGAAATGAGTCTCACCTCCAAAACACGTCTCGGCTACGCACATTATCGAGTTCCGAATATTTGTATCAGCAATAGTTCATTAACGAAAGTACTTATCATCGACTAATGCTTCAACATCAAGTTAGCTAGGTTAAAATATCTTGAAACAATTAGATAATTATGAATCTGGAAGAAGATATGTATCTTAGAGATCGTAGTTTTGATAACATAGAACAAATCGAGTCTTTCTACCCCTCCATACTGATTTTCCATATATTTGTGATTATACTTCATACTATTTCTCAATCTACTTCTCGAATAGGCTGGAACTTTTTCTAACCCTTGATATCAATCTTTCCCATATACTTTCCCTATCTTACATACACAAAAATCTGAAAATTAGTCATGCTGGTAGGTCTTGTAATATCATCAAAATATCCGTAATTATCAGATTCGTCATGAGGAGACACTTGATACAGCTGCCCACCCCTAATTTGATGGTATGGAGTAATGTTTTTTGACTCATCAAATCTAACATTAGATGAGCGCACCAAATTTTCACCTTTTCTCGGAGGTATAAAAATTCTGTATATTTTTTCCCCTTCATCTCCAACTAAAATGCCAAGTTAAGCGCGTGGGCTTAATTTTTCCGAGCGAGTTCTTTTCTTTTCTAGAATTAGAACATAAGCTCTGCAACCAAGAACTCGTAAGTGGGCAGTTTCCGGTTTATGTGACTGGTACCCACTATACTCAGGATCTATTTGATCCAGAAATGCCTTTACTGATGTACTATTTTTAACTGTAGAGGTTGCTGTTCTATTGGTAATGTAGATCTAGCCGAGAATATTTCCGACCATAGAAATGCTGGTATTTCCATGGCTATCATTGTCTTTCTGACTTTTTCGATAATTGTTCGAATAGAAAGTTCAGCTTTTCCGTCTTGCCGTGGAGCATATGGAGTTGACTCCTCGATTCGCTGACCTAATTCTGCGCACATCTCTTTAAATTGGCATGGCGCAATTTCTGTACCCCCATCCATACGCCAAGCTTTAATTTTTCTATGTCTACCCCATTGTTTCTCGGCATATTTGGCAAATTCTTTTAAACATTGAAAGGCCGTAATCTTTGTGCCAAATGTATACCCCCATCGTTCAGAAGTTGCTTCGTCAGTGAGTATCATGCCGTATTTATGGCCAGTATAGCTTGTTGGTGAAAGCTGAAAAGTGTCCACATGGATATGAGCAAGTGCATCGATTAACCAATTCCTGGTAGATTTATTATTTCGCTCCAGCGGGGCTCCTAGTTCACAGCCATCGCAGACTTCAGGACTTGATGTCAAAGTAGAATCGATATTCATGCCACTCACAATATTCTTTTTCTGAATCATATTCTTTGGAGACGCGTGAGCAAGCCTTTGATGCCAAGTGTCCAAGGTTACCGCATTTGCGGCCAACATAAGTGAGTTGAAATAAACACCTGTGTAGCGAAATCTAGATTCAGATAGAAATCCTGTGTTGTCAATTCCACATAGCTCAATTAATTTGCCTTTATTTACAAACATAATTTTGTTTGAGTGTAAGGAACCGCCAGAATCCAGGATCTTTTTTAATGAAAATAACTTGACCGGACACTGAGGTATGTATGTTGTGAATTGCGACTCATGTGTTATGGTACATATGTAGGAGTGGTAATCACGCATACACGTACCATGAATGCATACATGTAGAAGCATGAAATAACAGAGATTGCTAAGTTGACAGCACTGACTAGCAGATACCGTGTTACATAGATTCAATCTCGTGATAAAAGTCATGTAAGATGAGTTGCATAAAACAATACTTATCGCATGATGAGGCTGAGATCAAGTACACGACTCGATGGACTAACAGCATGAAGAGCAACTCAGTCTGTGGAAAACAGTGAGTATAACAATAGAATAAGGGTGTTAGGATTATGTGTATAATGAGGATACTTCAGCCTCCATAGAAAATAAGTCAATAAAAATCAATACATCTTTACATAACTCACATACTCTTCTTTACCACATTCCCGTTCTATCCTCGATTAGAGGGATCATACATTATACTCGCAAGTCAGAACATTGCATCTACTCCTCACAACTGTAATAATGTACCGTACATCATTATGTTCAATCTCCCTCTTGGCACCATTGGTGAGCATGACCTCTAACTTAACAGTTCCAATTCCTGGAGAAATATTAACTCCCCCAACGCCTTCAATTTCTCGACTGATCCTTTTGTAAGTAACAAAGTCGGAAAGTTGATTAATGACCATGGTATCAGCTCCAGAGTCAGCTAGCCACCGATTTTTCGACAAAATCACAGGGTTACTTTGATTAGATAGGGTTTTTGGGAGAAAGGTTGGGGGATAATTTGGAATTGATACACGATTCACAAGCACGCGGACACCTTTTGCGATCAAAGAAGAAAAATAGATGGAAACTTTGTTATTTTGGAGATCGAGTACGCTATCAGACTCATTCTTGCTGGCTTTCAAAGACTCATATTAATCTTTCGTCAGTCACTTTTTCCGAGTTCTCTGTTCCCATGCTTTTTGCTTCTCGGTGTTATTGTGAAGACATTCTTTGATGAAATGGTATCTCGAATTACAGGTATCACAATGTTTAGATGCCCCCCCCTTTATTATTTTGAGATGCGTGTAAAGCCGTGGCAGAATCCGATTTAAAATCCTGATCGCCCGATCGGCGAGCTTCATCTTGGATGTCTGCGATCAAATCCTCCAATAAAGGCCTATTTTTAACCTCTTTCTCCCTCTGCCTATTTCGTTGTCTATCAGCCCAGGTTGGAAAGTCACTTTGTAAAGCATTGACAAAAAGCATTGCCGGCCAATAGGAGGGTATGCGGTCACCATCGTCCATAACCTGAGTAAGTCGTTGGATGATATTGTTGAATGAAACTATAAAGTTTGAAAGGCTGTTGTGGTCTTCTTATTTTAAAGTAATAAATTTAACTAGTTTTTGATACTGAACCACAATCCCGGTTCCTTCATAAGCTTGTTCCAAAGCCACCCACATTTTGGCCGCGCTTTGAAAGTTGGAAATTATGGTCTGAGGCGCAGTGTTGCAATTGTACATTACCATATTTGACGTTATAGTGTTGCCGACGACCCATTCGGAGACTTTATCAAGCTCATTTTGCTCAACTGTTTTTCAATTGGAAAAATCAATAGATGGTTGAATCAAGTCGGATCGAAGATATTTAATCAAATTTGCCGCTATAATATCTCGTGGCATGATTTGCTTCCATTGTAAATAATTATCAGGCCCATTCAGCTTCATTGAATTTGGTAAAATTAAGCCTGATATTTTTAATCTGGCGACATTGAAGTTTTCTTCCGCTTTGTTTGATAGATCTGCTGACAGGGACTTTGAATCGGCTTTTTTGGATCTGTCATGTTTGGATTCTCAATTTTACCCGGCAAATACTATGTAGCGATTGGTTGATTTACTTAAGGGAAGCGTTATATCCTTGCTCCAAAGAACAGATAAAATAAAAATAATTATAGTTAATTCTCGTTTACTGTCCTATCTAGCTTCTATTATATAAATAGCGCCATAAGGACGGATGGCCATGTCATTGAGGGAAAAAGCCTAATTGGGCAAAACTCGTAGTCCCGCCACGCATACACGCCCCGATTAATGCCGGAAGCGTCAGTCAACCTTAAATCTCTTATTCCTCCGCATGTTCCATTATTCCCGTATACGAGGAAGAGAAAACTCATTCTAAGCTCGGAATTTTACGAGTTCCGACACCTCGTTGTCAATTTCATTGGCGACAGAAAACTGTTGTAGACGGCCACTAGAAACTAACATCTCGGCAGCAGCATGACAGCCCCGCGGGGATTGAAGAAGTCGATCAAATGATGTTGTTCGTGCGTTACGAAGCATCCGTGAATGTAATGTTGAATGTTCCCCGCAGTAGCATAAAATATGTTTGACGGTCTATGCCCGCTCGCCGCGAGTGCAATCAGGGAAGATCCTTGGAACCCTAATAGACGCCAAGCAAGAGTTGAGCCCAATAATTCCCGTGCGCAACGACATCACTGCAGTAACTTCGTGCTTCTTAAGTCCCTCGTATAATTTAAGCGGGTTTTGACACCATGGTGTTTTCCAGGTCTCTGCCGATCGACTGCCCTTGTAGTTTGCCCTTCTGCGATGCCAGTCTAAGTCTACCCATTTGTTTACCCAAGTCTTCGGGTCAGTTGAGTGCTTTGCTTTTCACTGATCATGAGTCCCACTGATATGCCTAGGTCGGGGTCTATCAGGATGTCTGGTAACCTTCTTTGTCATACTCCGTGTCCACTGCTTTTTGACGAGTAACCTCTATTGCCGTTATCTTTCTGGCAGAACCGTTCCGCCAACTGCGAAGAAGCCGCACTAGATGCCAGACATCATTAACGTGTTGACTTATCTGGGTTGTAACCGCTTTTTTAGCTGTGTTCGCGCCGTATAGCAGCGATATTGCCTGCACTTGCAAACCGATTGGTGGAATGGCTGCTTCTCTTTCGAGGGCCACTCTTGAAGCTCGTTTGTAAGCTCCTGTGATCTTTCGCAGGCATTTACTCTGCACTTTTCCTAGCTTGTCTAAAAGGCTTTTTGCCATTGGCTGGCCATTACTTTTCATGCCCCATATTTGCGCTTCGTAAAGCATAGTGGGACGAACCATCGCCAAGTAAACGAGTCGTGAGTGCCGAAGAGACGGGCCCCATACAGAGGCGGTTATTCTGGCAAGCGTGTTGTATGCGATTTCCTCGTTCTGCGCCGCTTGCGCCACCTGTGCGCCCCATCTTAGACGACTGTCAACTACAACCCCTAGGACTTCCATCTCTGATTTCGGGCTGATTTGGATATCCCCGACCTGAATGCCTTCCTGTAGCGACCCTGACCCTTTTCTTTTCCGAGGAAAATGCACCAGCTGATATTTATCAGGGGCAAAAGTCGCTCTATATCTTCTAGCCTAAGCTAAGCAAATTTCGTGAGCCTGTTCTAAGATAGAACAATTTTCCTTGGGCGTCTTTCCCCAGGCCACCGAGGTTGTATCATCCACAACACCGAAAGCCATGTGGCCCCTGTCAGGCTTTTGAAATGACTCGAGGAGCTCTGATATGTACGTAGGTATAGTATTGTCAGGAAAGCCTCTACTGTATAATATATATATGGAGAATGCCAGATCATAGTGTTCTATGATTCTGGTCTGGCCTTTTAGCCGAGTGGTGATGCATCTATCTCGTGTATCATGTAGGATGGCAACCTTTAGCCTGACACCCACCTCCTGACCCCTCTCTCTCCCCACGCTGTCTACATACTGCTTATGACAAGTATGGGAGAAAGATGTGAACCTTGTGGCATTTCTGCTTCTGTTTTGATCCAGTCACAGGTGTAGGCTGCGAACCGGATTTTGGTGCGTCTTTGGGAAACAAAGCTGTCGATGAAACTTATTATCCAGCCAGGATACCTTTCGCGTTGTAGAATCCATGAGAGTCTTTGCTTGGAGATATTATCGAATGCTATCTTTATATCTAGCCCTAGCATAGACATTACACAGTCTGGGTTTGCGTCTCATGCTGACTGCACAGTTGCGGTTAACAGTTCCAGCGCTGACATAGAGGAATGATTGCATCGAGCACCGATCTGCACCCATGGTAAGATGTCATACTTCTCCGCAGCGGCAGCAATCCGATCTGCGACTACTTTCTCTACCAACTTAGCCAGAGTATTTTTGAAGAGCAATAGGCCGGTAACTCGAAGGAACTGAGTAGTCGGGCCGCCTTTCTTTTCTTAGAACCGTGGTAATTGATTCCCTTAACGAATATGGGATATTTCCGGTCTGAAGGATGATGGTAATGGCAGCAGCTACCTCAGATTTCCACTCCGGCAGCAGAGACTTAAGAATTTCGTTGGAAAATAATAATGATAGTAGTAATAAGGTCGGATAGTTCAGTGGTATACCACCCGGGCTGATCTCCCAAATAGAGTCTGAGTAGCATGGACACATGCCCCACTTGAGACAGGAGAAAGCTGGGTCGAATCCAGCAAAACCCGCACACCACTTCTCTCGCGGTGATACTTTATTCGTAGGATGAGGAAAGTATACTCAGATTACCACAGATTCTTCTCGCTTTGCCCTGTGGTGGGTATTCACGGAAGAGGGTACGTGTCGTAAGACGTTTTTCTCGTAGTGGTATCTGCAAATGAAATCTGAGTATGAGTGTTCCAAACATCAAACAGAGTTATTCTGCGTCACATACATATCTTCCGTAATCATTCGCGTCATAGCCTCAGGCTGCATACGCTTAAATGATTTAAAAAAAAACGTTACAGAATTATTAAACGCAAGTGCAGAATTATGTATGTCAAAGCGCGAAATTTACCATAAAACACCAAGAAAGAACTAGTGCATGTACGAATAGTGCTACCCATAATATATATAGTAGGGCAAAGGTGACTGCTTATTGCAACAAGAAAAAAAGACAAGGTGTTATTGCTACGAGCTGACGGAAGACAGGATATTGGATACTGGATTTGTTCTGGCGCGCAGGAGATGGCGCGCTAGTGATAGTAGTATACACAGATGATGATGTATAATAATGATGAGAATAAATAAGGGATGAATACCGAATGCGTATTATAATTATGAATGATTTATTTAGAGATGCGATTAGAGGGAATGATATCTTCTTGTCATTCAATTATTCGTATGCAGCTTGAGACTATGACGCGAATGATTACGGAAGATACGTATATTTCGCAGAATGACTGAGTTTGATGATTGGAACTATCCTATTTAGATTTCACTTGCACATACCGCCACGAGGATAACGCCTTACGGCATGTGCCCTCTTCCGTGAATACCCACCATATGTAAAAGCGAGTCATACTCACGATAATCGAAGAATCCTTCCAAGAAACATTATACGTGCAGAAAGGGGCGACTGCAACATGTTGGGTGCGATTGATCACGGAGCCTTAATCACTGAGCCTTAATCACTGAGCCGTAGTAAGTCAACCAATCTTATTCTTTGACCAACTAGGATAGATTATGATGAATTCTCGTGGGTATCGAGTTCAATGATCAACCTTCGGAAGCATCATCCTGACGATTTCTTCACCAATTCATCACCAACAACCGTACCACTCTTATCATGCAGACTCCCACTAAAACTGCTTGAGATCGAGCCTGGACAGTCTTTCAGAAATCGATGGAGCATGCGCGCACACAATACCACAGGCTCCTAACCGTATACGGACTAAGAGTTGGGCAACCCATGCCTCTATCACAGTGTGATGAGACGCAGTAGACGTACTGAGGCACACAAGACAAAAAAATAATTTACGTGGTACGACCGGCCTACACTTCGAACCATGGCCCTCAGGTGTGCCTGACGCACTCCATGCATCACAATCACGACCAGCTGCCGTGCGTGTGTGATGCTCGCCGACAACAAGCAGCCACATTCGTGTGAGAACGTAATAATCTCATTACGTCATACTAGCAAACGCGACAAACCACTCTCCATATTTCCCATTGATGTAGCCAGGTCGGAGGTACTGACTGGCACATCAGCTTGGTGACCAAGCGATTAGCTCTCGCAACATGATATGATACATTGATATGCATCCGATAAAACCGCGTGTGATGCGCCTCAAGCGATAGACGGACCGCTCCGAGATACATGATGCAGAATATGGCACTGTCGACCCCTCACTGATGCGCATCCCCACGCGATAAAATCACCCCCATCTCTAGCATCTCAACGAGCACGCGATAATTGTCGAGAATGTCCCCATGACTCACGACAGACGCCTACGTATCGCCCATGGCCGGTGTGCCTGGGCGAGTATTCTCGTCGCGTGCAGCAGCGCAATCTCGAAAGATTGGAAGGGTGAGTCGGCCTTATGGAGTGACAGTGTTCATGATCATATGGAATGTGAGAAGACTCGCGCTAGCTATCTTTGTGACTTCTTCAAATACAGGACCCAATCTTCCCGAGTGCCGCCCTGAACAAAATTGGGTGGGTCAGGGATCGCATCCACCTCGTCTCATCATCAGATCATCCCGACCCAAATCAACAACACAAGTCAGCCCGAAGAGGATTCTCATCGTTCTTCCCCGTAGTCGAGAGTTCTTTACCCGTATATTTTACGGTTATTTCCTTTTCATGGTATGGCAAGAATTCAGTTTTCATGGGGAAATTGTCGATGACAAGCCTTCCTTTTCGGTTCTTGCCACTTTCCCCCATACACGTAAATATCAAATATCAAATTTAACTTTCTTACATTTGGTACGGCATGTAACCCTGAAAATTTTGGGACAAATTACAGAGTCACATTCATTGTTTCCTAGTCGCAGGAGGTATCCAAAATGAGCTTTCTTGGCATGTAAAAGAAAGAAAATGTGATTAAATGAATTCGGTCGGTGAGACTGTGAAAATACGTGCAGATAATGCATCAGTACGTCTATTTAACTTTGGACTCATGAATGGAAAAACATCAGTTTCATCCACAGAAGCATTGCCATCCGACGTACCAGTACACCTCTCTTCCAATCGACCTCTTTTTTCTGCAACGGAATGCTGCATGCAAAGTACGAATAACTTTCTCGGTCGGACAGAATCAACTCAAAGTGATCCCCTAGATATCGAAGTTACTTCGTGACGCAGAACCATCTCCGCCCGAAAACCCCGCATCTTCCCACGCAAAGAAATCGGAAGAGAGGACTGATAGAGTTCATGACTGACACAGCAGACAAGACGAAGCACACACGCCATAGTTAGATCAGCGCTCGACCAGTATCCAGCATCAGACATCAGCCCTTCGCAAGAATTAGCCTCCACCCATGATGTTCCGCGGAGATGATTCCCTTCGCTCTGACGATTCTATCTGTATGTTTTTCTGTGACCAACTCACCGCGGTGCGACGCGTGACCATCCAGCCGTGCGAACGGCGAGGCATGAATAGTCGAATCGCGGCGCGCAGCCCCGATACAGGTCATCTCCAGCGGCTCTCTCGCGCTCGGCACGCGACCCCTCTGACTTGTTCATGGATGCGAGCATCGTCTCCTCCACTTTGCCCGTTTCTTCTGGACTGCGATGGATCCATCGTCTCTGGGAAATGACGGGCTACGGATGTCATGGGACAGACGTGAGTAACCAGGTCGAATCTGGTGAATAAGATCGTCGTCACAAGAGCAAGGGGCTTACACACGAGTCTGAAAGATATCTAAATACAAACGCATAGACGCGTAGACCACTTACTGAACTCCACGTGACAATGATGATGATCGCGTTTCCGTCACATCGGAAACGCAGGGATGTGGTCGTGAGCAGACAACTTCTGTCTAGCGATGGGTACGGCTGTACTGATGGAACATACCGGTGTCGCGTTAAATACGTACTCGTTCGTCGTGGAAGTGCGACGGAACTAGGTGCGCTTGTTGGTGCGCAGAACATGACCTATTCCGCCCTGACAGACTCGCATGTTCCGCCGCAAAGTTACGCCTGATGGGCCAACGTCTACAGGATACTCACAACAGCCATGCCAGCGCTCATACACGTGTCGAATTTTACATTTGGGTGTAGCCTTGGGGGGAACAGGGATATGGACATGTCTTTCACCGTCATGATCAGACTGTCGAGTGCATGGAATAATCCGTAAGCTCGGCTCGTGAACCCGGCGATAGATGTTTTGACGGCTTTGATCAAACCTCTGGGAGAGGATTGAGCCGAAGCTAGAAATAAAGAACTTGTTTTGTGTAATCTTCAAGCCTGTCGTGTGAGATCACGTTGGGACGAGATAGCTCTCCTACTACGGAGTCAGGGACTCACCAATATGTAAAACAGTTATCCTTGGGTAAGACCGTCTTCGATACGAGCAAATTCTTGGCTTGTGCCACTTATGAGGTCGGCTTCCTTTTTCTGCTTTTACGGGGGCCCATTGTCGGAGATTGCCGGTTATGACAGAGTAGATTCTATTTATATTCATGATCGTCATATTTTAATAAGGCTGGACTTTGTATACTCTGGCATGATTGATCCTCGGAGCTGTGAGATTTTTTTTTAAATCATTTTAGCGTATGCAGCCTGAGGCTATGACGCGAATGATTACCGAAGATATGTATGTGACGCAGTATGACTCTGTTTGACTTTTGGAACTCTCCTACTTACAGTAGCTTACAAAAGTGGTCGAATAAATCACCAAATCTAATACAATTGACAATAACTTTACAACATGATCTTGAAATGAAAATATTATAGTATTATATGAAAATTCCATTACTTTACTATTGCTGAGACAATTTTGAAGCAAAAAAAAAGAGAATTGATTTTTCTATAGTGGTCTTGGCGGTCTCAATTACTCGACCAGTTTTGGAAGCATCATTTTAATACTTAGTGTGACCCCCTTTGGCCTTTATTACAGCTGCAACACGCAACGGCATACTCTCAACTAGAGTCTGACATAAAATTGGATCTAAGTTTTGCCAGATTTCCCTAAATCTTTCCCACAATTCATGTATACCTTTCGGTGGCTCTGGATACTCACCGAGTCGATACTTGAGCCGACCCCAAAGATGCTCAATCGGGTTCGTATCCGGCGATTGAGAGGGCCAATTCATTGTCTTGAGATTTGTAGAAGCTATCCAGCCTTTTGTGTTCTTGGATGTATGCTTTAGGTCGTTATCTTGCTGGAAGATTAGCTCAGTTGCAGGTACCGAGTCAGGCTCTCTGGCAATTCTATCCATAGTAGGTACTAGAAAATTATCCAACATTTCCAAATACTGTTTAGAATCCATTCGTTCAACTACACGGCCCATTCCACCCGTCCCATACCATGACATATACCCCCATATCATTAGATTGCCCCCACCAAACTTCAGGGTCTCTTCGATCGCTTCTGGTTGCAAATTCTTTGGGCCTTTAACCCAAGAAGATTTAATCCCATCGCTATTTAGCCTGTTTATTTTTGGTTTCGTCTGACCAAATCACCCTTTTCCAGTCTTCTTTCGTCCAATTTTCGTGGCATAAAGCCCAGTTCACGCGAGCTCTCTGATGAGCTTTTGACAGCTTTGGTTTCTTCTTTTTTATCGCCTTCAGACCTTGCTCCCTTAAAGCCCGCCGGACAGTCTGAGCGGAAACTTGATCTTCTCTTTCTGAATTTACTAGTTTGGACGCTCCTACTACCGTCTTAGAGCTCCCATTTACCATTAAACGGGCGATTTCTCGCATGTCTCTAGCTGATAGTTTTTGTGGCCGTCCATTCTTTAATTTCGGTGCTTCCTTCACTATCATCTTTCGGTATTTTACAACAGTGGCATGACTGAGTCCTAATATTGCTGAAATTTCATTCGTTGATTTCCCTTCATGGACTAGTTTTGCAATGGATGTTATTTGGTCAGGAGATATCTTTTTCATATTTTTTAAAGAAAAGATTAGTTTGATAAAAATCCCACATAATCTCGTTCAGGGTAGAAGTATTTTCAAAAGATAAGTTTGAATCAATTGATTAAATAAATTTGATACTGGAGGCTGAATGACTCCTATAAATACAATTAATCTGACTTTTATGTTTCCTTTTTACATGATGGTTGGAGTTCTTTTACGCCTTAGGTCAAACTCTATCTTTTACAATCGATTGAATTCCATTGAGATTCAAATTACGCTACAGATGCACTTATCACCTCACCGATCGATTCGATTGTATTTCAAATAACGCTACTTCTGTAGCTTATACCTAATTGACAGGTCGTATCTTCACCATTCATCTATATATTAGCTCAGAAATCGGTTGATTCATTTTCCGTGGTTGTTTAAAGGTACAGATAATAAGAAATTACAGAATGCAAGAGAAAATATCTTGTGGATTGGATGGCTAGTTGGGAAAAGATCTTTGAGTTCTTGTATCAAAATGATGCTTCCAAAACTGGTCGAGTAATTGAGAACGCCAAGACCACTGTAGAATAGTCAATTCTCTTTTTTTTGCTTCAAATTTGTCTCAGCGATAGTAAAGTAATTAAATTTTCATGTAATACTATAATTTTTTCATTTCAGGATCATGTTGTAAAGTTATGGTCAATTGTGTTAGATTTGGTGATTTATTCGACCACTATTGTGAGCTACTGTAGATTTCATTTTGCAGGTACCACTACGAGAATAACGCCTTACGACATGTACCCTCTTCCATGAATACCCACCACAGGGAAAAGCGAGAAGAATTTGTGGTATTCTGAGCATGCTTTCCTCATCCTACGAATAAAGTATCATCGCGAAAGAAATGGTGTGCGGATTTTGCTGGATTCGACCCAGCTTTCTCGTGTCTCAAGTGGGGCATGTGTCCATGCTACCCAGACTCTACTTGGGAGAACGGCCCGGACAGTGTACCACTGCACCATCCGACCCGGTGCTGTGAGATAATAGATGGTCAATTTTTTCCCTTTACTATCCTTGCGAAGTCGGTATTTCGTGACTTGTAGAATGCTTCTCCTTCATTTGTTACGCATTTTAATCAAGGTACATGTAATTCTATCAAGATGCAATTTGGACGTGGTTTAACTTGAGATATTGACACTGAACGTCTACCAGCTAGTAACAAAGTCGGTGTCTGTGATTCTTTACCGGATCGTGGAGCCCCGACTTTAATGCTGTGGCTTCGTGTTTGACTCGATTTGAATTCATTTATCTCGATTTGGCGCCTTAGTGGCCCTTAGATACATCTATCAAACTGTTGAGAAATAACGAGTTCCTCAGTCATGCAGTTGCAAAGCAGAACACTCCTCACGCGCTACAGTGAGAAACGAAGTACAGAAACTTGGATCACCTGTTGACCAACAACGTGACCAGATGACTAATCCCATCTGACATATTTCCCACATAAACTCTACTACATACGCAGGACATCGTTCCTCGACCCCCCCCCCCCCCCCCAATCCAATCGGGTGGATTTGTGCGACTCATCAACTCATCTGCAGGAAGTATGTTCACACTGATCCGCGCTGTGTGGATTCCTCCTCAACCGCCCTCTGCCTGCCCTCTCCGGCACCCGCCTCTCCATTCGGCCAGCCACACGGAAATACTCGTGCCATCTCTTGTCCAAGATCCACGGCGCTCCTCGTCCCAGAACGCCCGATATATTCATCGTCTCGACGGACTGGTCCTTGATTTGCCGCCCCGTCTCCGCCCTCTTTTGCATCCATAACCCACAGGCTATCGCTCCGTGCTTGACTTTTTCGGATAGATACCTACAGTGACAGCTTGGATCGTTAACTTTGAGAGGTTTACAGGGTACAGATACGAGTTGAGCCTGAGATGCTCGCTTCTTATCTGCATTGCCATTCTGCTTTCCGGCTTTCGCAGGTGTCAATGTGAGTTTGATGGACTCCCCCAAAGGCTCATCTTTTGTCTACGAGTATTTTTGTTCATAAATATTGTGATCATCTCTGAATATAGGCATCTATTGTGGCTCTTTGTCTCTAGGCTTTATCACCCGCTTTTTACCTGGCCAAGAGTTCGCCCACTTTTGGAACGTGGCGATTTTTCCCATCTCTTGTCTCGCTGGAGATCCTTCTCCGCAGCAAATCGTGAACTTTTCTTCTCTGTCCTTTTACTGGGATTGGGAACCTAAATTTTTGTTTCCTCTACCTTGTTGACTGATCATGCTATAGTTTTCTTTAATCCTCTGAAACCGTGGGTTGCGAGCGGACCCGGCGTGCAGCATTCTGTTTCACTTCAGCTAAGTCTCAATCGTTCACATGACTTTGTATCATCACTGCCACACTGCCTTCCCCTAAAGTTCGTCCACGAAGTACCAGGGTGTCAGGGGTAAAAGTCCAAGTTGTAGCTCTAAAGATTGTTACGAATCAGCGTTAATTTTGTATATCATTACCGCTCTAATTACCAGCTCAATCTAAAGAATAAAAGGTCACTCGTAACAATCTTTAGGGCTGCAACTTGGACTTTTTACCCCTGATACCCTGTGCTGCATGGACGAACTTTAGGGGAGGGTAGTGTACAGTCGAACCCTTGTTATGGCTGGCAAAGGCGAACGCATCACCCTCACACGGTGCCCGGTGTAAACGCCCCATAAGTTCACATATCTGACATAGCCGAGTAGAGTCGCACCTCACTCGAAGTTGGGGGCCGGCAACGTACTCTCGGTTGATGGCTCCTCAGCCCGTCAACAATTCTCATCAACAAGACCTGGTCCCAGCCACCCTAAGTCTCTCACGGCCAGATATATTTTCAACTAGAGCCCCCTTCAGAAATTATCCGAAAGTAACAGTATCATTGTCTACCGGGATAATCATACACATACATGCTCCCGATGTTATTGACACCTGACGGAGGATTTAAGTCGTGGAGCTCAAATTTGGGAAGGGAGATGTGGCATACGATTCACTTTTTGGAACAGATCTGGAGAAAGCTCTACAAGAAAGGAGTGGACGGGTATTGAGATGCGGAAGAAGGAATGGGGTTTGGAGAAGGAATTATGACGAATTTTGACTGCAATACCTTGTGCGGTTGCCGGAGCAACGTCTTAAATAGTGCCGCCAACACTCTAAATAGCAGAGTAAATCAGATGTGTCTAAACCACCCTCTGCTCTATACTTCTGGCGCTCCTTCAACTGGCAAAGTACATTCGTGGAACGGCACCACTTCAGCCGATATGTTTTTTGTTTCAGGGGATTCCGGTCGAAGAGTCACATCTGGAGTAACTGTTGGGGAGGACAGTTGGTAACTGAGAAACCACGGGAACAGTGACCCGGGATAGATGGTCGCAAGATGGAACTGGCTCGGGATAATCTCATGGGGTGTGGCTGGGCAAGGATCATCTACTTGATTGGAATCTTACGAGAGACTGACCCGTCGGGTAGTCATTGATAGGCTGATCTAAACGATACATGATCCTTGGGATTATATGCTGTGCACTGGCACGACGTATTAAGTAACAAAAAAAGAGCCCTTGTTACACTGATGTACTCGAAATGTCGTTATTTTTATTGGCGAAATACATGGTTATAACAAAGGCTCGACCATATTGTTGTTTTACCTCAGCAGGAAACGTGTCAAGCATGGTCCCTCTATCTTTATCTTGGGATATGGGACAAGGGTGTGATTTTGTAGCTGCTACTAGTGAGAAAGGGACGGATACAGACTAGTTTATGAGGTAAAGTTTTTACGGCACATAGGCTCGAATGTTTGGCGTGAATAGTCAGATTTCTGAGAGGAAGCTATACTCTTAAAACATCTGTATAAGATGATGCTACTATTAAAAGTATCAAGGAGCAAAGTTAGTACCTCCGAAAGGGGAAAAAGAGGACGCTTGGCACATTGATTATGCGATAGAAAAAGAGGTGTGAAGGAGATTCTTATTGACCAGAGCGGTACTTTCAAAGAGCTCTGATGTGCGAGAAACTCTCGTCATAGTCAGGAAAATCATTATTCTGGTAATTTTAGAAGTTAGAATGTGGCCCAGAGTCACCCGAGGCAGCTCACGCCCTACAGGCCTACTTGGAGAGATGTTTACCGAAAGCTGATGATAATGTCCTACGTGAGGAAGGAATATGTCCCATTGTTTCCTTAAGGTACGTATGATGGATGCCGTGACGAGACGAATAGGTTCTCCAGTGCTGCAATGCGGGCTGCCATCAAGTAGCTGAGGCGCCCTTTGATTAGCTACTCCATTCTCTGTAGATAAGTTTTGTCCTAGAACCTAACAGATTTGGACTACGCCAATTCCGATATCGCCTAGCCGGTACCGCAATTTTCACTAGGAATCAATGTTAAAAGATTCCT
The DNA here is from genome assembly GCA_028751805.1 of Podosphaera xanthii. Taxonomy (NCBI): domain Eukaryota; kingdom Fungi; phylum Ascomycota; class Leotiomycetes; order Helotiales; family Erysiphaceae; genus Podosphaera; species Podosphaera xanthii. Next base: position 121,175 of record JAPWIX010000005.1, read on the forward strand.
CGAAAATATCTTGTCAGGATCCAAGCCACAGTGCAAGGAGGTTCATGGCAACCACAAATTTGTCCGGGAATATTCAGAGACTCGGCGCGAATTTGTTTGTCAGAAGCATTAGAGCGACTTTGACACATTTTAAGACACCACTCGCTTCAGCGTCAAAGACTTCAGCACCATCACCCTGTGCTACGGACAGACATAAAATGTGCATGTCACCCTAGTGTGCAATAAAACCAGCGCCAATTGCGTCATTCAACTTCAAATCATCGGGATAGCGAACAGCGTCTATCATGGTGATAGATTAGAGAAATGATTGGAAATTCTGTTTTGAGACCTTTTTCGGGCGCCGTTTTTTCACTGATCCGTGTGGTCGCTGCTTCTCAACTCTCTCGTTGAGTCCAAGATGGGTGAACAATTGGGTGAATTTCCTTAAACTCTGACAGATCCAGTGCTCTTCGAGCAGTAACTTTGTAGCAATGGTCAATTGATCTCTAAGAGACAAGTGAAAAACACAACTTGTCGGTCCAGATAAGTGCCGACGGAAATTTTTGCCATCGATGTGAGACCGACGCGTTTCCTACAAGTCTTACACAGCCCTTTGGACAATTCCGAATCTAAGAGTTCTCCAGAAGATCTCCCTCGCTCTATAATTTTCCATATTTCGAGGTCAGATTCCCCAGTAGATTTGCTGTGATCTCTAATTAGCATAGCGTTGATGCTGTGGTTAGTTAGATGTAAATATTTGCTTGGACGCGACACAACGTTGCATCGAGAGCTGCATATAGTACCATAGGATAGACCACGGTTGATGGAACTCTCAGCTACGATGTGGTATCTTTGCAACTAGAACGTTGCAAACCCATCAGCCTTCGAAGGATTGGCTTCGAAATCTTCGGCTGACTTCACACGATTTTCTTGAGAATCAAACGCAGCTAATCTCTGACGGTCTGCCGTGTCTCCATCCCGTTTTCAGGGTTTTTTGAAAGGGCTGGTCCAAGCTTCTTGTGTTATTGCTTTCGCTGGGAGCAACTATCTTGGTGTTTGTTCTTGTTCTATTTTAAGGTCCTAGGCCGGAACCCTAAATCTAAGTATGCGAGACCGGTGGAGTCGGCGAGGATCACACCCGAAGCCGTGCCTCGCTCTTTTTTTTATTTTTATTTTTTTAAATCATGTTGTATGCAACTATCTAGCTATGACAATTGATTTAAATACATTTGTAGGTTTTCACCACGATTCCCAACTCCTTCAACTGCCCTTGACGCAAGTCTGTAAGCTCATAAAATAGTGTCCTAGCTCGTTCGCACCTTTTTTAATGTACATGTGCATATCGAAAATAAACAAAACGACTTCCTGTGTTGACTAGAAACAGTTTTCGAAATAAAATGAAGTTATATCCAGGCAATAAAAGATAAGTACCAATATTCAGGGTCGACCTAGCGCTTCTCACACTAAGCCTGGCCCGCCAAGCCCAAATTGTAGCAGCCTATGTGTTACTGTTGCCGCATTCAGTAGAGAACATGTTTGCAGGTATGCTTCCAAAGCAACCAGTAGTCTTTGCAATCTCCGTAAACTTTCCGTAACCGTCCGGTCCGAGAAGTTGACTAATAAAAACATTTATTGTTTTTCCGGTTCTGAGCTTGCGTGCAGTCGACAGCGCATCTACTCTGATGGAATTATTACATTCATGTACCGGAATAGATACGCATAGTATTTATTCGGCTGTAGACAGTGTGATGTAAACGAAAAAGTAAAATAAAACTTTGCTTAGTTAGGTGTCAGTGATAAGCGGCCCGATTATCTTGCTCACGGTTACGCTCCCGCCAGCGAAAAATGATGAAATGCGAACAATTCCATCAAATTGCCAAGTACTGAGAAAGAGAGGCGCTCATAACACCACGATTGTTGACGCTGCGAGTGCAATTTTTCTTTGTCGCGATTGAGAGCTTCTGAATTATACCACACTCCTTCGCATAGACGGTGGCAGACCACGGGAGCGTAGCTTAACGTCAGGCAGCCTATGCAAACTCATATTTATGTCGAACTGTCTCGATTGGTAGCTTTCACGAAAGTCTCAACCCCATTTTCGCACAGAAGCGTGTTTCATCACAGGTTCTGTCAACTAACTCTGCCCTTTGTACGTCGACGAGCCACACGTAAATCTTTCTATCGATCCGGATCATTCGTGGCAAGACAGCTGGCGGTCTGGATCTCATCTATTGACCTCAATCATCCTCCAGTCTGCACCTTTGCTCTCTCCCAAGAGCATCATCAAGGTCAAGGCAGATCTTCGATACGAGTAAAGGTGGTAGCTCGATCTCGGTAATACCATGTAAAATAGGAATCAACGAAATTTGTGACTAGTCAAAGAAACAGTGTACAGAAAAATCTCGTATCTAAGATCCACTTTTACTGAGGAACGTTTATCCGTAATTCCCTGTCACTCTTCAGATTGAATTTTGATTCGTTGTCACAACACATTTGCTGACTAAAGTGCCCGTCTAGCGATTCCATGTCAAATCATACCAGTGACAGACGCGACTGTGGATTACGAAAAAAGTTCCTCACCTTAACCTCTACTCATCAACTTACACCAGACTCGACGGAAATCACCACTCTAGTCACAACTCATCAAAGAACTCGATCGCGCCGTTATGACAAACCTTCCACCTCCTCCCCCTTCACTCCCCCCTCCACCCCTACATTCCTCTACCCAGAAGGGTGGAGAGAGGTCGCTGACAGAAACTTTACTGTCAACCACCTCCGCCGCAGACGCCAGGAACCGTGAGGCCACCCTCATGTTTCAAAAAATTCCAGCCGTCCTTGATGAGGCGATTAGTGAAGATACCGCTCTACCACAACACCTTAAAAAAAAGATTCCGTGACTTTGTTGCGGATCTTAACTCTGTAGCACGGCGGCACTTCGAGTGCCATGTGAGAGGCTCACCTCGACCTCCGAAGCCGTACACGGAGACTCAATCAATACCAATATCGCAGCAAGTTCCAGAAACCAATTTTATGCAAGCCTCCACCACCAAACCCTCTACGAAAAAGCTCTTTGCCGCAGTTGTGGCAACCCCATCCCTAGCTGCGGCTCCCAAAGCCAGCCGCCCAAAAAATGTCAGCCCACCCATAAAGCCAGCACAAGCCACGAACAAAGGTAAAATCGCAAAGCCTCACGAAGATAACAGACTCCTAGTTCGTGTCGCTGCTGGCCACCCCGCTTTAAATATCTCTCCTTACGCGGTAATGGAACAGTTAAATAATTTCTTGAATCAAAAGCTCATACGCGAAGTTCAGCTCACGAAGACAGGATTTGCAATATGCCCCGCCTCTGTTGAAGCCCAAGAGATACTGGTCACAAAAATACCAGTGATACAGGGGTTTCTGTCATCCCGCGGACAATGCACAGTCGAGAAACCGGAAAATCACGCTGCATACAGGATCTCTGGCGTCCCTCGTAACTACATCGGATACAATAAACAAGGCGCTGTTGAAGCAATAGAAATAGATGCAGACACTGTTTCGCAAGCCCTGGTCAATCTCACCCACGTTGCCCCGTTAAAAGTCCTCGAATCTCGGGGTACATTGGCCTCGGAGTTCAGCCCATGCAAAAGCTGGATAGTTCTTTACCCTCAGGGCTCAAACCTGGCAAGATCTCTCCCAATCTTTGGAGTGCGCGCGACAACAAAACTCCTGCCACAAAGAACCAAAATCCCTCAGTGTGGACGATGCTATGGCTGGCACAATGAACGCTCGTGCGCGCGAGTGCCTCGTTGCAGAATTTGTTCTTCGTCTTTACATTTAGAAGCTAACCATATCTCCTGTAATCCCGCAGTCGCCCATGTTTGCCCACCAAAGTGTCAACTGCTACGGGCCCCATCCAGCTGACTCATTGGAATGTCTTCTCCGCCCAAAGAAAGACAATACATTCCCAAACAAACAACAGACTAGCGCTATCCGACAAGCTGCAGCCGCTGCAAGGTTACGTCTCAAAGCTGCCCACTGTGGAGTAGTGAATTCACAGGCCGCAGAAACCAGCAATTCCGTCGCTGCTACGCCCCCAGCTACGCTGGCCACTGACAAAAGACCTTCTGGACCTCCAGAGATATCCTCAGGCAGATTTGAAGTCCTGGCTCAGGGGAGCCTTCAGCGCAGCCCCGACGCAATGAATGAGTAGGAAAACATCAGTAATAAAAATACTCTCAGTTAACGTTGGCCGATCATCAAACGCCCGACAGATAGCCCTCCAAAACGCTTTAGACTCTCGAATAGATCTCCTACTGATCCAGGAACCCTATGTTTCCTCCGATACCGCACGAAGAATTACGTGCAAACATCCCTCATTCGAATGTTACTCTCCTGTCGATGACTGGACTGTACGCCCAAGAGTGATTACCTACGCAAACAAGTACAGTAACATCAATCATTATCAAGAGCGTCCGCGTTGCATAATGGAGCAAGGAATAGGCGACATCCTTCTCCTCTCCGTCATAGCTCCTAATAACCCCCGCCTGCTGATCATCAATGCATTTAATGCACCCCCGGGCTCTACCAACCCAGGGGCAGGAGTATCTCGCCTCATCTCCTTAGCGGACTTCTCTCTCCCCTCTCAAACTATTCTAGCAGGAGATCTAAACCTGCATAACCCGATGCGGCACCAATCCTACCGTGGCTCGCCCTCTTCGCAATCTGAAGCTTTTATTCGCTGGCTCGAATTAAGAGATCTTTCATTGATCTCAGAGATTGACAAGCCTACACACAATTGCGGGAATGTCCTAGACCTATGTTTCGGCTCAAGCCAGCTGGTGGCTAGGGGCACCATCGCAACAGTTCAGGAAGACTTGGATGTGACTTCGGATCATCTCCCCCTGCTCGCTAATGTATACTGTGGTGCTCGCGAAGCAGCTCCCATAACCGGACTCCGCTTTGCCACTATTGACAAGGACATATTCCTTTCGCTCTTACGTGCCCAATTAGAAGGAATTCTACCGCTATCTCAAATATCTGCATCTGAAATTGATAGGAGAGCGGATCAGATCATTAAAATTTTGCACAGCTCATTTGCAGGATCCGCGAAGCGGGCGCTGCCACACTCTAGAGGACAGCCTTGGTGGGATCAGAACTGCAAGGAAGCAAGGAAAAAGTATCGTGACAAGGTCCGAGACGAATCTGCTAACCAAGCTGACAGGAAGGAATTTCGCATGGTTACCAGGCGGGCAAAGATCTCTTTCTTTCAGAAGAGAATTGATGAAGCTGCTAATGGAAAAGATGTATTCAGTATAGAAAAGTGGCACAAATCAAAGGGAACCTTTCGAACGCCTCCTCTAAAAGATCCGCTCTCTCCGGAAGCCCCTTTAGCCGAATCTATTGACGACAAAAGGAACGTACTAGCGAGGAATCTTCTGAGAAATCAGTCCGACGTTGAGGACATATCACTGCTGACCCCAACTACAGCAAGGACCTCCCTGCCATTTCCCGAACTGACTATTGAAGAAGTCTCTAATTCCATCCTAGGTGCAGGGAATACTACTCCTGGCAAAGATGAGATTCCCACCAGTGTTCTCCGCCTTGCATGGCCACATATCTCAGGGCTCATACAGGACCTATACTAGTCGTGCATAGACTCAGGGCATCATCCAAAATGTTTTCGCACCGCGATTGTAACCATGATTGGAAAGCCAAACAAAGCAGACATGACATCCCCCAGATCTTACAGACCGATCGCACTACTCTCAGTACTCGGTAAAGGCTTGGAAAGGCTAATCGCAAAGCGAATGTCATGGATATCTATTAAATATAAGGTGCTCGCTGCTCAACAGTTTGGGGCATTACCCGAACGCTCGAGCGTTGATCTAACTACATGTCTCACACATGACGTGGAAACTGCGCTAGCCAAAGGGCTAACCGCCACATTAGCTGCACTTGACATTAAGGGGGCATCCGATACTGTACTCCCAGGCAGACTTATCAAACAACTGAGAGAGCAAGGCTGGCCAGCACATCTTTGTAACTGGATGTCTTCATTTGCAACAAACCGAGAGGTTTGTATAAGACTAGACGGCGAAACCGGCGACCCCATCGAGATCAACTGTGGGCTTCCTCAGGGCTCCCCAATATCGCCTATCCTTTTCATGCTCTTTATTGCTCCTCTTTTCAGACTCTCCGCCCTCGGGAAAGCTTTTGGATACGCAGATGATGTTGCAGCCCTGAAAACCTCAGCGACCCTAGAAGACAACTCTAACAATATGGGGTTAGCTATTGATCAGGCACTGGCATGGGGTGCAAACGAAGGCATCACATTCGATCCAGCAAAATCTTGTGACACCTAGGTTATCACGTTAGAAAAAGGCTCGTCGGTGAATCCTAAAAGCATAAGATTTTAAGGTACAGATCTAAGAAAAGTGCAAAGACTGATTATATACAATAGAACCTCCTAGCACTGTCTGTATGTCATTACCAAAAGTTTGTTTCCTGCAGTAACTAGTTTCATACTGAAGTTCCGCTACCAGCGATACTAGACTGCTGCCTGAGGCCTAACTGGCGATCTCCGCGAACTCGTGTGACGGGATGTCACAATACCCCCCTCCTCAAAAAAGGCTGACCTCAGCCGTCTGTCCATCGCAGAGTTATCCTCCAATTCTCCATATTCGTCGCGGCCAATCTCAAAAGCCTTTATCCAGTGAGGCAAATTTACGGGTGGGCCGGGTAAATTTGGATGGGCCTTATGAAATTTCTCTATTAAGTGCGGCGAATACATGAAGTTACTTGCCGGGTAATAGACAGGATCTTCGTCACAACCTAGCCAGTTTGCGCGGTATAGGAGCTGCTTACGTACTAGCTTGACAGCACGAATACTCTCTACTGCAAACTCTTGTTCTCCAGGAATTACATATATTTTCTCAGGTTCAGCGAGTACCTGCCCTGGGACTGGGTTTGCCGGATCTTTACGAAGTAGTTTGGCGTGAAAAACGGGATGGATTTTATTCAGATTTTCAGGTAGTTCTAGCTTGTAGGACCAGCCAATTTTCCGCTTAATGAGGTAGGGTCCGATATTTTGGTGGTCCAGTTTTTTACAAGGACGATCCAAACGCAGATTTCGCGTATTTAGCCAGACTTTGTCGCCGACATCAAAATCTGGTTCACAACGGTGGCGGTCCACATCACACTGCTTTTTCTTCTGGGCTTTTTCCATATGATTTTTTGCCCATTCCCAGGCTTGTCGCATTCTAACGACCACTTTTTTAGCTTCGCTTTGGGCAAGAATTTCCCGAGCATTGGTGGGCTTTACGGGGGCTTTCCAATCGAATGAAAACCTCGGCTGTCGCCCGAAGAGAAGTTCAAATGGAGAGGTATTTATACTTTCATGGTGCAGAGCGAGTTGAGCAAAGTTCATTAGGGGGAGGAGCCTGCCCCAGTTATCTTGAAAATGATTTACAAAAGGGCGAAGTCGAAGATCAAGATACTGGTTCATAATTTCTGTTTGCCCGTCCGTCTTTGGATGGTAGGACGTGGACAACTTTCGCTCAATTTTCAGAAGTTTGCATAAGCACCCCCAAAAATGTGAAATAAATTGGGCACCGCAATCAGAAACGACACTTTCAGGGGTGCCTAAGTGTCGAAAGCAATGAACAAAGTATATCTCCGCTAGATCTTTGGCATTGACCGTCTTTTTGCAGGGAATTGTGACAGCCTTTTTACTAAGTCTATCTATAAATACTACGACTATGTTAAACCCTTCATCATCTTCAGGCATTTCTTTGAAATCTATGCAGATATGTTGCCATGGATAATCCGGGATTGGGAGGCAATGTAGAAACCCAGGTGTTTTGTCATGGTTAATATGTGATCTTCTACAAGGGTGACAATTGCTAGTAAACCGTTCGATAAAACTTTTCATTCCTTTCCAGTAGTACTGAGAAGATAATAATTTTAGGGTTTTCTTGGGCCCTGGGTGTGCTGATGACGGCTGCGCATGAGCTTCTTTAACTAGGCATGTGCGAATATTTTGCACATCAGGTACAACAAGCCGATCCTTATCGTAAAGCAGTAATCCATTTTCAAGTTGAAAACAACTGTTCGTGATTGTTCGAGCCAGCTCGCGCTCGCACTCCAGCGATAGATCTTCACGATTAAAATGAAGAAGCTTGTCAGCAATTTCAAACAATTCCATGAAGTTGACATTTAACTCAAAGGGCTTGTTTTCGAATTGGTTTTCTGATAACAGGGCCCGTCGGCGTAGTTGAACCTTTGTTTGATCTTGTAGGTTGATGTCTTGATCGCGTCGAGATAGGGCGTCAGCTGCTGCGTTAGACCGCCCGGATTGATACTTGATTAAAAAATAATACTGTGCTAGGAACTCGGTCCAGCGGGCCTGTCGAGCTTTTAATGCTTTAGTTGACATGAAATACTCTAATGCTTTATGGTCAGTGTAGAGATTTTGTGAGGAGAGCATTGAAGCTCCGCTCTCCATTGACCTAAAGAGCGAACGATCGCCAACATTTCTTTATCATAGATTTCATAATTAAGCTCGGCAGGGGCCATTGTTTTCGAAAAAAAAGCCACTGGATGCCATTGGCTGTCATCACCAAGTTGAGAGAAAACTGCTGCAATAATACCGTCAGAGGCATCTGTTTCAATCTTTGACTGGCGTTCGGGATCGTAATGAGCTAACAGTGGAGCAGTAATGAGTCGGTTTTGAAGCTCGTTGAAAGCGTCCAAACACTCATCAGTGAATATAAACTCTTTTCCTTAATGTGTTAACCTATTTAACGGGTTTGCAATGATTCCATTGTCGCGAATGATTCGTCTGTAGAAATTTCAAAATCCCAAAAACGACTGGACTGATCTCAAATTTGTCGGAGGCTTCCATTCTTTAATCACTGCGACTTTTTTGGGATCCACTTGAATTCTAGCTGTGCTAATTATAAATCCAAGGGACCGTGTCTTGGTAACACTAAATTCACACTTTTTGATATCAGCTTGCAGTCCTGCCTCGCGAAGTCTTTCGAGGATCAATTTTACATGGGAAACATGTTCCAGAGGATCATCCGAATATATGAGTATGTCATCTAGGTATGCTGTGCAGAAGATATCTAGGTACTCGAATAGCACGTCGTTCATATATCGTTGATACGTAGCTGGCCCGTTGGTTAATCCGAAAGGTAATACCTTGTACTTGTATGCCCCGTAACGAATACGGAAGGTATTTAGCTCTTCTGATCCAGTCTCCATACAGATACGGTGGAACGCTTGGCGAATATCTAATTTGGTAAAAATTTTTGCCTGATTAAGCCTTGCCAGAGTTTCATCAATTAGCGGTAAAGGATATTGATCTTTTTTTGTCAACGAGTTCAGTTTACGGTAATCAACTCAGAAACGTAGTCCACCGCACGGCTTCTTAACAAATAAGATTGGCGAAGAAAAGGGCGCTTGACTAGGTTCAATCCAGCCTTTATCTAAGTTATCAATTAGGTACTGCTTAACCAATCGAAGTTCGTCGGTAGACTGATTATACAAAGGGCCGTATGTCATTTTTGACTCTTTCTCAAGTATAATTTTATGATCGTAAGGACGTGAGGGGGGCAAAATATCTGAAGCAGTTTTAGAGAAAATATCAAGAAAGTCATGATACTGTCGAGGAATTTGAGCAAGATTTTGGAGTTCGTCTTGGCCAATAACATTCTCTCGTAAATTTAATTCCTGGTCGATTTCATGCAGAGACGTTGTGAAGGTGATAGTTTCAGCTTGTTCCGCAAGTATTTTATGGGCACACCCAGAGATAGCGCAGATTTTGACGGAAGATTTTTGCTGTTCAAGTGTTTTTAGCCGAGGCGAGGAGCTGCGGGGCACCAACCGCGGACAAGCTTGAAGTGAGACAGATTGACGAGACTCGAATTGATTTGATTGGGCCGGAATAGCTTTACGTTGCCACTCTTTATTAACATTAGCTACTACGGCAATTGGGTGAGTAGAAACTATTTTGAGAATTTTAGGTTGTATCTTCACAGAAATTGCAGCCATCACATGAGATTTTTGACCATCTGCTGCACGTTTTTCGTCATGCCTGATAGCTTTATCGCGTCGATCAGCGTCAGCTTGATGTAGTCGATTAGGAAGATGAGATGTGGGTAAATTGCGGGGTATAAAGATTTTTCTTTGAAAAGAAGGTGATTGCTTTGGCGGAGTTCTCCAGAATAATCTTTTATTTCGGAGGTCCGGAAGAATGTCGAAATGGGCCATCCAAGCATCACCAAGAATTACATCTTGATTCCCCAGGTCAAGAATAAGGAAGGGAATTTGAGTAAGGGTATATCCATCAATACACAAGGTAGCTACAACAAAATGAGTGATAATACGGCCAGTTACGCCATCATAACCTTTAGGGGTGATAGGTTTTGGTAGGGCAATCGGCACTATACCAAGCTTCGAACAAACACATGCACTAATACCACGGTTGAGAAAACAAAAACCATGAGCTCCTGAATCAGGGAGAGCAAGAATTGATATAGAAATTCCATTGTTAGTTAGCATACATGGAACACGAAAAACATTCTTACTACCCATCAAACAATTGTAGTTGATCTGAGCCAACTCTACACGATACCCTAGAGAGGAGACTTGCTCTAGGGTCTTTCGTTTTCCGAATCATCGCAGGTTTCAACTTCCTCAATGTCCCCCTGGTCAACCAGCACGTTATCTTCACCTTCCTTATCTTCTTGAATTTGATGCAACTGGCTAGTTGCTGATCCCGAAATGTTGGATTGAGGGCATTCGCGTGACACATGACCAAACTTTTTACAATTATAGCACTTTCACTTGTTGACGTCTGCTGTTTCTGTTTGTGACCTTGCAGCTGCAACTTCAGATGGCACGAAAAAAGCGTTATTTTCACGTTTGAGATTGGATGATGAAGGCGTTGCTCTGACAGAGGTCGCGTTTGTTGGTTGACTAGTGCTCATGGATAATCGTTTGCGATTCCTGCTATCACAATTTATACGAAGTTCATTATCATAATAGTGGAATCTTTTTAGGGCCGTTGTGTAATCTGGCTCCGCTGCCATAAATTCAATAGCCAGTTGATGAAGATCAGGATGGAATTTCCTGAACATATCCCGAAGTTGATCCTCTTGTCCGATGCGAGCTTTGCTGGCAAGGGCCGAAAAACGGCTGTAAAAAGTGCAAAATGTTTCGTTTGATGACATTCGACAGCGGTTGTAAGAAACACGAGCGGTTTCACGTTCATTGGGGTCTCTGAACAGTTTCTCGAGCCAGTCAAACATCTCATCTTCATGAGTAAAAACTTGCGGGTGATTAGATTTCATTCTTTGCGTAAGATGCACCATAGCTTCTCCGGCTGTCTGGGCAAAGACGTGATCGCAGATAGACTGACTATCTTGGAAGCAGTGCTGATAGGTGCGTAAGTTGGCCTGCATTAAATGTTCCCAGGCATCATAGGTTGGGGAGACACCGTTACCCAATCTAGCAACCAATCCTTTTGGAATTTCTCGATGACCAGCATGCATGGCGATAGGGAGCCTTCGAGAGAACATTTTTGGTGGCTCAGTATTTAGTGTAGTTGAGTAAGGATCAAAATTATGATTATCTTCCTCGTTTGCGTAAGATTTTGGGCGTCGAGTTGGAGAACGAGGAGCTCGAGAACGGGAGCGTTCTTCCTGGATCTGGATAAGTTGGGACTTGATTTTTCTATTATCCCGTTCCTGATTTTCCATTCTTTGGTGCATCTGTTGCAAGATGTGCAAGACTTCTATGTTAGTGTCAATGGGTAATATATGAGGAATAGTGCCAGCATTAGAGGGTGCTTGCAGATTACTGGACCTGGAAGGAGGGTTTAAAGGAGCGGAGGTACTACAATGATGGTTGATGTGAGTTTTCTTTGTTCTTGGACACCATTTACCTTTACCTCAATGCGTGATATTCGGTTTTGTCGTCTCGAGATCAGAATGATCTTCTTGTTTGAGAGAGGGAAAGATATTACTGTTGCTGGACCCAACATGTAGTCCATCTATGTGAAGTTGACTGAGAGGTGGGAGTCCAACTGTAGACTCGCGCACTTTTGGAGGAGTGCGCTTCATTGTAAATACAAAAAATGGCAGAATAGAGGGGGTGGGTGGATGCAAGCTCTCCGATCAAGAGAGGTTGCCGGACAAAGCTACTTGTCGCAAGGTTCGTCGGTAAATTGACACAGAGTCGTTACAAAAATGGTGGGATATTGATAGGAGCCTTCCCAGGCAAAGTAAATGACCTTAAAATAATGTGACACCTAGGTTATCACGTTAGAAAAAGGCTCATTGGTGAATCCTAAAAGCATAAGATTTTAAGGTACAGATCTAAGAAAAGTGCAAAGACTGATTACTCTGATACTACGGTATTAATCGTGTATAGGCGCTAAAATTCGACTTTTACAGGGTATATAGGCTTTTACTAACTTGAATTAGCATGACGATAAGTAGATCTCCCCACCTAAACTTTAAATTTGTATGGTAAAAATTTCACAACGAAATATTCGTTGGTTTTGCTTTTTTGGTCCATTATAGCCCTCTATTCACTTTCTAATTCATTAATACATTTCATAAATAAATTATACTTCTATCTAGCTAATAATTTACATATCCGCCTTCAGCTTCGTAAACGGCTCTGATTCTTCGGGGCATCGAATCTATCAGTTTCTCCAAGTCATCCCCATTAAACCCCAGATCCCACGCCTCGTTCACTATTTGACGAAGATGCCCTTGACTCCGCTGCCCCCCTTGATCCAACGCTGGATAAAGACGCTCCATGTACGCTTTCATATAACTCCACAAAGTTTCTATCGGATTTAAATCAGGAGAATATGGCGGCCACTCCATTAGAGAAATATTCCTCCTTTCAAACTCACGCATAGTTTGCCTCGACTTGTGAGGAGGGGCGTTGTCCTGCATCACATCTAGTCCTGGTTCCCGAAAGACCGCACTCTCTATGAGAGGCACTATCCTCTCGCAGTAACTGGCCGCAGTGATATGGCCCCACTCCTTCTCCCAAATCAGGCAAGGCCCCTTCTGTCGTCCAAAGAAAGATCCCCAGAACATCCACCCAACTCTCCTCCGCGTCTTGGCTAGGACACAGGTATCTTCGTACTCTTCCCCAATCTTTGACTTAAACTTAGCTCAAGGGAACTCTAAATCTTAGGAGCCTTTAAGGGACTACTGACCTTTCTTGTGACCCAACGATCACTTTGCCGACCATTCATAGCCCAAGTCTCGTCGGACCAGAGGACTCTCATCCAATGTTCCTTCCGCCAGTGGAGATGTATTCTGGCAAACTCATATCTCTTCAGTTTGTTGACTGAAGAGATAGGAGGTTTTAATCGTGCAATCCTGCGTGCATATCCCCTCTTTGCCAGTTCACGTCGGATCACATTCCCGCTCACACCAAAGTGCCGAAATATAAAATGTGCAAGTTGGAAAAATGACATCCGACGATTTTCCGATGATAAACAGACGAAAAATTCTATTTCATCGACCTGGGAACTACTTAGAATAGGTGGCCTACCACTGGAGTACTGAGGCTCGGTATTTTCAACGCTCATGGTGTATTGTACCTGTCGCCATGTAATCCCAAGGCGTTGAGAGATTTTGACGTAACTGTGTCCCTCACTGGCCAAGGTTCTAACCTGCACATGTTACTCTCTTAACCTTATCAATTTGTAGATTTCAGACTTACTTGAATACGTTGAGTTTGTGTTAGGCGTTTTGCATAAGTAGGAGATGCTGATGAAGGAGAAGGTTGTTGAGGTGAATCCATCTTTGCGGCAATCTAGTACAGTAAATTAAAATCTTCTAAAGTAGTTGACTTAAGGTTCAGATGCACTCACATGAAGTAAAAATTAGATAGATGAATGAAATAAAAGTATGCCGTTGAGCAAAATAATAGTAAATAGCTGACAATGATTTAAACGAAACGACCTCAGGTGTGCGCGAGTGAAGAAAGGTGCAGGCATGAAGGTGGGCGTTGGACTTCATATACAGATGCATATCTCTTATGCCTTAGGCCATAAGATTTTAAAATTTGAAGCTAACAGGGATACTGTGGATCTATCGTGAGGTAACCTGGAATATCACCACTTTATCTCCACTTTATCCCCGCTTTAACCCCTGTACCCTATAAGAAGCGGATCAACGAACAATACCCTATCATGAGAGTATATACAATAGAACCTCCTAGCACTGTCTGTATGTCATTACCAAAAGTATGTTTCTTGCGGTAACTAGTTTCATACTGAAGTTCCGCTACCAGCGATACTAGACTGCTGCCTGAGGCCTAACTGGCGATCTCCGCGAACTCGTGTGACGGGATGTCACAAATCTGGACTACTGCACTTTTCCCGCAAGCATAGAGACAAGAACTCTCGGCCACCCGTGGAAACAAGCAGCTTCACCATCTTTGAAGATCCTTGCAAGTCGTATCTGACATGGCTTGATGTACATTTCGACAAACGACTTAGCTTCAAATACCATGTGCAAATCCAATCCTCCAAAGCTCTCAAAGTTGCCCACGCCCTGCGCTGCCTAGGCAACACAGTAAGGGGAGCTTCTCCCAATTTATCTAGACGAGCTGCAATTGCATGTGCTCTCCCCATTGCATACTTTGGCGCCGAGACTTGGTGGCCAGGTAAAACTAGAAACAACCGAGGGAAAGTAGTTTCTAACAGGGTAACTGCACACCTCAAGATGTTGGAAAAGGTTCACACAGCTACCGCACGGGCCATTCTTCCTGTGTATCGCACTACTCCCACTGCCGCTCTTCTTAGGGAGGCAGGACTTCATTCCGCAGAAACCACCCTCGATAGCATATCCAGAAGAGCCGCCGTACGCACCCGGGGACTTGACCCTCGACATCCATTACACAGACGAGAGATAGAAGCACTTACAGGTCCTCCACTATCTCGATGCGCCCGCACTCAGAAAACCACAATCCTCTTGTCTACCCTCCTTGGGAGACTACCGAATCAAGACAAGATGCTCTGGCTCGTATAAGGGGCTCTACGGGATCGAGGGAACAAAGGGCAGATATGTTCCGCGATTTTCTAAGCACCATTCCGAGGAGTGATATTCAACTTTACTCAGATGGCTGAAAGCTCCCAAACGGGAATGCCGGTAGTGGCTTTGTAGCTTTTCAAATTGGCGTCCAAGTGTGCGCAGAAGCTTACCCCCTCGGAAAGCACAAAGAACCCTTTGACGCGGTAGCCTTCGCAGTCCTCCAGGGAATCCGTGCAGCCGCTGCCCTACCTACAGCCCGCTTCTCAAAAGACCTGTGGATTTTTATAGACAACGAAGAGGTTGCAAGTAAAATCCTGAGAAGAACTCCGACCACTTCCTCTCAACAAATTTTCTTTCAAGCTCTTGAAGCAGCAGAACTTTGGAAATCTCGTCCACGACTCCCTCACATTTCGGAGGGACAGATACATATCCGTTGGGTTCCTGGCCACGTTGGTATCAAAGGCAACGAACTTGCGGATCTCGAGGCCAAGAAAGGAGCGGCAATGCCCTCCCCACATCCTCCCGAATTCTCCTTTTCCTCACTTAGGAGATGGCACACGGAACAGAACAAAATCGCTAGAGATAAGTGGTGGCAGACCTCACGACCGCCCACATACACGCAACTCGAGATCGCAAACGCCCCCATCTTCCCCAGGGAACTCCTTTGCCGCAAAGATCTGGGTCGGGTACTTGCAGCCAGAACGGCTCATGGAGACTTCGCAGCCTACCATACCCGGTTTAATCATGAAGACGCCACGCTAAACTGCTTATGTGGATCAGCTAAGTCGCCCACACACTTCCTCTTTTGCCGTATCCTCCGGCGGAGAGACGGCCGTCCCCCAGGACCTATCAGTACGCTTGTCCCATACTTACTTGGCACGCCAGAAGGGGCGTTAACCCTGTGCAAGTGGCTGGGACAGTCTCGATTCTTCGAGGATAAATGCCCTCGGTGAGGCAACTTCATGTTCTTTCCATTTTTACTGTTACTTTTGTTTTTGGTTTTGGTTTTGTTTTTATTACATGATCGGGGGCTCTTGGCAGGATATAAGAAAGGGCGAGTAGGATCGACTGATCATCGACTTGGAGCTCGAGGAGGTCTCGAAAATAATTTTACCTTCTGTATAGTCTTTCCTGTGCGCAGTTTCATACAACGCAGCGCAGCATTGTAATTTAGACCTTTAGAAAGGTCCGTAACTCTAAGGCTCCGTCCTTAGCGTCCTATGTCCCGGTCGGGATGGGTAGGCACGTGTTTTTAAAATACGGATACCAAACAGACGTAAAATAGAACAAACAAACAAACAAACCTTAACCTCTACTCCTTTGGAACATGGCTGAACAGTTACACCTTTCGAGCATGACCGCGAGTCCTGAGAGAAGTTTTATTATCAGTCTTACTATTAATCTTGGCAATACCGAAATGAATCTATTCCACAATGAAATTGCGGCCCACGTTCCTGGCTGAGTACAGTAGAACCTCTCATAGCTAATAGTGGGTGCCAGTATAATTACTGAAGAGATTCATAGATATTTTACCGTTTATTTTTGTAATACTTACCCCTGCACGTAAAATGACCTGTAAGGGTAAGTGTTACAAATATAAAAGTCCAAATTACAATGAATCTTTTCAATATTTATACCGGGACCCACTATTAGCTATGAGAGGTTCTACTGTAGTTTGACTCTCGTATATGTGGTATTTGATCTTTGCCACGATACAATTTCCAATATCAGCACCGTGTACACTCTATCCCGACGTCCAAGAGAGAGGTTAGAGCTCGTTCGTTTTACATAGCATTGTCTCGGTGGGATATCAATTTGTATTCCCCCCCTTTGTCTAAGGCCTGTGCTACTCACGTGTGACCCATAATCTACGTACAGTCGTCCCTCTCTAACTCGATAGTGGGTCCCGGTATAAGTGTGGAAAATATTCATTGTAACTTGAACTTTTATATTTGCAATACTCACCCTTACAGGTCATTTTGCGTGCAGGGGTAAGTATTGCAAATGTAAATGGTTGAATTTCAATGAATATTTTCAACACTTATACCGGGACCCACTATCGAGTTAGAGAGGGACGACTGTACAGTACAATTTCGCTATAACAATGTGGGGCAAAACTTAACCAAGGCTCCCGATTGGAGGATTCAATTGAATTGGCCAATAAGAACACTTGGATAAGTTTTGCCCCACATTGTTATAGCGAGATTGTACTGTATCAAGATGTGAAGTTAGCCGCCACAGCGAAGGAACATGTGCTGAAGTCGTGCGCTCGGTAGTAGAAGATGTCTGTCTCGATTCGAAGAGACAAACTACTGGAGCTGAGATCGGGACAGTGACGATCCGCGCGTCAACGTCTAGCAATCCTCGCTGACAAAGACAACGCGACTCGGTCAAGCAGATCTCACCTCAATAACCAATCAGAGTCAGATATGGCTCGCATCAAATCTTGGTCATCAAGGGGAGGAGTTTTGTATGGGTGACCGAAATAATGACCAAGGAAAAACGTGTTGACACCACACGATACCTATCAGACATCAAACGTGATGAGTGTTATTGGTTTCAGGTTTTTGCCTCACCAGCACCGACATAGTAATTCCGTCTCGTCAGATGATCGTGCAATACGTCGGCTTTCTAGACTGCTGTGATGATAGACAACCTACCCGGGGAAGATGACAAGAAGGGTAGAGTGATCTGAGACCTAGTGAGTTGTGGTCAACTCCCATTTGGCAAAAACACGAGTGTCGACGTCGAGACACATTTCATCTCCCTCTCGTGTCAAGCCGCTCGTCTTGATGGTCATTGATATGATCAGCGATGACATAAGGTATCTGTAAAATTCGATGAAGGTCCAGGTCCGTCTCTCATGTAGGAGTCGCGTCGCGTCTCGTACCACTTGCACACCAACTACATACAGTACAATCTCGCTAGAACCATGTGGGGCAAAACTTAACCAAGGGTTCTTATTGGCCAATTCAATTGAATCCTCCAATCGGGAGCCTTGGTTAAGTTTTACTCCACATTGTTAGAGCGAGATTGTACTGTATACATCTACATGCAACACAGTTCGCCGTCGCCAGGAAACCAAATTTGCAACGAGGATCCAGCGAGACGACGCGCACGATTTGGGGTTCCGCGAGAGAGATGAGACGAGAACTAGCAAACGATCTCGTTGGTCTCTTCGATAGTCGAGTTCCATTCCGAGAGTCAGCTCTGTGGCGCTGTTTTTTCCTATAGCCAGGCGTGCAAGTTGGGGTCCCTACTAATCTGCTCTACATGATGATGTGACTTGTGATTCCACGCGCCCAAATTAGGACGAAGGGGAGCCCCAGAAGGAGAAGCTACACGACGGGCGTGGAATCATCGATCGGTCACGAGATTCGCTGCGTAAACGTGAACGTCGATGTGGAACTGACTCCGGGCTCAACTCCCTCTTGCCACTGTAAATGCCCGACGAACTCAATGACCAGGCCATTAGATGACGCTACAGCGACCAAGACGTAGGAGATACAGATTAGAAGGAGAGGTGTAATTCATAGCCGCCATCATCAAATCATCAAATGTAAGCGGCGAACAGCCAACTGCGAATGATTCCTGCTGAGACACGACCGCGCGCCACAATTCGCCATGTCCTTCGGGGGAAAATGTATTATCAACTAGACCATCTCCCCCAACTCGGGCGACATGCGTAGAAAAAAGGACCGTCACCTACGTCGTCCTCCCCTCACCATCACCAACAGCGAACACCCAGCCACGCTCGATACCCAGACCTACGAGAAATCAGAGCCAAACAAACCCCAGCCCCGTCGTACCCATTGACACGCGAATCCAACCACATCCAACGCGCGCATCGCTACTCGCTCCAGCGAGAAGAGCACCCGACAACCCACCGCAACCGCCCATCCCAATCCGCACATCACCATGCAAATACAGTAAAACCCCTCTTAGCTAATAGTGGGTCCCGGTGTAATTACTGAAGAAATTCATAGAAATTTCACTGTTTATATTTGCAATACTTACCCCTACACGTAAAATGACCCGTAAGGGTAAGTGTTGCAAATATAAAAGTCCAAGTTACGATGAATCTTTTCAACATTTATACCGGGACCCACTATTAGCTATGAGAAGTTCTACTGTATCGGAATATAAAGATTTTACTACTTAGCCTGCGTTCACTTGGCCCTGAGCCCCTGTGCGTTAGTGAAAAATTACGACCTAATATCACAATAAATTTCACAAAGTTTGGTTTGGCAGCCCAATTTTTAAACATTAAGCCTTAATTTTCATTGTGAATCTGATTTAAATACAATTTGAGATATCTACCTAACATCGCTAAACCGCTGTCACTAAACAAATGTATATATCTAGATGTATAAATATTTCCAGAGAAAAAGGCGCAGTAATGTACAGCAAGATGCAGTCTTGCAAATACAAGCCGTTAGGCAATGACAAATCCATCATCCCGACTATTGAAATTCGTTTTGATTGATTAATTGTTCATACGTCGCTTCGTTGTCGTGTAATAAGCTCGAATTGGTAGATGATAATTTAAATAATCAAGTATAGAATAATGTACAATCGTGGCAAACATGCTGTCGACCTACTCCGTAGATTCGTACGTGACTCATCTTCATAGTGTCGCTAAATCATTGCAAGGTAAAATTTCGTGAAGTTGTTTGGTCGGTA
The DNA here is from genome assembly GCA_028751805.1 of Podosphaera xanthii. Lineage (NCBI taxonomy): Eukaryota > Fungi > Ascomycota > Leotiomycetes > Helotiales > Erysiphaceae > Podosphaera > Podosphaera xanthii. The sequence continues at coordinate 140,887 of JAPWIX010000005.1, forward strand.
TATTACATGCCGTGGCGTACAATCTCCTCTTCTACGTAATCCATGAGCGCATAAACGTCATCATCAAAGTAGACACGAATACTTTGTTCAGAGGATGATATAGGTCGTTCGGTATGTTTGGGCGAGGATTCATCATTAAAATTGGAGGATGTGGGAGTTTCCAAGTTCACCATCGGTTGAGTCTCCTCCATCACTCTTTCCAATCGGTCTGGGCTATGCTGGGGTGAGCGGGGTGGAGTACTTTGTTCAGTACCATCATTATATTTGTCTAGTATGGCGGCCGCAGCAACATGCTCCAGCAACTTTTGCCGTATCCGTATTCGTCTGTTTTCAGCTTGCTCCAGCTTAGAAATCCAGCTATCAATGCTGCGATCCAGTTCTGCCAAACTCTCCTCTTGCCTAAGCAAAGCCTCGACAGAAAAGCGAGCGACTCGATGACTCCGCAAGTACGAACATATTCTTGAGTGGAGTGATTTTCTTTCATTGCGAAGATTATGGTGAGTAGAGCGTAAATATTCGCATCGCTCATCGAGGGCACGAAGTTCGCGTGATAAAGACTCAACATCCCGGCTGGGGAGTATGCGGAAACGCCGAGCTTGTGAAAGCGCTTGATTTTGAAGCTGAGAAACTTCAGTCTGCGATAGATTCTGAGACGCTTTTTTTGGTAGATGACCAGTTGGTAGGTTCAGAAAACAGTGCTGTTCTGAAGGAGAGCTCGGAGAGGTACTGCGTTCATCATCGTAGCAAGTAGAAGTAGAAACGGTTTGATTCCTTGATGAACAGCGGGATTGACTTTCTGAAAAGGATGAGAATGAAGATGATGTTGATAGATCACCATGCAGTCGTCGGTTGAGACGACCACGATCTCCAGCACGCGAATGACTTGTCTCGCGAGCCTCTGGATAATGATGAATAGGATGCGGAACAGATTTTCCGGGTGACGTATCTAGAAAAGTTTCTAAGGAATTACAGTGTGTACCAAAGGGGGGCGTAACTGGTAGCATAGGAGGACTGATAATTGTGTCTGGAGTTATTCGGGGTGAAGATTTCGGGGAGGAACGAGAGGTGATATTCCATGGCCGTGGAGATGAGCGTCCCTCCGAGTGCGAACTTAAGGTAACAGCAGATGACCATGCTAAAATTGTTGCGAGGGGTGAGACTTTGGGTGGTTTTGAAAAAGAAAACGATTGGTGAATTCCTTTAGTTGGTTTGTTGACATTTTCAGGCCCTTTAAAATTATTATTAATATTGATAAAGTTCGAATGAGTCCCGGAAGAATTTCCGTCGTACAAGACAGAGGTGTTTGCTTCGTTGACGGTGCACATCGGAGGTTGGCTTGATTTGCACGAGATGGGATTTTCTTCTGAGCTCGAAAATTCGCTATCGTCATCTTGTAACAATTCGTAGAATTCGGGGCTTCTCCTTTGATCGGGATGATCGTACTGTGATGTTACTGGAAGACTGAGAGATCGTCCATGAACTGCAGGACGGCCTGGAATGGTAGCTGTATGTGGTGAGTCAAGACTGGTCAAATATCTTTTGATGCTGATTTACATACGGGAATCCATCGCAGATTCATTTACGGTAGTCATTGGGGCTAATTCTAGCACATTGATTTTCCTCCGGCTGTTCGATCTCGCATCATTCTGTTTCGACTTTGTCCTCATCCCCGAGGAGTCTGAATGACTCTGACATGAGCTTTTGTTTTTCACATGTTTTGATCTATCAACTGCTTCCACCTTGACAGATGGGGGGAACTGAGCTAAGGATTTTTTAGAGTGGTGTAAACGCCATACATGCGTATCTGCTGTCGTTTCGATGTCCTCGGAAGATTTTTTTGGTATCTAAGGTAACTGTTTAATTTGGATGAAGGTAGTCATGGCATAAGAGCATTGATTACCTCGAGGAGTATGGGTGATGGTAAGTCTCCTTTCTGCTTGGGTGAGACCGCACCATTTGACGTTATTGCTAATAACAAATCTGCTATATGAGCCATCATTGAATAGCTCTCATGAATTAATAAGGTGAAAATAGATATTGATCAGGATCAGCACTGGATTATAATTAAAATGTAACTGATTGAAAGTGTGAATGAAACGTAATCACCAGAGCAATCTTAATAGCACTCCGAGGTATTCTTATGGAATGACGAGGTTATTGGCTTTGACGCTTTGGATGGTGGGGTATGTGTGATAAATCAACCTCGTAGACAAGGTTGGAGTAGAGCAGGGATACGTCTGCAAATGATGTCAACAGGGATCAAGCTCGGGGGTTGTAAATTGGGACTAATTAAGACTTAATGTCCGTGATTAGTGCCCTGATAAATGAAAAGCAAATACCCTGATAAGTCCCCTGAAATCTTTTGTGGGCACCCACTGGGGAGCTTTCATCACGCCTTTCACGCAACGACATGACATATCAAGGCTCAAACATTAAATTTGCCGGTCCTGCCGAAGAGCTTGTTGGATAAGCTTTTTGATGTGGTCTCTGCAATGATTGATGCTGTTCTCACTGTCGCGGTACCTGACTTAGAAAAGGGCTAATAGTTTTCATCAGTTGATCAGGAAAGCAGAATTAAACATGTAGGTGTTTGGACAGCCGAATGTGACGGGAACTCATCGACTCAACGTCGTCGTGTGGGTGGTACAGGTAATCTGAAAATCAACGAATCTCAGTCGATTATACTGGTACATGATTATTTGATTACATCTACATGACTACCTAAGTTGTTACTTGACACACCAAGTCTGATTATCAGTTCCCCATGACTAAGAGAGTGGCCTCAAATCCGTGGGGCAGCAGAAAAGTCAGCCACAACTTACCAACTACGTAGCACGATACCTGTCAAAATTGAAGGGGCTTAAGCTGCTGGATAACAAATCTGGTAATAGTTCCAGATGAAAGTTTTGACTTACTCTGAGTTTTGTCTCATCTTCACAATTTCCCTAGATTTATCTTCCGGGCCACAGTTTTCGGTTGAAGCACAGACACAGACACAAACCCTGTTCACCTCGAATAATGGGACTGCAACAAAACAGAGAACTCGAGGAAGACAATTGTGTTGTTAATAATCCGTAGTGAGCACAGTGTTCCTTGATGTATTCGAATCACGTTCTCACGAAGTAGACAATGAAGGTATTAACCTCACATACATCACACTGTTGGATTAATGTTTGTGGAGAAGTGAGTGACTGTCTTCCGCCACTTGGAAGTCCGGCGAGACGCCAGATTACCTGTACACGTATGTGCGGCCGTCTCGCCACGCCAAATATATGCTCGAGTACATATACATGTGTATGTGTAAGCGCGCCGACGAGACGCGTCGCGATCTGTTCAAGAAAGGCTTCATTTTGAAAAGTTCTATACGTACCAGTACCCTCTGAATATCATTCTTACTACTATTGGTCATGGGAGGACACGTAGAAGCACTTGTTCTTCATGAGGATAGAATCTCGTAATTTTAACATAATACATAACATTTTACATAATGTTTGACATTCAGGGGAACATTTCAAAACTGAAATCTAGCACGAACATTAATTCCTCGCTTGTTAGCGTTCATCATTGAATACGCAAACATTGCGAATCGCGCACTACCCCCCCCCCCGTAACCCTTCATGACCTGACCCATGGGCAAGGTGTATTCTGACAATAAAGCTAATAACCGGACCCAACAATGAATGGTGAGCACGGCCTAGTCATCTTAGGAGGATAGAACTGTTAGGTACCGTGTGTCATCCGACCGTTACGAGTCTACTTATCATCTGACCCAGTTTTTGCGTGTTCTAGCAAGAAAATTTAACTGGTGGCACCGCCCAAGGACTCTGGTAGAGAGCTGCCATCGTGGTCTTCATGTCGAGATGGACAAGTTTCTTCTCCCAATAGAAGGATGTCGGCGTTAACCTTGACGCACTTCTTCTGCATCCAACCCATCTCAAACAGCTCAGTCCTGAGGCCTACGCGCTATAACCAGACAGGCAATCACGGGAGATCATCGTGAGAATACATTTGGAATGCCCAGATTAATGAAGTCTATGTGCCGATGGTGATTTAGTAGCTTGACAATATGTGATTTCACAGAAACTCATCCAGTTTCAAAACAAGATGTGTGTAGCCGCATTCAAAAGTGAGGCCGATGAATAACTGATGTCTCTGTGGCAATTGCTGCAGGGTTTTATCAGGTGGAAATACATCTCAACACAACATCCAAGTTCTATGGTAAAGCCTATTCTCCTTTGCTACCGAGGAGTCAGTCCATCGAAGCATCGTGTTTGAATCTGCTGGACTTAATTTAATTACTTTCACATCCCAAGCTAAGTTGAACTCTCAGAATTCAGGTCCGTGAGATCTAACCAAGATCATGCTCAATCCGTATCCAACTTGTTCCCCTATTGTATAGTGACAGCTACCAGTGGGTAGCAAGATCTCATACCACCAAAAAGAAATCAAGCTGCCATATCACGAAGTAGACAATAAAAGTGAACCAACATATACTTGGTCTGATCTGTGGCTCCTAAGCGTGTCGTCCTGTCTATCGTACCTGTACAGCCCGAATAAGACACAATGGTATCGATTCTCGCATCTAGCAGAAGACTGAATTCTTCGCTGGCCATCAAAACAACCTGTGATCCCTCTACATTCTTTGGTCCTCACTCAGCCACTGGGCCCGAGCAGGCGGATAATAATACGTACACTTATGGCCATAACATCCGTAGCTTTCGTACCCAGTTGTCACACTCATGTAAGGCTGTTGAGTGCGAAGGAAGTATTAATTTTGTACCGCAATCAACTGTCTTTTGTATAAGAGTAGTTTATTCATATCATTTATCACCCCATTTATCCTTAGATGAGGGTATATATTCTACTACGTGCATCCACAACGAATAAAACAAGAGATTTAAGTGTCTCATCCACAATCCTCACGTAAACGTTGAATCACAAGTTGTCGGCGTATCGATTATGTACTGTACTGCAGGACTAAAAAATGATGCAAGTAGATGTATATTGTGTACATTGTCAAGAGATACTGTAAGGGAACGACGTACGGAATCAGTCGCAATTGGCAACAAATTTTAACCCTGTATCAAAGTACTCATATGCAAATCCGAGACAATTCGTCATCAAGTTTTGTGCCGATATAAAGCATTTTGATGATCCTGACTAATCTACTTTCTATCGCGTCAAATAACTTTAAGCGAAGATGACTAGACATCAACGCGTTGACTCACGAATCCCGATGCGTAAATACAACTCGAGCTCTCGGGATCGTGAGGTGATCGGACCCAGCGCCGACAATCCCCAGCACCATAACTCAACCTGGCAATTATTTTGTGTGGCGAGGCCACTTGCAACATATACTAAATCTAGAGCTCTCACGTACATTCCAAGTAGTGTCTGAGATCGCCTGAGAGAGGGAAAACATTCAGCAACATGTGAGGCTAATTTCCAACTGCAACACACGAATTTCGTTACTAATACTGACAACAGATTAGTGCTTTATAAAATTTTGCTATCAGAGAGTTATGTAGTAACATTGAGTGAGCCTAAGAAATAATTCTGTGAACAAATGCCTTTGGCGACAGGGTTTATTGCACATACAGTCGTCCCTCTCTAACTCGATAGTGGGTCCCGGTATAAGTGTTGAAAATATTCATTGATATTCAACCATTTACATTTGCAATACTTACCCCTACGCGCAAAATGACTTGTAAGGGTAAGTGTTGCAAATAAAAAAGTCCAAGTGTGAATGTATATTTTCAACACTTATACCGGGACCCACTATCGAGTTAGAGAGGGACGACTGTATGTGTAACAGACCCTGGAACTTCGAGTAGAGTTTAGTACCTGTTAGTGGTGGTTAATCCAAAGTCACTAAATTGTGTACTTTAATGTCTTTTTTGTTCCTGATTCCTTGTTGCGTCACTGCTCATCTGTGCGCATCAACTACTGAAGTTCGTAGAGATTGAATATCGACGCAAGGCTGCTGTATGAAGAGGAAATACTCAATTTTAGGTTTGAGAATTTCCATACCCTGGCTTGTCATTTGCTTTGTATCCGATGTGTAGTTCTGATAACTCAGACATCTCTCTTGTCTGTGTTTGTATTGCGTAAAAATTTGTCGTTCGACTGAGCAAATAGTAGAATTGTTTCTGAAGTTGGGGTTAGCTAAGACGGACATCAATTTTATGTTTCAAAGTCGAGTGTATTGTGTCAGGATCAGAAGTGTTACCTCTTGCCTCTGGGCATGAAACATACTGATTCAGTGAGTCGTTATGTGAGCAAGGTAATTACAGCACAGTGGCCCCGATTTGTATGAAACGTATTTGAATCAAAGTTAAAAGCTACTTGTTATTGGGAAGTTCAAGCCACACGTATTCCTACTCGAAGTGTGGCAATTCTGGTCCATCTAGGCCCAAGCAAGGTACAGGGATAAATATATCTCTAGTCTGATTGCCGTGCGTTTGAAATAGACAGCACTGACAGCGGCTTTGACGTTAGCCCTTGATATACTTTATAGTTAGATTCTCAGAAGATCAGATTAGGATACCCTGCCTTTAGAAGCTTTGAGAGCTAATTATATGTACCTTTTAACTTTAGAGTCGCACGAACGCTAATGTGTTGCCTTAGTCCTGCCTACCGGCAAAACGAATAATATTGGAGCATTGAGCATCCACTTGGGTGATACATACCACAATGACATTAGAATCCGTCTTTTGCAATCTTGAAAATGATCATGAGAAAAAGATAATATAGAACAGCAGGTGGAGCGCGAGTGTCCGGCCTGCTCGTAAGAAATGCAGATTCGGGATCAAAACTAGTGTCCTGCCACTGCCCCGGAATTCAAAAGAGATGCTTGGGAACGTTGAGATGTGGCTCGGACTTTAAGTTTTGACACTGACTTTGGATGACTATGCTTGAACAAGCCTCTAGTGCGTTCTCAAAAATGTTCCGCATATTGCACGGACTTGAGGAGTTGTTTTTGTCCAATAAATACTATCCGTTCACGGTTAGAATATTGAGAAAACTATATGGCTGTGACGAAGGGAAAGTAAAATATGTCTATGCCACATAGTTGGCTGGAGAATTACTGCGTCATGAAAGTGTAATGGGGAGAAGTTCAACAAGGCGCTGTCTAAAACAGAAATCTGACTCACCATGAGTTCCTGTACCAACGTGTTATCTCATAAGCACGCCCGTTTCAGAAAGATTTACGACGCAACCCTATGGTGTGTCTGCTAAGCGTCACAAATGACCTCCATTCTCCTGGGTTTCATAAATCATCAGTTGTACCTATAAGTCTAGACCCTTTATGAAAACTTTACCTAAGAGTTTATCATGTTTTGTGAGTAACGTTTTCGCTGTCTGGAGAAGTTGGTTTGTTGTAATTTCGACATCCTCGTCCTCTTTGGATTGTCACCAGAAGCTCATCAGGCTACGTGATGGCGACAGTTGGTGAATCTGTATCTGAGTTGAAATTACAAGAAGTCACCACCGCTCTCGACGGGTGGTTTCTCAATTTATATATCTTTTCTAAGATCGAGATTTTGGCAATTAGTTTGATCGGATTAAGCGGCAATCGGGCTTACACCTACCAATATCTGTTTCACGATGTAAGTTCGATGAATCTTTGTACCCCATCATCGAGGTTTGAGGCCATCCGTGTTGCTTCATGAGGCTGCTGAGACCAGAGGTCGCGCTCAGGGATCGATGATTCAAATTCAACCACCGATTACAATAAAATCAGGCAGCTCATTGTCATCGTTATTTACAGTTGGACCTCTCATTAATTATCGCCAAGCAGGCTCACAGACTAATCTCAATGACGTTTAACGGACAATCACGATGAGCGTTTAGCGCAAGATTTACATTAACTACAAATACAGGCTATCAGGGGCAATTAGTTTTACTACAATACTACAGGCCTAAATCAGCGATATTGCATTAGCGTGATAGGGGTCCATTTAAATTGATGACTATTACAAAAGAGGTAATAACTCTAGAGCCCAATTATCCAATCGTTCAATACTACTGCTTCCCCGCGCTGTAACACTCCAATTCTTGGAATACCCAAAATATCTTCTCCCCACGTACAAATAATTACAATCTACCACCAACTTAGGTCAAAAAAAAATGAGTACCACTAATCTGTATTCGCAGCGCCGTCAAAATTATATTTCATTGGAAGACTGTATTCGCGTTGAACATTGCGAAAACATACGAACAAAACATTCGAACAAATTGCCAAAGATCTAGGGCTATCCTTTCACCAAGTTCAACACGCTTGTGCCCGACACAGTGAGAGTCCAAGTGTTCGGACTAGGCGCCCGCCTGTGCTCTCAAGTCAACAGATAGATCAATTGGTGACCTTTGTAAGGTCTTCATATGAGGCTCGACGGATGAGTTATCTGGATCTGTCACAAGATCCATTTAGGGATTGGAACGTTGGTCAAACATGCATTCAAAAGGCTCTCAAAAGTAGGGGATATTTTCGACGCCGGGCTCGCTCAAAGCCGGTACTGAGTGACCTTAAAAAAACGAAGAGGATTGAGTTTGCTCTAACTCACATAAACTGGTCTTTGGATGACTGGAGTCGAGTTCTCTGGACTGATGAGACTTGGGCTACCAGTAACCCTCACAAAAACATTTGGGTGACTAGGTTAGTAAATACTGAAGCTATCTAAATTATGTCTAGCTCTCATGCGCTATTTAGGTCGACGAACAGGTTGAAGACTGTTGTGTAGATATAAGGTGTTTGAAGGGGAATGGCTGGATGTTCTGGGGATCTTTTATGGGATCTCAAAAAGGTCCACGTGTAATATGGGACAAAAGATGGGGAAAAATTAACAAAGCTAGCTTCAGTAAAAGGGTTGTGCCATCAGTTATCAACTATCATAGAGAGCACCCGGGCTTAATACTCATGCAAGACTCGACACCTGCTCATCAAGGCCGGGTGTTAGTTGAACTTGCTGGAGCGGGCATCGAGTTGATGGAATGGCCTCCCTTCTCCCCAGATTTAATTCCTATTGAAAATGTCTGGAATATTATGAAAGATAAAATGCAGTTTTATTTCCCCGAATTAAACGGGCAACGGCTGCCAGTTTCAATGATTCGTGCAATAGTCCAAGCTAGCTGGGACTTAATCGCTGGTGAACATCTTACGCCACTTCTTGCGAGTATGCATTCGAGATGCCAGGCATTTTTGGATGTAAATGGGGGGCACACTCGTTTCTAAATTTCGGATTGTTTTTCTGTGTTTTGTCTAAAGTCGTGTGAATAAGGATAGAATTCGTAGCATAAACAGGCGTATCATAGTAAAGATTTGAAAAAATAATTAAATGAATCCAAATTTGAAACAAAATAATAAGAATTTCAGAATATTAGAACATCGTTCACTATGGTTCGATAAATTAAGAAGCATTTTTCATATACAGATCAGAGTTTTACTTGAAGATAGCTGCCTATTTGAGATAGAAATTTTAATTTCCTTACCAAAAACCCCTGTCACGCTAATGCAATATCGTTGACTTACGCCTGTAGTATTGTAGCCCTAAGTATTGTTACTAGTCAGACGCAATTAATGCTTCTTAGTAACATTTTCTAGGACTGCAATACTACATACAAAAAAACTAAGTGACCCTGATACTCTATATAAGATCCACTTTTAATTGACAGGGTGACGAATTTTATCGTAGTGACATAGTAAGACTAATTGCCCCTGATACCCTGTACAGTCCAACCTCATCTATAGCGATCCCCCGAGTAACGATATCTCCTTTATAGCGATATATTTCCCCCTCACCGTCAGAACCTCACCAAATTATCGCTTCTTCTCCTCTTCAGCTACTACAACAACTCCAACTCCATGAATTGCAATCAGAAGACTACAATCAAGACTGGCTTCAAAGCCTTAATAGTCATAAGAGGATTGTGTATAGTAGACAGCAGCGCAGCCTGAAGCAGAGGAGGATTTCTGACTTCTGATTCTAGCATGTGACACTCTTATATAGCGATATCTCATCTATAACGATAGGATTGAGCCTCACCAATGTATCGCTATAGACGAGGTTGGACTGTAGAGTCGTGATACAACCCCCCCCCCCCCCTTGAAAAACCTATTGTGCCTTGAAATATGGATTTACCGATTAGCCCCACAACATTTACGAGAAAACTGCCTAATTATAAACTGTAAACAAATACTGAACGTACGTACAAGTCCGTGTGTGCTTAATTATTTTTGTACATCTTTGTTGAACAACATCTCAAAATATTACAGCCCATTTATTACTTCAGGGTTTTTGGACAATATACGGACTATATTTCATTTGGGATAGAATTAAATCAGTTACTCTATCAACTCGTTAAATCTACTACACAGATGAACTCTTTGGGTATTTATTATCATTTACATCTATTTTCTGGTCAAAGTTTGAATCAATCACACAAAATATTTTCGCTCCGTAGTATCGTTTCAATTTAATGTGATGAATATCCCTACTTATTAGGCCATTAACTACGAGTATGGCCAGTTGCCTTACATCCTTGATATCTTGTTTAAATGTATCCGAGCTCAACACAAGCTGTGCAATATCGTAAAACCTTTGGCATGGTCTCGTATTGAGACAGGCTCAACCGGCTGCCTATCATGCGCCCTAGTAGTAGTAGTTTTGTTTATTCGTGCTATGTAGAGTCTAAGACTATTATAACACTAGGGCTCCTCTCTGACCCAGGCCACACCTTTTACAGTGCTCCTATCCCCTTTTACCTCGAACCTAAGATCATTGATACATTGACCCATGACGGGTAGCCATTTAGCTCAGTAATTACCCGTAGAATTCAACCACCTTTTCTACGGAACCTTCTGCTCAATAAAAAATTGAAAAAGAGCAGCCATGGAAACCGGTACGCGGGAAAAAGTCTCAAAAAACCTGCAACTCCAGCCAGGCGAGGCCTAGACACCAGAGTCAGACAAGATGCATATTCTCATCTTTATCTCACTAAATCCCGTCGTCCAGATCTCCTTCTTATACCGACACCACCAGCGCTCAGGTAGCGGTGCTCTTTCCTCGGGAGACAGTATAATGCCAGAATATCTGTAAACAGTGAGAATTCATCTTGGTAAAAAGGGCCAACTTAGTCTGATCTATCACCACCGTAACGGGAGCTGGGTACGCCCCGGAAACTCAATTAGGTAACTTTTCCTCCGTGACCAAGTAATGCGTGTTTCTGTTGGTTCTGAAGATAATCTCCAGGTTCGTAGGGGACACCACGTACAGGTAGAAACGCCGTCTTCGTCCCCCTCATGCGCCCTAATACGTATGTAGTTGTGTTTATTCGTGCTATCTTGAGTCTAAGACTATCATGAGGCTAGGGCTCCTCTCTGGCGTTAAATCTGAACGAACAGTTGTTATTTTGCGTTAATCTACGTCGTTCCCTGTATGTCTCGTCCGCTTCGCTATGAAACATTCTACTTTTCTTGTAGGCTGGGAGTTTCTTTCTTCGCCATTTTCTTTATTCTGAATTGCTGGCGTGTCCAACAGACGTAGCGTGATTTTAAACCGCCTCATACAATTTTTTAATAGAAACGTGAGATCCGGGTTGATTCCATTTCAACGAAGTAATTCTGCCATTGTTAATTTTAGAGCTGGACGTCGATTGCGCTCAAATTGATATAGACGTACGTGGATAAAGTTATAAGAATTAGTAATGAAGGATCACTAGATAGAACCTTTGAAATTGAGCGACTGTGGAATAAGTTAATGGCCTGAAGTACATGTGTTTTGTGAGTTTATTTTATTTTTTATTTCTTGATTCATCTTGCAATCAGCCTATAAGTTACGACAAATGTTTAAACAGTTGAAAGTAGCCACAAATGCTTTGCTGGTTTCGTTGTATGCGATTGTTTATTCCTATTTGCACATAATTTTACTAGACGTGATTACGTCTGTTGCTGTAGCGACGCGGATATCAAGCTCAGTTTAATTAGTAATTTAATTTGTGTCACCGCTCGACGGATTCAGCATCAAAAAACTGTTGCAACAAAATTTCAAAGGGGGGGGTTTATCACGACTCGGACTGTAGATGAGACGAACTTCCAGGGGTATATCCCAGCTAGAGCAACCTAGCGAGGCTAATATGAAGGCACTCTGACTAATTGAAATTAGTGTCAACACCTTCGTAAAATTCATTGCGTCTCTCTCGATCATGCGGAATATTATACATCCAACTCATTGATACTGCCATCAACCAGTCTGTATTTTTTCAAAAATATCTAAGATCAAGCAATATTTTTTAATCCAAAAGCTCAGCGCAAATCTGATATGGGCCTTCATTTGTTCTGTGAGAAGGATTGGGGCTTAATAAATTCGAAGCGGTACTGTGAAAATTCGTGCCTCTCATAAGCTCCAGGATGTGTGAGAAATAACAGGCTTTTTTTTTTTTTTTTTTCTATTATCCTATTTCGGCGCCTGAAGGCCCACGTAGGTATTTTTCGGAAGATACGTATTCTTTGTTATAGAACGACTCATTTTGACGTTTGGAACACTCATACTCAGATTTCATTTGCAGATACCACTACGAGAATAACGCCTTACGACATGTACCCTCTTCCGTGAATACCCACCACAGGGAAAAGCGAGAAAAACCTGTGGCTATCTGAGCATGCTTTCGTCATTCTACGAATACAGTATCACCGCGAGAGAAGTGGTGTGAGGGTCTTGCTGGATTCGAACCAGCTTTCTCCTGTCTCAAGTGGGGCATGTGTCCAAGCTACCCAGACTCTACTTGGGAGAACGGCCTGGACGGTGTACCACTGCACCATCCGACCCGACATGGAATAATACTTATGGGCTGTACCTCCGTACAAATGTATGTATAGTCGTCCCTCTCTAACTCGATAGTGGGTCCCGGTATAAGTGTTGAAAATATTCATTCACACTTGGACTTTTATATTTGCAACACTCACCCTTACAGGTCATTTTGCGTGCAGGGATAAGTATTACAAATGCAAATGTTTGAACTTTAATAAATATTTTCAACACTTATACCGGGACCTACTATCGGGTTAGAAAGGGACGACTGTATATCTAATGTGTGTGTATCAGTGAAAATAGTAATATTACGTGTACAAGTAAAAATATTATTTATGTATGTGCCAAGACTCGTTAGATGACTCAGCAATCTTGACGAATTGTCGGCCAGTCTGGGCTTATGTGATGTTTCTATATCGCTTTATCCTCTACAAAACGATACTAAAAGCTCTCTTAGACTGTATAGCACTACAAAGACTTTACTGTAGCATCTAACGTTCGCAGATGACACCGCGCATGAATGTTGTAGCATATCGCACCAAAACTATAGGCTCGACACCTGTGTGATTCGAACACACGCTCCCGAGGGAAATGCCTCCATGCATTCAATAGCAGGGCATCGCGTTAACCACTCCGCCAAAGTGCCTTGAAGCTGTTAAAAATATAACAATATATAAAGTGTATATATACATGACCGCGTCACCATACTTTACATTGACAAGATATAGGACCTAGAGAAATGTATGAGATTAAAATGTTCAATATAATAGCTGGCACTACTGCCTTAAAAGTAATAACTATTGGATTTGATTTGATTTGATTTCAATTAACCCGTTCTGGTACCCAATGGGCACATGCAGGTGTCTAACCTTAATATATACACAGGAGGAAACCTCGCGGTAAAAACCCCCTAGTCTGCGGTCTTGTGTCTATTGTGTATTCAGTTTACCTTCAAGAAGTGCCTTACACTGTACAACCAGTGTGTGATCCGTCTCACCCCTTCCCTGCTCTGCACATCATTTCCCGCATTGTCGCCTCGACTTGACTGACAAGTCGAAACTGTTCTAGGTAACCTTCGTCTAGTATCCACTTCGTGATTCTTGCCACATTTTCCGGGCTCTGAATCATGGCCTGATAGGACCTATCTTTGCTTTTTGTAGGAAATCCCCTCGTCCCCTCGCCCACTGCGGACACGTCATGAGCATATGCCTGACGTTCTGTGACGGATACCCACACTGGCACTTTGGGCTGTCAACTTCAGGTACTTTTCTTCTGTACAGATAAGAATTGAGCCCGATATGCTCGCTTCTTATCTGTATGGCGATACTACTTTTGGCCCTGCTAAGGTTCTGGTAGATTTGAACTGGTGCTTCCCTGTAGTTTATTGTAAATCTGCCTGTTTTTTTATCCATGGTGAAATTCGCTGCTTTCCAACTCTCAAGGTTCGCTGGAGTCGAGTGTCCAGAGTTCTTCTGATGTGTCCAAGAATGTTTCCATTCCTGGAATGCTGCAATCTTTACAGCCGTCTTTTGTCGCCCAGTTTGCTCTTCCCTTCCGCAGATTCGAATCCATTCGGCCACATCGTCGCTTCTGTTCATGTCGTGAATCTCCTCTCTCCCTCGGACGGGCAGCTTGATTCGATTACACGCCGAAGCAATTGTCCTTCGAACAGATAGCTTGTCTGATAGTCCGGCGTATTGGACCCTCCTTTGCTTCAGGTAGAGCTCTATTAGGAGCACCGATGTCTCGTGCTCAAGTAATCTATTGCTGGTAGAGTTATATGCCCCTGTGACTAGCTTTAAGCATATCCTTCGAATACTTCGAAGGGGTTTAACTAGCCTTTCGGGGATAAAATCCCCTGGCCCGGCCTCGGCTCAAATCTGGGACCTATACGTGAGGGCCGGTCTCACTAACGTGCTATACAACAGCTTTGACTTCTTAAATGTCGCTCCCCAGGTAGACTGTGCCAATCTGCTAATTGACTGTACCTAGGTGTGCGACTTTTGCTCAACTTTCTTTATGTGGGCGCCCCAGTTCAACTTGGTCGAAATAAATCCCGAAGTAATAACTATTAACCACCACAATCAACTACAATAAAAATAACTATTTACTGATCCGCAGAGCCTCACGTTCTCGATACCCCTTCCCGAAGATAACGCCTTCCTAATATACATCATGATGAGAGCGCTAACCGGTGCTCCTCCCATGGCTTCTGTCAAAACGCCTCTGCTCGTTGTGAAACTCAGCCCGGAATACCCCTTCGTCCAAACATGAAGCCTTCCTGTAAAATGCTCCAATTGGCAACATCTCATGCCTCAGAACATCTCATCATACCCGGACGTTTAACTGACTCCAGGGATAGGCCCTGACCTTTTTTTGTATTTTTATAAATCCATATTTTCCATTCAGCATTTAGGCTACAGCACGAATAACATTGGAACGGTACAAAAACGATAACTCAACATAGCCTAAGGAGCTCTCATACCCAAACAACATTTGAAGATGTAGCTCAAAGTCAAGCGGGCTGGAAAATTCGTACTCTTCACCTTCACGCGCTCCCGGCTGTAAACGCTTAATATGTTCGCTGCATATTTGAGATAGCCAAGAGGAGTCGCATTCGGTCAGGGTCAGAGGTCCACAAGCATTCTCAGTCGGAGCCCTCTCAACACGTCAAGAGTTCTCTCGGCCATAACTTGAATTCAACCTCACACGCATCTCTGTCAACTTTATAAACTATCGATTATCTTCCTACAATGGACCACCCCGAAGAAATTGACGCGGCTCTTAAATTTTTAAGATCCCCAAATATACGCCCTCGATGATAAATATCCGACAGAGGATGAAAGTCGCAGGACACAAACTTGGGAAGGAAGACCCCAATTGACAAAAGATAGTGTAGTGGTCCGCTATCTAGGTCATTTCCAAGTTAAAAGTCCTGTGGCCTGAACATCTGCTACGACAAGATACGAGGACGTTGTGAGATGTCGATCTATAAGCGTGTCGACCTAAGTTAAAACATACATATTTGTACAAAGCCAGCATAAATATGCATGTACCCCTGGGCGCTAATGATGCAAGGGCCTCGACATGCGACCAGACGAACACCAACGCTAGTTCGTACGAAATATTTTTCTATTATTGTCTCGTTACAATCTTCTGTAAATATTCACATGTTCATGTTACCATCTACGGGTTGTTAGTCTGTATTGGTATTGTTTGTGTCTGCGGGCTATGGGTTATGGGTTGTAACATTGGCGCTTATCATTTTTTTTATTCTCTGTGTAAAATTAGATGACATATTCAGTTTGTAAGACAGCATGGGGAGATTACTTGGTCAAAGGGAGAGGCGTCAACAAGAGACAGACAATTTGTACTTAAGAACAGAGGAGATCCGTCAGGAAAAAACCAATCAATTCTTCTTCTCTCTGCTCAATTCATCAAAGTCTCAATTCTTCTAACAGTTATCAGCACCATTTGCTTTACTCAATCTCAATCTCTGGTATTTATATTTGATATATCTGGCTTTTGTATCTATCTTATAAAAATCATCTGCATCATCTTTCTCCTTCTCTACCTCCATATCATTATTATATTCTAAGATTAAATCTACCATCGACTGGCCACACGTTAAAATGTATCACGTCATGCAGAAAACCGAAGAATTTGGGTCCAAAAAAATTTACCTCGTAGATCAATTAACTTGGCTACCATGGATCAATGTTATCAAATCAAAAGCAACAAGAGGATGCAAGGAGAATATATGGCAGTTTATTGACCCAAGCAAATCTGTTCGACCTGAGTTACCAGAAATCCCCGATGAGCCTAATCCTGGAGAGGTTAATCCCGAAGCAGTTTCCATATTAGATCTTGACTCAGACCAGTTTGCAAAATTTCAATACTTGGAAAGGCGTCACGCAATGAAAATTGATCGAAATAGACAGATTATGCACTCTATCCAGGGAATAGATAGCTATATAATGGGTAGTATCCAGCTCGATAACGAAATCTGGACCCGGGATGTAACTTCCACCTGGGAACTTCTAAGATCGTTACAAAAAAGATTGTCACCGACGGATCAGGCAAGGAAAGTCGACGTTATCCGAGCATACAACACCATTAAAACTTATGATAATAATCAATCAATCGAGCGGTATCTCTACGAATGGGAAAGAGTCTATGGTCTGGCGGTTTTATTGAAGCTGCCTGACGTATTTGAGGATCGTCCACTATACGATTTTGCTTTGCCATTGGAGAAAATTGACACAGTATATGCAACTAATCTCGAGCTCAGAATCGATGAAAACGTTCGACAACGTCTTGTGAATAGCTTAACCAGAATTATTCAGCTTGAAGATGTTATTGAGGAATTCAGGCACTACTATAAAAGGCATGAAGTTACACGCCAGAGAAGTATTCCGGCATCATTTGCAGCAACACAACATAATATGAAGCCCGGTCATAAGATATGTCTTTGTGGAAGCGCCCATTTATTTAAGGATTGTTTCTATTTGAACTATAATCTGAGGCTTTCAGGCTGGACTGGAACAGAGTCGACTTATCATCAAATTAACAAGGCGCTAACAGACCCAAGAAGAATCAAAATAAGAACATTAATTTTAAAATCATGTAACTACGATGGAGAGCCAAAAGGAACCGGGATGATCACTGCTAATGAGTCATCCGCCAATGCAGCCATAACTAGGACTCACATAGGTGAAACCGAAGAGCTATCCAACCCATTCCAATCTAGCCCGTCAAATTTTGCGGCACTTGCCACGGCAGACTCGGAGTGCATTTTAAAAAATTCCTGGATCCTTGATGGTGGATCTGATGTCCATATATGCAACGATATGTCAAAATGGGATTTCAAAATTTCAAAGAAGGCAGAAAACGGAGCATCAGTCAGAGCAGGTAACTCGTCAATTCAGATTGAAGCGTATGGTAGTGTAAAAGTCAAGATTGACACACCAAATGGTAAGAAACACATTACATTAAAAAATGTAATTCTAGCTCATGGTTTTCTAACAAACATTGTTTCAATGCAACTACTCAACAAATCAGGTCTTCATTGGAATAGTAGAACGCCGAAACGACTAGAATTTGAGGACCACTCCCTTGCATGTTTATTATACCAAGTTGGAGGGCATATTTCGTTTAATAACCCAGAAGAAGAGTTACCTAGAAACACCGCTTTAATGGCTCGAGTGACGCACGACCCGAATCTTCGAACTGTCACAGAAGCTAAGCTCCACCAGATTCTTGCTCACGCCAGCCCACTAGTTGTCTCACATATAAATGGGCCCGATTTTAAGATTAACATATACAAATCTGACTTATCACCGAAAACAAATAAGTGTATTCCATGTTCGTTAGCCAAATCAAAGAGGCTGGTATCAAGACAAACTGGCTCCGAGATTTCTCGCAGTGGGCGTCCATTCCACTCTATAAGTTGGGATGCCATAATTATGGAAGAAGCATACAATAGCGATAGATATATTAGCCACTTCTACTGTCCCGACAGCCATTTCAACTTTACGTTTACTTGCAAATCTAAAACGGATTTTAAGCTTACAGTAAGGACAGTTCTCCAGCTAATTAAAACACAATGGAAATATGAAGTTCGTATTATTCGACTAGATGGGGAAACTTCAATGATTCAGGAGTGCAAAGACTTGGTGACCGAAAGAGGTATAATTTGCCAAATTTCAGCTGCAGACACACCCGAACAGAATGGGGCCGCAGAACGCTCAGGAGGAGTCATAATAACTAAAGCCAGAGCAATGAGACTTGAGGCTTCCTTGCCAACAAACCTTTGGCCGGAAATTGTAGTTTGCGCAGGGTATATTGCAAATCGCACTCCAATCCGTCAACTAGACTGGAAGACACCGTTTGAAGTTGTGCATGGGGTAAAACCAAGCTATGCACACCTCCATGTCTTTGGATGCCGGGCATTTGTTCTCGACAAACATGTACCTAGGTCAAAAAAGCTCAACCCAAGGGCCCACCTGGGGCATCTGGTGGGATATGATTCCACTAACATTTTCAGGATTTGGATTCCGAGCAAGAATAAAGTCATCAGATCCCGAGATGTGACGTTTGATGATGAAAAATTTTACGACCCAAAAGATCTCGATCTAGGAATGATGTTACATGAATCAGCTGAAAATATTATTCAAACCTTAGAACTATATGATTGGAAAGAGCAAGAAGTCGAAAACAGCCACATAGAAACAATAATTAGTATACCATCCATTCCTTGCGATAAAACAAAAAAGGAACCAGCATCTCTAGAACCAGCATCATCAAAGATCTCCAAACAAGATATCGCCAACTACCAGGGACACAATTCAGAGAATTGTGCGGCTATAGAAAAAGAAAAAGTGCGCGATCTAAGCAAGGAAATTGATAGTAAGATAGACATAGGCAATATAATTCACGGTAAACGACGGCGCAAGCCAGTCAATTTCGCAGTATTTCACAATTCTTTTTCTGCTGCAGCGACCACAATTGCGCCGACTAAAATTCATCGGAATAATCTCCCAGCGCCACCCAAAAATCACAGAGAAGTTCTTCTACATGAATTTTCGGCAGGGTTCAGGGCTGCTGAACAAAAGGAATTTAACACTCTACTTAACAAGAAACTATTTTCTACAATCAGCATCCAAGAAATTGAGTTTATGAAAAGTGAAGGGAAAATTGACGCATCAATTAAGACTTTGCCACTAATGTGGGTTTATACTTACAAGTTTGATGCAGATGGGTATCTGAAATCCTTCAAAGCAAGGCTGGTGGCAAGAGGTGATTTGGAAAGCACTGCCGAAGAAACGTATGCAGCAACGTTAGCTGGTCAAGTATTCAGGACAGCTATGGCTATTTCAGCAGCATATGGATATAAAATACGTCAGTATGACATAGTGGCTGCCTATACAAATGCGGATCTTCCTTAGCCAAGAATCGCCTACCTACCTGACGGCTTTCAAATAAAAGGCAAACTCCTTCTGGTAAGTAAAGCTCTGTATGGTTTACCGGAATCAGCATTGTTGTGGCAGCACCATCTTCAGGCAACTCTCGTAGATATAGGAATTCTTCCCGTGCCAGGTGTCAACTGCTTATTCAACAGCAATCGTTTGATAGTTCTTTTTTACGTTGATGACATTATTGTTATTTACCACGAGAGAGACTCTTTTACTGCTGACAAATTTGAGGAAAAACTCATGGCTCAGTACCAAACAAAGCCTCTGGGACAAATTGATCATTTTCTTGGTATACGAGTTGTCAGGGATGAAGTAAAAATGAAAATTTGGCTCGTGCAAGATTCTTATATTGACAGCATGGCAAAAGAATTCAACATTGAAGTCGAACATACCAAAATACCATTAACACCTCTTCCCACAACACCTCTAACGCAAAACATTGGACAAGCCACAGCTAAAGAAGTCTATCAATACCAGAAAAGGGTGGGAAAACTGAACTACGCCGCAGTTATAACTAGGCCAGATATCGCCCACAGTATATCAAAACTTTCGGAATTTCTCCAAAATCCCTCGCAAGATCATATAAAAGCAGCCGAACACATGTTGCGATATCTAATAGAACAAAATGCAAAGGCATCGAGTATGATGGACAGTCAATCAATACAGCCGATAGGACTTTTATCGCATCCAGCGACGCTGCATTTGCAGATGACGTACAGACTAGGTATAGTTCATGCGGATTCTGTTTCCAATTATTTAATGGGATGATACATTGGAAAGCAATCAAACAAAAAACAGTGACAACCTCGAGCACAGAAGCAGAATTACTTGCTCTAACCGTAACAGCCAAAGAATATATTTGGTGGATACGATTATTTAGACACCTCAATGTTAAAATTGAATCACCAGATATTCTTTGCGATAATCAACAAACATTAAGGTTATTGCAAAAGGAGACCCCAAAGCTGGCAACAAAATTGAAGCATGTCGACATCCACCAATGCTGGCTTCGACAGGAAGTACAAAGAGGTGAAATAAAGGTTGAATGGATCGAATCCAATAAAATGATTGCCGATGGGTTCACCAAATCGCTCCCGCCCCAAAAACACCAATTATTTGTTACCCAAATGAATTTGGTGGTTGTAAACGTGACTAAAGCAGCCTAGTAAGATATAATCTGTTTCGACATCTATAATATTAGGTCATTCGCTATTTTCAGCCTTGTGTCTTTGCCGACAAGACTGGGGGGTGTGTCTATCTATAAGCATGTCGACCAAAGTTAAAACATACATATTTGTACAAAGCGAGCATAAATATGCATGTACTCCTGGGCGCTAATGATGCAAGGGCCTCGACATGCGACCAGACGAACACCAACGCTAGTTCGTACGAAATATTTTTCTATTATTGTCTCGTTACAATCTTCTGTAAATATTCACATGTTCATGTTACCATCTACGGGTTGTTAGTCTGTATTGGTATTGTTTGTGTCTGCGGGCTATGGGTTGTAACATTGGCGCTTATCATTTTTTTTATTCTCTGTGTAAAATTAGATGACATATTCAGTTTGTAAGACAGCATGGGGAGATTACTTGGTCAAAGGGAGAGGCGTCAACAAGAGACAGACAATTTGTACTTAAGAACAGAGGAGATCCGTCAGGAAAAAACCAATCAATTCTTCTTCTCTCTGCTCAATTCATCAAAGTCTCAATTCTTCTAACATGAGATCACATCTAGGCAGTTGCGAAAGACGGGATAATGAGGCATATTGAGAAGTCCCAAGTGTTTTATTTTTTCCTTGGGCAGGTATTCACGGTTAAGGGGAGAAGCGGGGCGTAAGTCTCACCAAGGGTAACCCTGTAGTGGTGCCGGCGAATGCCTTCTTAGTATGAGTGTCCAGCTTCAAAATGTTTTATCTTAGTTCTAGCGACTGAGGATAGCGTACGCTTTCTGAGGTCCTGTGTCTCAATAGGGAACATTAGGGTGCGTGGCTGCACGTTATCCGTAGGCCTAATAAACGTCTCAACGATAAAGTCAGGCGCCTTACAGTGTGAAAGGCGATCACTAATATACAATCTAACAAAGGATAGTGGCCGAAATACGGTCTATTTTCTACATGAGACCAATAACTAGTGCACGGGCAGACTAATAAATAACATTCCTATTTGCCTGCCTCAGGCTTTCATGTAGACTTTAATAAAGTCAGAGACGGATGAGATCGTCGTTAATGCTACTGCTATATCCATTAAGGCGCAGCCCCTAACATGTAGCCCTTCAATCCTCAACCGTTGGGTCTGATTGTGCGATGGTACACTATCCGGGCCTTTCTCCCAAGTAGAGTCTGGGTAGCTTGAACACATGACCCACTTGAAATAGGAGAAAGCTGGTTCGAATCCAGCACGACCCTCACACTACTTCTCTCGCGGTGATGTCGCATTCGCTGGAAGACGTGTACGTACCCAGATAACCACGTGTTTTTCTCGCTTTTCCCTGTGGTGGGTATTCACGGAAGAGGGTACACGTCGTGAGGCGCTATTCTCGTAGTGGTATCTGCAAATGAAATCTGAGTTTGAATGTTCCCAACGTCAAACTGAGTCATTCTGCGAAATATACATGGTGTTAGAATGGTATACGCTTTAATGGCTTGTTCTTAAAGCTTGTTATGCTTGTGTTCACAGATGATCAGACTTATGGGATAATTGGAGGCTGTAGAAGGGATCAAGTGGGAGTTGTTGATTACTCCCACCCCAAACTGTAGCACCTTTTCTATATACAAAAAACCATCTACAGTCGTCCCTCTCTAACTCGATAGTGGGTCCCGGTATAAGTGTTGAAAATATTCATTGAAATTCAACCATTTACATTTGCAATACTTACCCCTACATGCAACATGACCTGTAAGGAAAAGTGTTGCAAATATAAAAGTCCAAGTTACGTTGGATATTTTCAACACTTAAACCGGGACCCGCTATCGAGTTAGAGAGGGACGACTGTATTTTGGTTTATCAGTCTCATCGCCGACGCTGTTTCCACGTCTACTACACCCCAACCTTAGCGGTGGATTCAACTTTGAGTGTTTTTTTGGGTTCAACTGTTGAAGACGCATGCAAGTTCTTCTTCTAATGACAGAAACATCGTTTTTTATCAATAAGACAACGATCCAAAACATACTTCCAGGACCTCAAAGAATTGGCTGGCTACAACGGGTATAATTACCATGAAATGACCTTAATCGCCAGACTTGAACTCAATTGAGCATCTTTGGTGTCTAGTCAAAAGCCAACTTGGAAGTAGCCGGAACCACCGAAAGGTATGCATAAATTCATGGAAAGAGCTGACGTACTATGGCAGAGTATCCAGGAAGATTCATGTCGTTCGATAATTGAAAGTATGCCTTCAAGAATTCTAGCTGTCAAGAGGGCTAAAGGGGATCATACCACGTAATGGAATGATACGATCAAAAGTGCGCAACAGGCAGTAGAGACCATGGCCCCTACAAAATATATCTTTAATCATTATTTCAAAGGGAAACAATATTACAGCTACCGGAAACTGATCGAGAATGTATTTAAATCCAGAATCATTAATTTTCAAGTAGTTTTTGTAGAGTTATTGCAAAAATTATCCAGCATGGCGGTATTATTGCCCATTTTTGATCGCCACTATATAGTCAGACGTGGGGCTATGACAGGAGTGACCTTCACAAGGGAAACACTGCGCGAGACACTAGAAACAGTAATTACGATGCAGTTTTATATAGGCAGATGGTGTAGCACGTTGATTAGATCTATTCTCCAAATTACAAAAATTAACTGACTTTACATCTGGACTTGCTCGGTTGACTTACAACAACAATGGATCCAGCAACACCCTTATTTTTACTTGATCATCATCATTGATCTTTCTATCAACTTCTATGATTACTACCGCAATATATCGTCTGTATTCATTTATAACAATCGTCTATCATCTACACTTGTCTATCATCATTATTATCCTCTTTTTCTCTCTTTACATCTATCTTCTGTTGTATCTGGTTACTAGGTCACCTCCTGACTTCAAGTAACATACGTTCTAACAATTTGATTGAGATTTAGTCGGTAGTGGAAAATGATCTGAAAATAATTGCAGATCTTCTGATATATTGCAGCCTATGATCATGTCCTTCAAGGTTTTGGAGATAAAAGTCAGATCCAACCTACTCTGGATGCCCCTGCTATCCCGAGAAATGGTGCCCTCAGAATGAATGAGCTCTATCTTATTTTCGCCCAGAATTCCTTTGAATTTGTCAGCTGCGTAATTGTGGGATGGACTGCTTGTCCTCATCAGCTAGGGTGGTGAGGATAAGGTCTTTGAGAAGAACAAATTTGCCCTCCTTGGCTAAAATTTGAGGGATCCATGGGAGCAGTGTGAGGCCCTGACATCTTTAGTGGCCACCTGTATATATTTTTCTTGTTTATCATGAGCCGACTTATCGACGAGGCTCTTACCAGGCCAATTCAAACAATCGCTAGTTTCAACTTACAGCGAGTCGAGCCTGCGACAAACGATTCAAGAGAATCATCAAGATTGCAGCTAATTCTCGTCACTCACGATCTAAAAGATGGGGGCCAGATTTTGGGTGCTTTATTTGTTGAACTAGTAAATCGCTTTTCATGTACATATTTACAGACATACAATCGTCTGGTGATGTCGTGACTCCTTGGACTTGAATCTTGATGACTAAGCTTAGGCTTGACCTCAGTGAACAGTCCCTTGAAATATAGGACGTCTGGAGCTCTAGAACACTGATAACAGCACATGATGTGATTTAGGCTTCTGTGACAAATAACAAGAGTAGATGTGGATAACTTGACTTCTTGAATTCTGACTAGACTAGACGCGTAGAATAAATACGAGACTAAGAACTAGAGAGCTTTCTACCAGAGGGCCTAGCCACTATTAATGCATGAAGTCCACCGAGTGCATTCCCTAGTAATAGTTCCGAGAACTCCATTCCATCAAACGTCAGCGAATATTGTATAACACCCAAAACACCGTCGATTGGGATAGAATTCCATAGAACTATGCGATGCCTCAAGTTAAATCATCGTTAATAACGATCGACAGAAAAAACCAACAGTAATAACAACATTAAGTAATTAATGACAATCAACGAAATAATTCATCAGCGTTATTGAAGTCATTGATGACGATCAACAGAATGCATATAAAGCCCACGCCAATTAATTAAAAAAATTTGTGCAAAAGGATTAAATGGAATCAAACTGAAACGTCTAGCTGTAGCGGGCTGATCCATAAAAGATGACTTTTCTCTTTAGTTTAGAATCTTATGATTTTAGGTCTACTTCAGCTTTTGACCATTCGCCAATTATCTTTCATCCCTCGAGTTGTCACAAGCGGCCCCTCAATTTAGGCGGCTATGTGAGCGAGAAGCTTATAACATTGTGTGCCCAGACCTTACCTGCATCGGTCTAGAGACTGATGGACATTATTTCTTCTCCGGATTCTTCTGGTGCTACCTTCATTTTCCACTTCTTTGGCACCAGGCTTTTACTAACATAAATACGAATCTGTCCTCGATCATATCCTGGGAATACTAGGTAATAGGCCAGATGTTTAATTGTTAAATTTAGCGTTTGATTTCGACATGTTTTCTGGAAAATCACTATGTAATGCTTTTCTGGATTTAGTTCCTATAAATATTGTTGCTTAACTCGATTATGTCTTTTATCAACATTATACCGTATAATTTCCCATATTTGTGTGCCCTTTCTGACTAAATTTCGTCGTCCGGCATCGAGCTTTGAATCATCTCATAGATAATCTTTTGTGACACTTGAGCTTTTGTCCGGCACGCGTCTATTTATTGGCTGGTCACATTTACGGACAAGTTTCCGAATGTAAAAAAAGGGCCAAGATAGGATGGTTGCGAGGTCGTCCGGGTCGTCTGGGACTAATTAGGGTGCCGTATTACCAATTATCTATGGTCCAGCTATGCCTGCTCTTTCTTTCTGGCTATCTACCATCTACTTGTCGCTCTCCGGATCTGTAGCCTGGCTCTCTAAAGAAATATACTTTCCAGAATCTTACTATCTGTGCATGACTGTCTTTAATGTAGCTGCGATTCTTGTTGGGCAGATCTAGTCCCAGGCTTTATGCTTTCGAGCGCCATTGAAGCATCAAACATCTTGTTTCCCGAGACATTCTTGAGTATTATATTTCCCTGCGTGGTCGCCACATTTTAATATGGGTAAGTAGACCTTTGCGAGATTATCGTACTTCTGGCAGCTGAAGCACTGTATCGGTCTGAGCCCGGATCTATAAATATCAATAGCCTCTATTCCGTGCTTCCAAAAAATTCCCTTTGATATCGCCTGATGTGCATGTTTCGCCAAACCAATGCAAAGGATGAGTGACCCCGCCACTTTCCAGGACCGTTTGTTATTCTTTAACCAGGCAGCCTTTTGAATTTACATTCCCGCGATATATAGTTTTTTTTTAAATAAATCCTTCAAGCGTGCCATATTTTATGGTTGCAAAGATGAAGGGGCATCATGCAGAAATACTCAATAAGTCGGGCTAGCCATATATACCGAAGATGCGAGCTTTGAGGTCGAACTTGTCTGTTGTTCGATGAGCTATTGCGTCCGGTTGCCTGCGACGTAGACCTTGACCTGGCGATTCACAATTTGGTTGACTCCAATTACCTCCTAGATTCCGATCTTTTTTAGCTAATTCCTCGCCAGAGAGCTTGGGCATTTCATCTCTTTTTTAATGTCGATCTAGATCCGGAGGATTGAGCTAATTTTCTCTCTTCTACTTGCAACTTGAGACCAGGGTTGACCATATCTACGAACTTGAGCTTGAGTTTGAGACGAAGTCGCTTTGATGACCATTATTTCCCATGATTTTTCAGTCATTGCAGAATTTCTACAACTGCGGCCGTAATGGGGAAAATTTGCAGATGAGACTTTTGATATTTGAGACACTCAATCACTTGAACAGCCTTCACTAACATTTTCTTACATCCTCTGAAAGCAATTTTATCTTCTTTGAGCGCCTTTTAAAACCAGTTTAAGTCTGCTTATAAGTCCGAGGCAAACTTTCCAGCATTGCCACAACTTCCGGGCGCGTTTCTAGCATACTGATTACTTAAATCTTGAGCTCGGTTTACGAATGTTTTATTGGACGCCTTAGAATTGCTCATTTTGAAGGTGTCAATTTTCCGATTTATTGATTGATTGGTTGAATTCCAACGTATCAGGCATGAGCTCCGCACCCAAGTTGCATGATACGACTAGCCAGTCCTCATAGACTCATCACTGCGTATATTTCTTGACTATTGCTAGTCAATCTACCAAAAAAAGACATAGAAACAAGGCCCATAAGCCTGATGCCTTGCGTCTTCCCCTTCTTCTCCGACACGAACGTGCATGCAACAAAGAAATTTATCAAGAGCACAATCGGCTGGCACCGGGCGCCGTTGTCATGACCGAGGCCACGTTCTGAGCCTCCAACAGAATCGCAACCAATTTTCAGAGTGGTAGCACCACTTGACCGAACAAAAAGCCTTAAGACTC
Organism: Podosphaera xanthii; assembly: GCA_028751805.1. Classification (NCBI taxonomy): domain Eukaryota; kingdom Fungi; phylum Ascomycota; class Leotiomycetes; order Helotiales; family Erysiphaceae; genus Podosphaera; species Podosphaera xanthii. The sequence continues at coordinate 168,250 of JAPWIX010000005.1, forward strand.
ACAACACTCCAAAAGTCGAAAATTTCCGCGAAGGAATCAGATAATCCGTCCCTTGAAATTAGCTTGCCCTTTCCCCTATCAAATTTCCTAGCATCCCTTTTATCGTAAATTTTAGCCGATAACTGGCCTTCCAAAGCTATAGAAAAGCCTCCCCAAGTATGTGACCTGCAGCCTTATTCTTCCGTCGGGTATTCGTCACATCATTAGTCTGTAGTTGGAGGCTAGCTGAGCCAAGCTAGAAGATCGTGACAGTCCGGATAACAAAGTAATCAGTAGGATTTGTGATTCGGTACTACGAGGGGTAGAAGACGGCGAGTTGGTGAGAAGTGGCTTTTTTAGGTTGGACGAGCTGAAGCTTCGGTAGACACGGACTAGAGAAACTGAAGCGTTTCCTTGTTTTACCAGTTATGAAATGGGGTGCATACCACAAGTGTAGAACTACTATTGATGGTTTGGAGATCCTACAGTGATGTCTAGTGATATAAGTCGAGAGAGAATGAGATTTGTTGATATGAAGATAGATGATATATACGGTAACTATGACGATGGAAAGCCCTCTTCTTATACTACCATAGGAGACGCTAACCAAGCAATGCTAGCCGAATCTGGAAGGCTAGACAGAGCAAATATACACACACTCGTGACTCACCAAGCTCGAGCTGTGCGCTATGACACTATCATTGCTATACTTGTGTAAGCCCTACTTGCAAGGGTCCCTGTCCAGGTAGTGAAAGCACAACAGTCCTTCGATTACGATCCGATTGCGACTCTTCATGCTAATCTCAATTATGCAGCGAACGTATTCAGCATTCATAGCCGGCACCGCATGGAGATGAAAAGTTAAACTTTGCCAGCCTCCGGTTTTTTTGATTTTTTTCCATCACAACTGCACTCATTGAACCGACAACATAGGTCTTATATTGCAGGTGGGGGTTTGAGAGGGAGCATAAATACCCAAACTAATGTAGATATGTTAGTGCGCGGCTTGTATGACATATACCCTTGAAGTTGTATTGGGCTTGCAAGGAGGATCGCGTGGAGGCGAGATTGAGTGTGGTAGTTATACAAGGCATACTACCATAAGATTCTCTTGCTAGTTCTTAGTTATATAATCCAACTGAACCTACTTCCTTGCTTGCCTTGCTAACTGTACACTGTCAATGATTATCACATTGAAGGGTACTTCTAACAATAGTAACCATATTTCTAGAAAAAATAGAAACCGTAACAGGTGACTTGGGATTTTTTCAAGATCTGAATTAATTTTGGGTTATCTCACATGAATTTGTTGTTGTAACTAACGCAGAAACATGACTACATCTGGTATCATGATCCCTGCTTTACTAATATTCCTGATAATGGCATATCGACTCATAATGCATAATGTACCGAGCATTATCACCTATGAGTATGACTAATCAAATTCTAGTATGTTCTAGCATTACGCTAGATAGCTGAAGAACTATGAGCCGACATGGAGAAACATCTAGAATCTATTAGTAAATTGTAGAATCCTTCCATTTTTCGTGTATATATGAGATAAATCCTGTACTAGACAGAGAATAACGATAGCAAGAATAATATAGAATTAATCAATCATTATCGTCAATCATCATAACCCATTTCTCTCTCTTAAACGGTATGTCACTCTTTAATTGTCATTAACCATTTCAATTTTTGTAATTTAATGAACCAGTGCCTAGAGGATTTTGAGAGGAAGAATTCATAGAGATAATTATGCATATTTATTTATTTTTGAATTAGACTAATTTGACATCATATGGGCCTATGTGAGCATTCTCGGAAGATAAATATTGTCCATGGAATGTCTCAGTTTTAGAAATGTGGAAAACTTAGACACATTTTTCATCTGTAGAGACCATTGTGAAATTAGCCTTTGCGGCATGCAACTTTTTCGTGAATACCCACAACAGGAAAGAACGTGAAACCCCCAGAGTTATGTGAGTATGGTTTCATCGCTTTGTAAGGATACGCGGTGACATCGTGAGAGTTGGTAGTCTGATGATCTCGCTGGAATCGAGCCAGCCCCCTTCTATCTCAAGCGGTGCATGTGTCTAAGCTGTCTAGTTTCTTCTTGGGAGAACGGCCCGGACGGTGTACCGCTGTGGCATCCGACCCAAAATTGTGTTAAAATTGTTTTTGACATGTTTTTGAGTTTGAGTTTGAGTTCACCGGACTAATATGGCAACTTCGTGGCCTATGTGGGCAAATTTTATTTTCAGTTTATACACATGGGGAAACCCTCTCAGTGAAATCCTAATCTTCTAGCCTTCATTTGTTAGTTTTATGGGTGTAACAACATATTGGTCGTACGCTTTAGCTACCCAGGAGCATGTGAACGTCAGTCAATTGTCCAATCCGATATGCCCTTGTCTTCGCTTCTTCTTAATCTTAGAGTATCCTCCACAATTTTGGCTAGCCGCAAATTTTCAATCCATCCTTCAATTTTGTAACCATGCTATAATCCTTGGTATGTTTTGAGCATTTTTCATGAGGGCTTCGAACAGTTGATCGCTAACCTTCCGGATAATTTAGGATCTTTCTTAAGACCATTGGGAGCAGAAAATGGTCATAAATTTTACGTTTACCGGTTTCCACACCGACATCTCGTGCTATTGGCTCCAAAGATTTTTCTGCAATACAAATAGAATCTGGGCCTAGTATGCTCACTCGTTACTTGCCCTCGTTACCACTTTGGACAATCATGAAGTTTCGATATTGCAAGAGGTGTTGTTCTGAAGTTTATTTTTTTCCTCTAGTTTTTTGTCATTGTAAATATTGGCCGCTGTCCAACCTGCCAAATCTGCAGTGGCTCGTTATCCGTTAACCTGCCTCCTAATTCCCTGTAGCTAGATTTCCCGCCAGCTTTAGAATACCGCAATTCAGGCTCTGTCTTCAGTTACTTCAGAATCGTCTTCTCCTGACAGGGGTTTAGCCGATCTTCACGGTGTCTAACCCGATTGTCATAGTGTAGTCTCTATTAATTTTTACGACTCTGGGCTACCTTACTAACCGTAGTGTAGATAGTCTTCTATGCAGTTGTGAACCGAGTTAGTCCTTTAGGTTGCAACGTCCTATTCTTGAGAGATATTTCCGTTGGGAGAAAAGTAATTTCTAGCTCCAGTACACACTCTTGCCGGTCAATTTATAATATCCTGTGGTTTTTTGTAGGCATTCGTGTTGGGTCTATTTTAATGATTAGACTATACCCTTGGGTATCGCATCCGTTTCCCGGCTATGGCTCATATAGGAGACCCGTACGCAAGGACCAGTCTCACTTTTTTAGTGCATTTTACCTTAACTTAATGAAAATTTGCCTTCCACGTTGACATGGCCGGTCTACTAATTGAGTAAACTTATACCTCTACATTTGGCTAGACTCTCAGTGTATGTACGCCCTGGGGAAGCTAGGGGCCAAAATAAAATCTAAATTTCGCAGAGATGGTTGAAGAATGATTAAATGCACTTGAATTTTGATGAGGGCTTAAGGTTTGCGTCTATTTCTTGCTCTGGGAGAGCGCTTTAATTGTATTAGATATATTTGAATCTCTAGTCATTTGTTTGGACAGAGTACAATAGGATTTCTCAAAGCAGCATTGCCGTACAGATGAGAAGCGAATATATCGGGTTCAAATCTTATCTGTTCCGAAGAATAATCCCTGGAGTTGACGAGCCAAGCTGACATAGTGAATATCTGTCGGAAAATGCCAAGCACGTGGTAATAGCTTGCCAACGGAGGGTCAGAGAAAGGGAGAGAGGTGTAGAGGAAAGCCAAGTACCGGTCATTCGGGACAATGATTAATGTCCCTGAAGACCTCAGTGGAGAAGCTCAGTGAATCCTAGACCTAGCATGGTTAAAGCAGTCCCGTTTGGCCGGGTAAGTGGAGGGGCGGGTCCTGGAGAGAGAAGAGAGGATACTTGAGTTAAGGAATCCGCAGTGTCCAGGGCAGTATGAGCGCAATTTCTGGAGGAAAATCCAACATGATAGAATTTCACAAGATGGATGTAGGCGTTTTTCACCGGTAGGCTTCCACCAAGATAATTGTAGAGACTAATAGACGCCTGAGTTAACCGTCAGGAGCCCAGATTTGTACAATTTGATTTAAAAAAGGATGGTTTCTAAGCGTTCTTGTAGAAACGTACTTTTTACCATACTAATAAAAGCTAAAATCGCTTAATCTCGTTTAACATCGCTTATGGCTATATTAGATATAGTCAAAATTCAATAGTCAGTAGAAAGCTGTAAATTGATGTCCAATCCTTATCTGCAGGGGCTCCGAATGTTTCTACCCCCGGCATACAGTAGAACCCCTCTTAGCTAGTAGTTGGTCTCGGTATAAATGTTGAAAAGATTCATTGCAACTCGGACTTTTATATTTGCAACACTTACTCTTAGAGGTCTTTTTGCTTGCAGGGGTAAGTATTGCAAATATAAACGGTAAAATTTCTGTGAATCTCTTCAATAATTATACCGGGACCCACTATTAGCTAAGAGGGGCTCTACTGTATCAGGAAACTGAAAATTAGAGGCTCAAGCCCTGTCCACAGGGCTCAGAATGTCTTACTACCAATGGGTCATCACCAATTAGCGTATCTGTAATTAGCAACCACCAAGGCCCCCAGGAGATCACGCCGAGGCTCTTGCAGAATTGCATCTCAAGTTTTTCCACTGTTCATGAAAGAGTTAACTTCGATTTCAAGAGCAATATCTTGCTCACACCACAGAACTCCGCCGCATATTCCAAAACTTATCGCGACGAATATGGCATCTACACGTGATCCGAATACCCTCTCCAACTACAATATTTGGAAGACTAGGCACAGTATCGTGGATCTCGCAATTGATTTCCGTAAAAAGAGACTTTCTGGAATTGTGACGCTGGAGATTGAATCTCTCACGGAGAAAGCATCCGAAGAAATCATCCTCGACACTAGCTTTCTGGATATTATTTCCGTAACTACTGAAGGCTCGAAACATCTCCAATGGAGCCTAAAAAATCGCACTGAGATCTATGGAAGTCCTCTGTACATTTGTGTTCCCGATGGCGCTTCAAAAGGTTCGATCGTGAGGATAAGCATCTCTCTTTCAACCACAGAAAAATGCACTGCTCTTCAGTGGCTTACACCCACGCAAACATCTAATAAAAAAGCCCCATATGTGTTTTCTCAATGTCAGGCAATTCATAACCGATCTATTTTCCCTTGCCAAGATACCCCAGACGTCAAAAGCACTTATGATTTTCGTATTCGGTCTCCTCTCCCAGTAGTAGCAAGTGGCCTGCCTATCGGCGCTTCGAACTTTGAGCATGGAAAAGATGGAGAGCCTGGTACTTTACTTTACTCATTCAAACAGCAAATTCCTATTCCTTCTTACCTATTTGCAATTGCGTCTGGCGACATTGCTAGCGCTTCAATTGGTCCTCGCTCTTTAGTCTCGACAACACCAGAGGAACTTGCCGATGCAAAATGGGAACTAGAAGCTGATACTGAAAATTATATTCAAGCTGCTGAACATCTAATCTTTCCTTACCAGTGGACCCAATATAATGTCTTGGTTCTACCTCCTAGCTTTCCGTATGGAGGAATGGAGAACCCGATCTTTACTTTTGCAACCCCCACTATTATCAGTGGTGATCGAGAAAATGTAGATGTCATCGCACACGAGCTAAGCCATAGCTGGAGTGGGAATCTGGTTACGAACGCGAGCTGGGAGCATTTCTGGCTCAACGAGGGGTGGACCACCTATCTAGAGCGGAGACTTCAAGCCGCTATTTATGGCGAGCCATATCGAGATTTTTCTGCAATTATTGGCTGGAAAGCTTTGGAAGATTCTGTTAAGCTGTATGGCGAAGACCATCCGTTTACCCAGTTAGTTATTGATCTGAAGGGAAAAGACCCTGATGACGCTTTCAGTAGTATTCCTTATGAAAAAGGTTTTCATTTTCTGTACTTTTTGGAAAGACTAATAGGCAGAGTTACTTTTGATAAGTTCATTCCTCATTACTTCAGAACTTGGAGCAGGAAATCTCTCAATTCGTATGATTTCAAAGCTACCCTTCTTGATTTTTTCAAGTCAGATCCTGAAATTTCGCAAAAGCTTGAAACAATCGATTGGAATACTTGGTTTTTTATGCCAGGTCTCCCCCCTAAGCCAAGCTTTGATACAAGTCTTGTTGACCAATGCTATGTTTTAGCTGAAAAATGGGAATCAAAGGTATGGCCCCCTCCTATCTAGAAGAATATAGTGCTCATCTTCCTCAAAGACGTTTATACCTGCTCCGGCTGATATATCCGGTTGGACGGCAAACCAAATAATTGTTTTCCTTGAGCGGGTACAGCTCTTTCCTACGCCTCTCACTGCGGCCCAGTCACGAGCTATGGGCAAGGAATATTCCCTTGCTACATCTCGTAATGTTGAATTATCATCTCGTTACTTCGGTATTGGGCTTTTAGCTAAAGACAAATCTGTCTACCAGCCCACAGCTGAGCTCCTTGGTCGAGTAGGAAGAATGAAATTTGTGCGACCATTATATCGAAAGCTAAACGACGTTGATCGTCAGTTGGCTCTGGAGACCTTGGAGAAAAATAGAGACTTCTATCATCCCATTTGCAGGGCGCAAATTGAAAAAGACTTATTCGAACAAAGTTAAGATCGTAATGTGCAGATTAGACCCTGATAAAGATAATCCTCGTCTCTTAATCTACCTTGTCACGAAAATTTTTTTTACTATCTTATTTTATTCAGGAACAAATCTACTGAGTTGTTTAACGACGTGACTGTGTGATGAATTGAGACCTTGAGAGTAAGATTATTATTCAAGTTTTATCGACGACGGTCTCGTCCTAGCCACACAGGCACACATGATATCACTTCGGATAATGATTAGCAAGGAGTACACAGAATTGATATTCAACTAGATCTTACCCAACTCTGGATTCGATTAAGGAGATTTTTTATCAAGCTCTCTCAATACTTCCTTTAATCGGCACCCTTTTTTTTGTAGTCGTGTTTATTCGTACTATCTTGAGTCCAAAACTATTATAACACTTGGGCTCGTCTCTCACCAAAGCCACACCTTTAACAGTGCTCCTATCTTCTTTTACTTCGGACCTAAGATTATTGATATATTGACTCATGACGGGTAGTCGTCTAGCTCAGTAATTACCTGTAGAATTCAACCATCTTCTCTAAGGAACCTTCTGCTCGATACAAAATAGAAAAAGAGCAGCCATGGAAAACGGCACGCAGGAAAAAGTCTCAAAAAGCCTGCAAACCCAGCCAGGCGAGGCCTAGACAACAAACTCATACGAGGTGCGTATTCCCATCTTTATCTCCCTAATATCCCATCATGCCTTTTGCTAGAAAGTGTGCCATGAATCAATTAATCACTAGGCTGTATCCTGTAGCTATCATGCTATCTACAATAACACTTTGGTATTAGTAAGGATCTTTAGTACAATTTACCAAGGATGAAATCTGGTGGCGGGCATGCTCGGAAGTAACTCGACGCACGCTAGAAGCCGAGGTCTCCGGAAACCTTGCATAAGGTCTCACTATGACTCAGTGTTCGATCAGGGAACTCAAGATGATTGAGACTTACCTGCTAAGTAATAGCGTAGTAAGAGTACTCAGCGCATAAGTACCGCTGAGATGTACCTCTAACAATATAACACACTTTTTGACAGACAAACTATTCACAAGCTTTCCAATATTACACTTGTGATTTATTACTCTAGTGATTAAGACCTCTTATCTCTAGACTCCTGTCCATATTTTTACACAATTATCCTCCTTATACCGATACCACCAGCTCTCAGATAGTGTTGTTCTTTCTTCGGGAGACAGTATAATGTCAGAATAACTGCAAACAGCGATAATTCGTCTTTGCAAAAGGGGCCAACTTAGTCTGATCCATCACCACCATAACGGGAGCTGGGTACGGCCCGAAAACTCACCTGGGTGACTTTTCCTCCGTGACCAAGAAGTGCATGTTTCTGTTGGCTCTGAAGATAAACTTCAGGTTCGTAGGGGACACCACGTACAGGTGGAAACGCCGTCTTCGCCCCCCTCCATTTTTGTTATTTATCAACTAGAAGCGATGCGGCTAGCGGAGATTGAATGGAACATGGTTACAGAGGCAACTATAGCCAACTGCTTTCGAAAGATAGGTAAATTACCTGTTAAACCCTGTTTGAGCGTGAGTACGGAATCCGAAAGTCCTATGCATGTCATCCAAGGGAGTATCGAAGATTTAGATACTCTCAGACTCTTAGCTCCTTCGCAGAGGCCATCGGCGTCTAATCTCTTGAATCTATGCCATGAGCATGAGAACTTCATCAGCACAACAAGCGACGAAGCTATTGTAGAAGCTATCAGAGAGGCTCATGTGTAAAGTCATGGAAATTCTGCTGCGGGAGAAGACTCAGAGCCGTGTAGAGTTCCGTCCCGTGGCGAGGCCATTCGTGCGCTTGATTGCTTGAACGAGCTTTTCTCCGGAAGAGACGACTGCTGGGCGAGAGTAATGTCAATGCAGTGTCATATTTCTGAGAAAAAATGGGTAAAGAATGACTGAATGCATTGGGTTGGAGTGTGGTGTGTCGGATCGTCCGGGTAGTTTTCCCAAGTAGAGTCTGGGTTGTCGAGGCACATGCCACACTCGAGACAGGAGGAAGCCGGTTCGAATCCGGTAAGACCCTTTCCACATATCTCGTCTGGTCATGTATGTGACGATGACAAAGGCACGCTGGATAGTCATGAGTGGCTGAAATTGTAAATTATTTGTTGTTCATAAACTACTCAGAGCTATATACTAGAATATCTTGAAGTGAAGAAGAAAAAAAGATGAGAGGACTATCTCCGCTATTTATCTATAAATACATCTCTTAGCATCATATGATAGTTGAGTCTGTTTGAACACTTCTCATCTCTCCGCTTCAATTTCCGTCTACCTTATTCTCCCAAGATCTGAGTCGAACGATAATTAATCGTCGTGGTTCGAATCGCGATAAATCGACTTGTAATTCCGCGTCCTTTCGGGACGCGAGTGAGGCTAGCTATTAATGTCTGTGAGGTTGCATAATGCATCTTGCGTCAGCCAAGCTAGTTCTTAAGGTCGAATAGCCATGAGAAGGCCTAGTCGGTATGGATTGTGAATTGAATGAAATAATTAAATGATTCCGTTGCAGCAACTGGTTCCGATTGAGCGAGTAATTGTAAGAATTTGTTAATTATCGATAGTCGAGTAAGCGATTTATTTTGACGATTACTAATGTTATCGAGAATGAAATAAGCTTAGTTAGTTTAGGCTTAGAAATCAGGCCTTTGGTCCATGACAAAAATGCGTTCCTGCGGTAGACATAAACAGTTGAGGGTTGAAAGGGCTGTAAGGCGCCTGACTTCGAGTTGTGTCTTCAAATGATATTCGGGCGTGAGTGCCCCTTGTATCAAGTTGAGTCATCGCTCAATGTACCGTACCAGAGTCATTCGTGTCATGGTCTCAAGACTGCGTACAGAAGAATAATTTTTTTGGAAAAAAAAGACTGAATGCTCTTCAGTAGAACCTGTTGTAACCCATACTCGGTGGATAAAATTGCTATGGATTGTGACAGGTTATGAATTATGGGAGTATTCAGGGGGCCAAGGATAAGTGAAGTCTTCGTTTAATCGACATGGGTTGATGTGCAGGGATGTTGTCCGCCTTAAACAGCAGGCGGTGAAGGTACGGTGAAGTCCTTAAAACAGGGCATCCCGATACTATTACATAATTTTCTGTGCCAAGCTTCATTTCCTCCAAAGTATCCCTTTGACTCGTAACTACCAAATTCGGATCTACTCATATTCGCTGACCTCAATTTTCACTAGACATCTGGATGAATATTTTCCTTCATTACACAAACTTTACCAAATGTTTAGCGCGACAGAAAATACAATAAGCTTCATTCGTTCAACACAAATATGTAATTTCCAATCAAACAGATAAATGTACCTTATTGCTATCAAAAATCTTAGCAGAATGAATACTCAAATTACTCCACCTGTTAGCAGACGTGCGCCCTATCTTACTCGAGATCAAACATTTCAGGTGATTACAGGAATTCAGTTATAAGAAAACTTTCCCCATAAACTAAGTATATTTAGATACTCACACCCCACAGAGTCGGACTCTCTAATAGAGAAATAGCAGATCAACTTGAAGTCATAATCCTCCAAGTTCAGAATACGGTCAGATCTGGTCGTGCCTCTCCCCAACCTCGGACAGGACGTCCACAGCTCTTAAGCTCAGCCCAAGTTGACGAGCTGGAAGCTTTTGTTTGTTCTTCGCGGGAAACTAGGCAAATGTCGTTTCTTGAACTGGCTCTCCATTTTCGTCGTTGGAGTGCCTGAGAATACGCTATTCGGAATGCGCTCAGAAAACGAGGTTACGAGCGGCGAATTCCACGTAGCTCTCCCCTGCTTTCTGAAAATTATAGTGCGGTCCGAATACGGTGAAGCGAACAGCATCTGAATTGGCGTCAAGAGTGGCCACGAGTTCTTTGGAGTGACAAGACATGGATAAACGATAGCTGAAAAATGTTTGGATATGTTACCAGAAGGGTTAGTCTAATCTTATTCATTTTCAAAAATATCTCGGACTCTAACATCGTCAAAAGAGGGGCTAAGACTTTGATGACACTTGTGTTATCGATCGTTACGAGAACAACAACTAATTGTTGTTATGGGGAAGCTTCGCGGGAATTGAACGAGGTCCTTGTATCTTTTCAGAGCGGGAGTGGGGAAGTATGACCTTTGAAGGATATAGTGAACATATCTTCTCAAGAACAGGTAATTGGATCAGAGAAAAGATAGAAGAGACTGGCCATGATTATATCTCTATGCACGACAACGCCTCTGTTCATAAAGGACGTCCGGCTATGGAGTTTCTCGATGCCCATGGAGATGAATCTATGCCCCGGCCTGCTAACTCTCCTGACTTAAATCCGATCGAGAATGTATGGAGTATGATGAAATCTACATACAAGAACGATACCCGGAGTTTGAGCGGACGAGACAGCGGAACAGGGCGGAAATTCGACCCATTGTGCTAGAGGCACGGTACCATAGTACAACAGAGGAAAAGCTCACAACTGATTGGTAGTATGGCTAGAAGATGTGAGGAAGTATTGAATGCAAACGGGGGTCCTATTTCATGTTGGTCTTAAAAATCTGTATAAACAGCAAACCTGAATTGCAAGTTTTAATATGACGTATGAATTCGATTTTTTAGGCTTAGTGCGAAACAAAGTGGAGAGAGGCAGGCGACTTCACTTCTGTCGACCTCAATCTCTCTCACCTAATTTTTTGAACAGAGTTTTGAGCTTTACCATATTCGGCCTCGCTTAATCGTAATCATTACGGTAGATTACTATGTTTGGGTAAATATTGGCAAAAATAACCCTGTAAATGACAGGCGACTTTACTTAACCTTGACCCCCTATACAGTCGTCCCTTTCTAACTCGATAGTGGTTCCCGGTATAAGTGTTGAAAATATTCATTGAAATTCAACCTCTACATTTGCAATACTTACCCCTGCGCGCAAGATGACCTGTAAGGGTAAGTGTTGCAAATATAAAAGTCCAAGTTCCAATGAATATTTTCAACACTTATACCGGGACCCACTATCGAGTCAGAGAGGGACGACTATAGCTAGATCCGAATGGTTAGCATACTAATAATAATATGGGAAACTAGTAAATCTTCATACAAACTAGTACCAGTACCGGTACATATACATATACATCAGGACGGGTTTTATCATATAATTTATTAGTATGGGACTGCGGACAAAACATACTCCAGTCTAGGGGTACATATTAAACCTAACTTCGATAGGTTGATAATCAAATACACATTGCTTGCCATAAAAATGGTACTAGCACTACGTAAATGTCACGGGAAATAAACCCATCGTCTCCAAAAAGTTATGGGTTGTGGGGGATGACAGGCTATGGCTTTTTTTGGCAGGAACCACCAGGGGGTGGACCAATAAAGATTTTGGGTTATGACGGGTTCTATTTTGTGTATATATATAAACAAATTAATTCCTTCCTAGACAGGATAATGTTAGCCCCTGTAGCTCAATGGTAGAGCGCATCACTCGTACGGGCGGATGATGAGGCTGCCGGTTCGATTCCGTCCAGGGGCATGTTGCTCGAGAGAGTTTGGTTTCCTAAAAAGATAGATACTGTTCTAGAAGATAGAACGTACGTGCCGAGGAAGATTTTTGCCCGGTTACTTTTACTGCTATCCAAATTACAGTTCATCTCCCGCTGGTTACGTGTCGTTGATCATTTTTTTTATCCGTTGATAATGACATAGTTTTTGAGTGAAATTATTGTTTTTTCTACATACACAAAGTGCAACTGGGCTTGTGCGTGTTGAATGAATCTCAACACACGGCTACTGTTTTGCATCTATGGACTTAGCAAAACAGAACTTGGATCTTACCTAACCAGTAGTCACAAAACCTAGTATTGCGTGAAGTTATCTGAGATGAAGTATTTGAAATTATAAATTACAATTACTAGTAGAGTGACAAATAGATAAGACGAAAGATGCTAAAGGATATATAGTTTACATAATCTAATTATGCGGAATGTCCCTAGCTCTTTCAGGACAGGAGCTACAGTTGTGTCCATTTGACTGACATTCTCTGCACTACAGCTTATAGTGGCCAATTTGAGTGCAAACACTACAGTGTGAGAGTCTAACTCGAGCCTGTTCTAACTGACTCAAAATTCTGGTCGTGGCTTCATCTTGGGGCCTCGTATTCTTTCAGCCTTGAGCGCACCAATCTAAACCTTCGGCTCGCCTTCTGGATGCTGAGTAGGGTCGAGAAAAGGCAGAGTGAGAGGTATAGGCTCTGGATTCAGTTGAAAATGCTCAGGGAATGCGGAAGGTTCAGAAGCTGGATGATTGCAGGCACAATGCTGGGGATTCCGTTAGACTATAGCCCATGTACCATCGATATGTTCTTGGCTTTAAGAGCACATCTGCAGACTATTGAAACAGCAAATTATCCTAACGCTCGGGCAAAGCCTCATCTGTTTTGCAGCTGTTCTGAAGGCGCTTTCGAGCACTTTAATCTGTTACATGTGAGAGGCCTCAGTCGGTATACCAACAGTCAATGAACTTGATCTAACGGCCGGGGCGTTTAGATTTTCAAAAATGCGCAAAGGCGTATCCAGCGGCTCTTGCGTGTTGTTGACAGGCCGAGAAAAGGGACTCCTACGGATGTTACAGGCCTTCGCGGGCGTGGAAAGTGGTTCTATTTCTTTCATATTTGAAATCCAGGAAGGTGTTGGCAGATTGAAATTTAGAGACATGTAAGATGTATAGGGCTGGTCAGAAAAATTAAATAAATGCGCGCGGCTGGACTTCTACAAAATTTACCTCAGTTGCCTCTCGTTGTAACGATGTGGGGCAAGACTTAAACAAGGCTCCCCATTAGAGGATTTAATTGAATTGGCCTATGAGATCTCTTGTTTAAGTCTTTTCCCACATCGTTACAACGGGGGGCGACAGCATCGAGATGTAATCGTTGCTGGAGTACTTTCCCACTTAATAATGCTTTGTTTATCTATTTACACTTTGTTCTGTTGCTAGGCCGCCGATTTGACTACAGTAGAATCTGTCCAGACCCATAGTGGGTCCCGGTATAATTACTGATGAGATTCATAGAAATTTTACCGTTTATTTTTGTAATACTTACCCCTGCACGCAAAATGACCTGTAGGGGTAAGTGTTGCAAAACTAAGCTCCAACTATTGAACAAACCTCAACAATACTTAAATCCAGGATCCACTATGGGTCTGGACAGGTTCTACTGTATAGATTATATAGTTAGCATTCTATGTCTCAGTGGGAATAATCAACAGCTCCATACTTCAGATTTACAGTCTCCTATTTGTGCCACTCCGTTCCCTCTATTATTTGTGATAAGTTAAAATTCTTATATTATTTGTGACTATCTCAACCAGGTACAACGACCTAGTGCTATCCACAAGTGTTATAAAGTTAAATGGTGATGTGGGTTGGTTGGCGACTTGTCTAGTGATTGAGCTGTCCTTCGATGGAATAGTCAATGGTGTGAATGAATGGTAAGTACGATATAAATGATTATACTGAATGCGTATAGTGGATGGAATATCGCCTTGATGGTCACGATGGAGACTATTACTCTTGCTGCTCTGACTATGGCAGTATCTATATACATCTTTCCTCCAATATCAAGTATCCGATGCCTACTATGAAACTACAATGCGAGTTCTATTATTGTATAAAAGAAGATGTTATACATGACTCATTAGTTTCAGCAACTCTGTCACTTGGCACGTTATCCATAAGCTTCAAACTCCAGATATCCTTGATTCATAACCGAGTCAGCACAACAACAAGCCCCCATTCTTTTCAACAATATGTAAGACGGCGGAGAGGTTATTGTTTTATTTGTAAGTGTGTTGGAAGGAGCAACAGTAGTGATACTATTTGTTTCACGATAAGAATGAATAAGTTAAGTTATTGGATGTGTAGGAAGATGATTTTATTGTTCTTTAGAAGTCGAAATCTCCAGAGTTTTATGGTGACATTTCATCAACCACGCCAACAGTGATTGAACTACTAATATTCCGTGGGGCCTAACAGGTTAGACGTTAAATTTTCTGGATCTATAGCCCAAATAACGACCTCGGCAGTTCGTTTAGGCATTAGTTTGAGTCTCAAGCTCCATCAGGGGCCAACCGCTGATCTTCCTGGAAGAATTACAAACTTATTTGTGGTATCTTTTGGCAGACTACAATCGAGACTACACGCCTTGCTATCAGTCGTTCTAGACCCTTTACCAATACCGAAAGTAATGCTACCGACCGCTATGAACGGGATGAAGAGAGGTCTGATTTGCTTAGCTTTTCATCATGACTAGTATGGCTTACCGGAGGCAGGTAGGGTAAAGACCTAGTGACAAGTAGTTGTTTAAAAGAGGGTAGGTATGGTTTTCAGTATGGGTCCATGCAAATCGATGGACAGCGATCGTAATTTTTATTAAAATGAGAGGTTTCTATTGCTGTATGACTGAATGGAAGACAAGGGAATTGGCACAGTGGGAGGAGGCCGTATAGAATCAAAAAATTTTACCAGTATCAACTACGTCAAGACCGAGACAGACAAACTCTAAAAGTACCAAAATTTTCCCGCGCGACTGATCTGCATGAGTGGCGTTATTGGCGCGACTCATAAGTTTGACTGACTGACTGACTGGCTTAATCGCCCTTGCACCAACCAGACACCCCTTGTAATTTAACGATTTCATCCGGTCCATGAGCTATGTTGCTGGACTTGAGTATCAAATTTTAAACTTCCTTTGATGATACTGGAAGTAACAAGATTGAGCGCAAAGGGACTGAGGGGTGTCTAAAGAAATATCTCCTGCTTCGGACAGATTTGTGAGAAGTTTAGCAGTTAGAACTTGTCTTTTCTCATCTAAAAATGTCGCGGGGAGTTAGTCTGGGAATTTAGGATCTTTCAGGGGAATAGAGCGAAAGTCACCTGTAGATTTGTACCACTTTGATGCAGTGAATATCTTCTCCCTAGTGCTAGATTTTTCATGTTTGGCTTTGTAAAAATCAGCTTTGCTTGTTTGACTTCTCCCCTGTATGCCCTTGTTTCTTTCCGAAGATCATCTTCTATGAAAGAAGCTCTCTTTATAGATTTTTATCTCCGGCGAGCGCTTTTGCATACTTCATTCCAGCAGAAATTTCTTTTGCCGTGGCCTAAAGAGCACTGAGCAGCTCCGATCTATGCCAAGTAAGTAGGTTCCAATAGACTTGAAGCTAATCTGTCAAAGGCCTCAAATTTGGGCGGGTAAAGAGACCGTTCTACTTCTTTTATTTTCATGGAAAGTAGATAGCGGAATAAATGTTGGAATTTCGCATCATTGCTACTAATTTGGGAGATGGACCAGCCGGACCGTTTAGCACATCATCACATGCGTGTAACTACCATTGATACTACATATAGTACTCTGATACTACGGTATTAATCGTGTATAGGCGCTAAAATTCGACTTTTACAGGGTATATAGGCTTTTACTAACTTGAATTAGCATGACGATAAGTAGATCTCCCCACCTAAACTTTAAATTTGTATGGCAAAAATTTCACAACGAAATATTCGTTGGTTTTGCTTTTTTGGTCCATTATAGCCCTCTATTCACTTTTTAATTCATTAATACATTTCATAAATAAATTATACTTCTATCTAGCTAATAATTTACATATCCGCCTTCAGCTTCGTAAACGGCTCTGATTCTTCGGGGCATCGAATCTATCAGTTTCTCCAAGTCATCCCCATTAAACCCCAGATCCCACGCCTCGTTCACTATTTGACGAAGATGCCCTTGACTCCGCTGCCCCCTTGATCCAACGCTGGATAAAGACGCTCCATGTACGCTTTCATATAACTCCACAAAGTTTCTATCGGATTTAAATCAGGAGAATATGGCGGCCACTCCATTAGAGAAATATTCCTCCTTTCAAACTCACGCATAGTTTGCCTCGACTTGTGAGGAGGGGCGTTGTCCTGCATCACATCTAGTCCTGGTTCCCGAAAGACCGCACTCTCTATGAGAGGCACTATCCTCTCGCAGTAACTGGCCGCAGTGATATGGCCCCACTCCTTCTCCCAAATCAGGCAAGGCCCCTTCTGTCGTCCAAAGAAAGATCCCCAGAACATCCACCCAACTCTCCTCCGCGTCTTGGCTAGAACACAGGTATCTTCGTACTCTTCCCCAATCTTTGACTTAAACTTAGCTCAAGGGAACTCTAAATCTTAGGAGCCTTTAAGGGACTACTGACCTTTCTTGTGACCCAACGATCACTTTGCCGACCATTCATAGCCCAAGTTTCGTCGGACCAGAGGACTCTCATCCAATGTTCCTTCCGCCAGTGGAGATGTATTCCGGCAAACTCATATCTCTTCAGTTTGTTGACTGAAGAGATAGGAGGTTTTAATCGTGCAATCCTGCGTGCATATCCCCTCTTTGCCAGTTCACGTCGGATCACATTCTCGCTCACACCAAAGTGCCGAAATATAAAATGTGCAAGTTGGAAAAATGACATCCGACGATTTTCCGATGATAAACAGACGAAAAATTCTATTTCATCGACCTGGGAACTACTTAGAATAGGTGGCCTACCACTGGAGTACTGAGGCTCGGTATTTTAAACGCTCATGGTGTATTGTACCTGTCGCCATGTAATCCCAAGGCGTTGAGAGATTTTGACGTAACTGTGTCCCTCACTGGCCAAGGTTCTAACCTGCACATGTTACTCTCTTAACCTTATCAATTTGTAGATTTCAGACTTACTTGAATACGTTGAGTTTGTGTTAGGCGTTTTGCATAAGTAGGAGATGCTGATGATGGAGAAGGTTGTTGAGGTGAATCCATCTTTGCGGCAATCTAGTACAGTAAATTAAAATCTTCTAAAGTAGTTGACTTAAGGTTCAGATGCACTCACATGAAGTAAAAATTAGATAGATGAATGAAATAAAAGTATGCCGTTGAGCAAAATAATAGTAAATAGCTGACAATGATTTAAACGAAACGACCTCAGGTGTGCGCGAGTGAAGAAGGTGCAGGCATGAAGGTGGGCGTTGGACTTCATATACAGATGCATATCTCTTATGCCTTAGGCCATAAGATTTTAAAATTTGAAGCTAACAGGGATACTGTGGATCTATCGTGAGGTAACCTGGAATATCACCACTTTATCTCCACTTTATCCCCGCTTTAACCCCTGTACCCTATAAGAAGCGGATCAACGAACAATACCCTATCATGAGAGTAGATAACAAAATAATCTTTTTACTTGAATTTTATTTATTCAATTGGCCTAAATTCTCTAAGGATTGTCCTTTGAAGAACCAATACCAATTTCTAACAATAAGTCTGTGTCCAGTGTATCGAGTCTAGGCTTTTTACGAAGTTCTGAATAGCCTGACAAGTTTATTGTCATGAGAAGGGAGACATGATCTGAAGTCGAGTATAATTGTGTAGCAATGGTGCACTTCGCGTCGACAGTGAGGAGGCCTGAGCTGAAGGCGAAGTCGAGCACATTTTCCTGGGTGTTGTTTTCCCTATCCATAGGCGGAATTGGAGTGAGATTTTGTTCGTCAGCGCGCTAGGTGAGGACTTCAGCTTTCGGCGAAGAGCCGCGTGACCAGGAAGACTGCTGCCTGTTGTGTTGAAGATGAGAGTTGCCGAGTTGAACAAGAGATCCTTGGAATGGGAAGGATAATTTGACTTGCGACTCTAGGGCGTTTTCGCCGTTGAAGCCTAGCCGAGCGTTATAAATATTGAGTGGATGAGTTGGGCTTCCAGAAAGAGACCCTATGTTATGATTTTAATGAAGATATGTCGAGCCTGGTGGTTCAGGGAATATTAAATTGGCTCTTGGGAGTATCGGTGAATGATTTTTGGGATTGGTTTCGGGAGCGTCGGCTTATGGGAATGGAGATTAGTTTTTTCGAAATGTCTTGTAATTATTGATGGTCTGTTATTGTTTATTTGTCGGAAGAGTCGGCGCACCTTCATATCAAGAAGACGAGGACACTTTGTATCTTGAGCTTTGCAATTTGTATTCTTCCTACATATCTATCAATAACTGGTTTTATCCATTACCTCCTCTGTCGGTCTCATCCATAGCTCTTCAAAACTTTATCTTAATCTTTACTTCTCTTATCTTCATCCATATCTTTACCTTATCCTATTCCACCATCTTAAACTCATCTTTGATTCCACCCTTTCGAACGGTCGCTCGCCTATCTCCCCTCGAAGACGGCGATTTAATCTCCCTTCCGAGTCTCGCCGTAACACCCTAAGTAGACAAGCAGTGGGTTTTTTAGTTCTAAGTAGAGTCTTTTGGGCCGGAGGCCCGCCCATTCAAATACGTATGGCATAAATCTTGGGAGAACAGACAACCAATCATTAGCTGGTAAAGCAGTCTAAAAAGGATGACAATTTGTTATTCGCTTAGTGCACTCCCGAAATATATAGAGCTTTTGAATTAGCAGGACATCTACTGAGCCAATGTAGGCCTGGTTAAGAGCGACTAGATGCTTATTTTCATCTCGCCAAATCCTTGGAGAGAGAATATTGGGTGGCTTTGATTATCTGCTGCGAGGGTATAATTTGTTTATTGAGATTCTATGTCTTCAGTGATTTTGATCCCTAACATCGCGAGAACATTGTAGGAGTTATGGGGCGAGGGATCCTGGGCGATCCAGATGTGGCAGGAGTGGGGGTTGCAAGGGTGATTATAGTAGTAGATTATATACTGTTTTAGATATTTTCAGCGTATTTTACACCACTAAATTTTGAAGAGCCAGCAGCAGAGGTTTGGATGCTGCCGGGATCTGTCTATTTACAGATGCATGCAATGACGTGTATGCTGCAGATTTTATCTACCTGGGACTTGGTCTTTTGTAGGCATGAAGTTTGGGGTCTAAGCTCGTAATACTGTCATCTGCTGGATTAGGTCTGTGGCAGTGCACGCAACGGTGGGGACAGATATGAGCTCCTGTGGTGTCATACCCATTACTGTGGCCTTTCTCTATGTGCTTAGTCGATCCGTAAAACAGTGTCAAGGATATGAAGCGCAGGTGCGGGTATTATGCTAGAGCCGGGATCCAGAGTCTTGTACAGCTGCGCTAAACACGGGGCGGGATTTTGGTAAAATTTCTGCAGCTAAAAAAAAAAGAGCCCAAAATCGGGTTCAATGTGCCTTTGAGAAACGAGCAATCCATCCCTCGGAGGAAGAGTTTGAGTTTATCTCGTTGTCACGCGAAGGGATACTGACTGTTGGGGCGTTGCTTGCCGCCGCTGCGAGCGCATCGCACAAGACATCTGTTGTGACCGGCTCGAGATGATAATTAATATCTCCATTGGGCGTTCCGATTACCTGTGGCATGTTCTGTTCTGTAGGAAGCCTAAGGTGACGCCGTTTCCACTGGAGCGTTACCGAAAACATTAACCTCTAATGTTATTTTTTGAAGTTTGAAGGTATTCCCGTCTTTGTGACAAGAATCGAAGCCAGTCTTTGTAGACTGGACAGATTCTCGACCTTAAAGATTGTTACTAATTAGCGTTAATTTTAGATATCATCGCCCTTCTTACTACCAGCTCAATTTGCAGAATGAACTCCTACTGTTAACAATCTTTAGGGCTTCAATATTGTACGCTTGTGAGGATTTCGCTATCGGTTCCGACCTTAGCGTTAAGGTGGGACTGGATAAATTCTATAGAGGGATTATTGAGTTTATCTCCTGGCTTGCGGACAGATACTCGGTTGTGACCATGACGGCGAAAAGCTCATAGTTGAGCGTGTTAATTCGGGACTAGAAACACACTTGACATGATTGTGGAGCTTGCGGTAACTGGGTTCCTGGCTAGCAGCGTTAACATTCGATAGCGGTGCAGAGGCTGGTGTGAGTGGGGTAGGTATGGCAGCAAGACTAGGAGCAAGAGCGGAAGGTACTATTTCGCTCCTTTAATGAACGCCGAAGTGACGAGGTTTGTCTACGGTCAAGTCTTTGCACAAAATTTAAAAGACATTTGGTTGCTTCGCGGAAAGCCTAGAGCGCCTGGGTGCGGCCTAGTAGTTATCTAGGTGGAATGTGATGCTGCCAAATAATGTTTCAGTCTCTGTAGCACGAGTTGGTGCAGCTCCATCACTACTATTTGATATATTTCAGATTGAGTACGAAGGGGTGGAAGTGGTGGATGGGTTATCCAGGGCTTCGTCCGGAAGCTCATTGTTTTCCAAGGAGTTGACCATCAACAATAATATGTGGCCAGGATCAGGGGTATTCTCCCCTACGTTGAAGGGATAGGACGATTACGAAGACTCTCACTGAGCCTAAAGCTCCCACATTGACGAGAGCGTCGTGTGCAAGGCATGGCTTGGTGTTCCGGGCGGCTCGATAATAGCTGGAAGACTATATTTCAACTGTAGATGGTTAAACGCAGAGGTTTTATCTGACAGATTTATCTGTCGAACAGGATTCAGGGAGACTTAGACTATAAGGTATAGAGCTAATTACTGTATGAGGTGTAGTAAGTTGGTGGAGTTGGGAGCGTTTGTGAGTCTATAGATTTTATTTGAAAACTAATTAGCTAACTGGTTTACCGAGAAATCATTGGATTCGAGTTCAGTTTCAAGGTGAATCCTGCTTCGACATCAGCGCTATTATGAAAAAGAGTTCCTATCAGTCTACCTGTAATAAAAAATTGTCGCACTAACGTTACTAGCAAAAATTCGTATTTGGTCTAAATTTTAAAAAACCCTCGACTAAATCCCTCTCTTGCTTTCTGGCTCGCGAGAGTTGTTACTACAAGTAGTATTCTTGAATTACAAGTTTTTGGATCCCAATTTTAAAAGCCGTCTGATTCGAGTTCAAGTCCTAGTACAAACAAGGTGCTTCTTGAGGTAGGTGATCAGGCATTGAATATGCCAAGCTTAATTTTTTCGAACGCTTGTCAGGATTGCCTTTTACTGAATAGTATATGTTTGGAACTAACCTCGAAACAGTTTATGTGATTTTGGCCTAGGCTTTTGGCCGAGTGGTGATGCATTTATACCGTGTAGCATGTAAGATGGCAACCTTTAGCCTGTCACCACCTTTCTGTTGTTGACTACTATCCCCAGCGTCTATGTGCTGCTTCTGATAACGTTAGAATCCGCAAATTAGTGACGGTAGGGCGGAATCAACGTCAGCAGCGAATCTTAACAGTACACGCAATAAGGATGAGTCCTCTAGGACTATGAGTGTGAGAGACGAATCACTAGAACACAATTTAACAAAGGGTAGTGGCCGAAATGCTGTCTATTTTCTCTATGACTGTAAAACATATCTATAGGGGTATTATTAGATACATCTACTCCCTCTCTTACAAAGCTTGATCCCAGTATAGATTGTTTCTTAATAGTACCTAGTAAAAGTAACAAAGTACAGTAGAGCCCCTCTTAGCTAATAGTGGGTCCCGGTTTAATTACTGAAGAGATTCACAGAAATTTTACCGTTTCTATTTGCAATACTTACCCTTGCATGAAAAATGACCTGTAAGGGTAAGTGTTGCAAATATAAAAGTCCAAGTTACAATGAATCTTTTCAACATTTATACCGGGACCCACTATTAGCTAAAAGGGGCTCTACTGTATTTAGTCTTGGGTTTTAGGCTGGTGCGGCCGTTTTAATTATGATCGGCGAGACGCATCCCCTGTCATTATGGGTAAGGCGTAGCCTGTAACAATGAGGACTAAATTGCGCCGCCAATCTGATGAATTGTCGAATCTGTGTCTCATGCATGATTCACATGCATACCATTAAGGACACGGGGAAGGAAGCTAGTTAATCTCGACGAAATTGATTTTCGCAAGCATTCGCCGCGAATCGAAAGCCCGATCGCTTAATGAATCTCTCTATTGCCTCGGAAGGCGTCACTAGAACGTGATTCATTCTCGCCCGGCACGGCATTCCACGGCCAGAAATTCCCGTCGATTCCGCTATGCCCTGGTGGCCCGGAGGACCACATGTCTAGTCCGTCAGCGAGGGGACGGCTGGATCTCGCGGCCGTGTGCACGATGCGACGTCTGGGTAGCGGATCAAGTGCTGTGAAATATCTACGTCACTGCCTCATTGATAGCGAGTCTTCGGCGAAACGCCAATCGATTTGAGTCGAATGCGCTCGATCTAGACGTGTGTTGTTATCGTCAGGACGCGAAACTCGATGATTCAGGACGCGCGTAGTTGTTGTTAATTGATTAGTTAGTTCTGCTCGCTGTGCGGGTACGGGGCGATAATAATATTCGTGCTTGGTGCCAGAACCATCCCTCGTCGTGATGGCACTCGTATTACAATTACAAGCTTACGGAAGGGGGGTGGTCTTAGGAGGCATTGTCGTGGTTGATAGTACTCAGTCATCTACACCGTGTTAGGAAGTCAGATTGCTTGCTGATAAGAACTTAACGTCGTACAAGATGAAGTATGGGAAAGCTCTATAGATGAGAATGGTCCGTGCACAAGCCCTGTTACGGTATGACGTGCCGCAGAAACTTCGGATATCCAATCTGGTGTTCTCCAACCATAATACATCCGATTCAACGTGATTCCCGCTCATCTCTATTCGTAACAGCTTGTCATGATCTGAGTGATGCAATTAATCGCATAGTCCGAGGGTTGGTGAATCAGTTAATATATTCAAATGACTCTGCTTAGTTTGCCGTAATGATGAGAAATTCAAAGAGAAAAGTTACAAAAACTAAGCCAATGATCTGAAATGTGATACTTTAACTCCAACTCTGGACAGCGACGACATCCTCGGTGGCAAAGTGAAAGTCATCTACTGATCAGAGAAAAAGTTACGATTGCTCTTCATAGAAATTAGGAAGATACTACTAATTACAGAACAATTTGGAAAGACTGACGTCACTCTAATTTACCAACTACTTTTAGGAGAATATCCTCTAATGAAATCCCGGCATTTTTGGGATCCTTCGCAACGCTCTGCCAAACTTCACCATGTCTTGGCTCGTTTAATATACATTTATTTAATACATCAGCACGTTTTTCCTTTGCATGTTAGATATTATTTTTAAAGTTGTTATATAGACTTACCTCAGTTCCATGTTGTAGCAAAAACTTGTAGTACCATGCCCATGTGTCGCCAAGATCGCTGTCTAGAATTACTGCTTTTTCAAACCAGTTCTGGGCCCTCTCTAGTTTTCTCTCGCCCCATAAGATTCGAGCAATTGTGACAAACAATATTGGGTCATTATCAACTTTTTTGATAGCTTCGAGGGCCCTTGGTTTACGATGGGTGCGACTTTCAAGATTCCAAATTGATTCAGAGTATAGGAGGCCACTATTAGTAACTTGCTGTAGAGCTTGTGCCATAATATTCTTCGCTTGGGCTACATTATTTGCACGTCTTTCAAGTCTCACAGACTCAGTCCATAATTCAGGCGACTTAACTACTGCCAGTCGAGCTCGATCAAGAATACCACGAGCTTTCACTAGATTTCCAGCTCGCTCTTCAAGTCGGGAATATAGCAACCATAATGGCACAGATTTAGGACATGCTTTCGTACCCGTACTGTAAGCTTCTCGGGCTCGTGGTATGTTGCCTTCAAATTCGTATATTTGTCCCTTCATCATCCACAGCTTAGGCGCTCCTGGAAATAGCTCAAGTGATTGGTTGACGAGATCTAACGCACCTTCGATATTACCGAGTTGTCGCTCAAATGCAACACTCTTCATCCATACACGATCGGTAGGGGCTTCTTGACGGGCAGTTTTCAGAAGTTCTCGAGCTTGCTCCGGCTGCTGATTCTCCGCTTCCAACTTTACGGCAGCTAACCAAATATCTTCGTTGTTTGGATTTTGGTTGAAGGCTCGACCTAAAACACGCCTTGCATTATCGATCTCTCCGGCCTGCCACTTTTCTTTGGCTAACATCATCCAAAGCACCTCACTTTGAGGGCATGCCTCCACAGATTTTTCTAAAAGTTGCCAGAGTGCTTCTTTGGTACCATAGTTTTTCTCCAAATCGGCAGCTGCTAACCATAATTTTCGACTATTGACAAAAATGCGTAGACTGTAGGCATAGATTGCTCGAGCTGTCTCGTACTGCCCACGGCCAATGCTAGCTTTTGCATCCTCCATCCAGATATCTTTGCGATCATCATCCTCATCAAGACCCCAACCAAGTGTTTCCCGTATGATATTTCCACATGTCAGAATGGCGCCCTCTTTTTCACATTTCTCTGCCTCCGTTATCCACTCCTCTCTTTTCAGCATTGCCGATTCTTTAGCTAGTGCCTGGACAGCACGCTTCATTACATTTACCTTACTTGCGTTGCCCATCTGCTCCTGCAATCGCGCGGCTGCAATCCAAATTTCATGTGATGTGGGTACCGCTTTGCGTGCCTTATTAAGAACTTTCTGAGCGTTTTCCGAAGTTTCGAGGTGTGCCAAAGCTAGCCACAATTCCACAGACAATGGGATAATTTCAGTTGCCTTTGCAAGCAATAAACGAGCATCATCCGGATTTTCTTCCAAGTTGACAGCCTCCTTCCACAGTATAACTGATTGTGGAATATGATCTAAAGCGTGTCGAATAACTTTTTTTTTGGATCTTGGCTCGGCTTCTAGCTTCATTGCTTCAATCCAAAGCCGTACCGAATGATCATTGTTTTTGATCGCATTTGCAGCGATGATCTTCGCATTGTAATTATCGTTGAGCCGAATGTTTTCCAGCCAGGCGTCTTCGCTCTTTGGGCAAAACTCACAGCCACGCGCGATAAAATTTCTAGCAGCGACAATTTTACCCGCTAGTTCCTCAAGGCGAGCAGCAGCAATCCAGCCTGGAGCATGCTTTGGATTGGTACGAATAACAGATTCGAGAAGAACACGAACTCGATTGATGTCACCAACTTGAGCTTCCCCCTCGTGAATTTGTGATTTTGCAAGACTGGTAAGATAACCTTTAGGGTCAATACTTGTTGCACTACCGGCAACAGATTCAGTCCCTTGTGATGCCTGATCAAGCTTGACTTGTAACACTTTATCTCTGGCAGCTCCAATGTCGGCAAAATTCGTCATGGTTCCGTCCGGTACGTCAGATCCTGCTGGACCATCGTCTGCCACAGTTGTCCCAAGTTCAGCAGCATCTCGCGCGCCTGCTATCACACTGTCAGGCACAGCGTAGAATCTTTGTCTTAATGCCTGTTTGTTTCTTCTATTCTTGCCGGTCAGATCGCCGACATCTGGCAGATTGGCCCAGTCTTCATCACTAACAGTACTCAAGGCTCGTTTGAGATCAGCAAACTGCTGTTGAATTTTTGGATTGTTCCGCTCATATTCTTCTTGTTCGGCTTTCTGGCGTACTTCCCTGTAGGTATCAAGGTCGGCAATTGCTCATCTACTTGATATGATAAATCTTCTGTATCTCGGAGGTTGGAAGAGATTTAAACTCTCATGTGATAGACGTACCTTCTAGCTTTTCTCCGCTTCTCCATCTTTTCGTCTACTTGTTGGTAAATACGATCAGCTTCGTCGTCGTCTTGGTCATAGGCCCCGCCGGCGAACAGCCCGACCTCATTTTCAGGGTCCTGAAATCTGTCGTCATCGTCGTCATCTTCCTTCTTCTCTGGAATACCATATGCGGTCGGAGCAGCGGCTCCTAACTGTGCAGCACGTTTGGCAAGGGCTTCTTTTATTTGGTCTTCACTCGGACCCTCTCTCGCAGGGCCCAAGTCAGATCTTGTTGTGAAGCCGGTGGCGCCACGACCAAGTCCGGCAACATAGTTTTCAGGAGCAGGTTGATTCAAGAAATCTCGACGACCGGACATATTATCATGTGCTGTTACGAGTGGCGATGGCAAATCTGTTGCGTAAATTAGTACCAGAGACAAGGCTGAGCATCAGGATCAGTCTTATAAGCCTAAGGCACCAACTAATTAACAGTCTTGTACACCTCGGAATGTCACATGCTCTTGTGATAAAAACAGTGAAAATTGGATATGAGTTATATAAAATTTTCAACTAGTTTGGACTACATAGATTGGCTCTTTACAAAGCTCTAATGGTCCGCTGTGTTATAATTGGCAATTAAAAATCAAAACAAATATACGTGAGGCAAAAATGGGCCGCTTAAATCTACGATGAGGTGGCTATTTTCACCAGCGCTTCTCCAGCGAGCTCTGATTTTGCGACTTGGCTTATTGGCGAGGACGAGAACGAGATCTATGTTGCACGTTTCTACGTTCCTTATCACTAATCGTCTCTGTGTCCGTCTCCTTTCGCTTGGCAAACTGACTAATGCCAAGCGCAGCGATTGTCGCGCCAGCAACTGCACCAGCGATATGCCTCATTTGGCTTGGACTCCGCGAGCGAATCCTTCGCCTGCTATGCGCAGAAGAATCCCTTCGTCGATGAGGGTAGCTTTGATTTCGTCCCGCTTCATAGCCATCATAAGCGTGTTGTCTACTCAAAGATGAATTGGCGTAAACAGGTTCAGCACCGTACTGAACCATCTCATACTCTGAGTTAATCCCTGACGATGAGCAAGAGGATCTTGATCTAGTCCTAGTCTTGCTTCTGACGTTATTCTCTCTTCTTTTGGCAAACTCTATTTTCTGTTCCTTTTTTTCCATTGCTTTACGTTGTTCGAGTAGACTTGCAACTACAGCTCCAGCTAAGCCAGCGGAGGCGATCTCTGCACCAGCTTTGAATCGAGATCGGGAACGATTCTGAGATTTTTTTCGAGCATGTTGTACTAATCCTGTAACTGCGGCAGTTGCTATTCCAGTCGTTGCGGTCGCTGACGACTTATGTCTGGAATCCCTTACTTTGCTCCGGCTTCTCACACTAATATCATCTTCAATGTAGTAAGATTCATTACTTCGAGTTCTACTTCGAGCACGGCTGCGGCCCCTGGATAGCTCTTCATGGTTTGCCTTGTGGCTCTGAATACTTTGCGCGGCCGCAGTCGCCGCAAGTCCAGCAACAGCTATCCCGAGAGCCTTTGTGAGTTTGTGGTGAGATCTTTTACTCGTGGATCTTTGCCTGTTTTCCTTGTCATGACGATGTTGACTTCGGGCTCTTTTCAAGACTTCTGCGCCAGCAGCCCCTAGAATTGTATCCCCCGCTACTTTTCTACTCGCGTGTTCTTGCTTTTCTCCATTCTTTTCTTGTTGGTTTGTTAGAAAGGCAGTCAAACCAGCTCCAGCCAAGGCGCCTTGTACCAAATGTCTCTTGTGGTCTGAGCTAGGACTCTTGCTTTTTCTTCTTTCAATCACCTTTGTATGTATGGTATACTCA
This sequence comes from Podosphaera xanthii, assembly GCA_028751805.1. Lineage (NCBI taxonomy): Eukaryota > Fungi > Ascomycota > Leotiomycetes > Helotiales > Erysiphaceae > Podosphaera > Podosphaera xanthii. Next base: position 196,185 of record JAPWIX010000005.1, read on the forward strand.
TCGTTACTATATTCCGAATCGCTGTCCGGGTATGGCGCTCGATTTGGGATCCTTTGGCGGGGAGTTGCGGGGTAGACTACAGAACTATTACATTTTTGGGCATCTCTCTGATAAGAATCGTGTCTATCGTTATCGTCTTTCGACCCATACTTGAACTCAAAATCCCGCCCAATCAATTTTTCTCGAGTTTCGTCCCTCACAAGCTGATATTGGTCATCCATGGGTGGCTTGAGGATTGACGGAGGAGTAGATGCTCTTCGCTCATTCTGAAAGTTTCTCTCGACTTGATATTTTTCATGCACATATGGTTCATCCCGGCTTTCCTCTACGTACTTTTTAATCTTAACTTTTGCCTGCCGAGTCTGTGACAAAGTTCTACCCCTTGGCCTTCTCTCATTCGTTTCACGCACGTGCTCATGGACGACTGTTCTCAAACGACTTTGCTCTCTTTCACGCCCGCGCGCGTTATTCCATAAGTCAGAGTCATCATAGGTATAAGGTTGGTCAGCGTCGATGTACTCGGAACGTGGAACAGCATCTCGTCGCAGGCCGTGCCGATCATCTGGGGACTTTTCGGCTTGGCCAGACCTGACATGATAACGGCGGATAGTACGGAAGGAGCCGCCGTGCCCGTACTGGCTATTGTAAGAAGAGTGATCATCTTCAGTATCGTAGTCGTTGCTCATATTGTCTCTATATCGAGTAACTTTTGACATTACAAAAATTTTAAGGGCTTATTCAGGTTATATAGAACAGAACTAACCAGCGGGATAATTAATTGGAATGTTCGCCTTATCAGTTAGTCCTGAGTACATGTAATGTTGAACGATGAACAATGATGTCATTCCAGGCGTCCAGGATTTAGAACTGATACGGGGGGAGAACTTTACCAGACGTAACGATAGCAAACGCACCCTACTTATTGGTGCTTCTCATTGTAGAAATATGAATAATTATTCTTTCGGTCTCACTGAAATTCTTTTTTTCAATCGATTCACTGCTTACGCACGACTGGAATAGAAATATTTCAGCTCTCGATCGTATGCGAAGAGTGATGACTAATATCCTGGAATACTCGAGAAGGACTTTGGTGTTGATGGCTTTCGTGATTGACGAAACCAGAAATCTGAAGGGCTATATTCCCAGGCTTTGTTTCCTTATCTCACATTATATAACTATAGAAGAATATCTTAGATGTATCTCTATTCAACATCATTTACTTGTCAGATTACAAAGGATCACAGTGACAAATTGCGCCTGAGCCGCTCATTATTATTATCATCATAATCATAATTCACGAGTTAATTAAGAAGTTGTATTATGCCCAAGGAACAAAAGAATATCACGATGCATAAATTTATCTTGTGATCAGGGCTACCATATGCGCAATGACCTATAGATGCATACCTGTATGCACATATGTACATCCTTTACTTTGAATAAAAGAGTTAGACTAAAATGACTGTCTCACATGATGTTGATTGACTACAGATGGGATTGCGGCCCAAAGAGTAACCTTGCTAGATTGCCTTCACGATTTCGCATAGTACTACCTGTTCACGAACTAATACACACGTACTCAAAAAAGTCGAGGAACATACATTCTAGCGAGATTAGGGGTTCACATAGATTAGAGTGACTTAGTAAATGTAAGCAGTGGCACGATATATATATATATATATATATATATATATAGATATATACAGTTGTCCCTCTCTAACTCAATAATGGGTCCCGGTATAAGTGTTGAAAATATTCATTGTAACTTGGACTTTTATATTTGCAACACTTATCCTAACAGGTCATTTTGCGTGCAGGGGTAAGTATTGCAAATGTAAATGATTGAATATCAATGAATATTTTCAACACTTATACCGGGACCCACTATCGATTTAGAGAGGGACGACTGTATATGTTAATGTATTAAGACCTCTCAAAAAGATTTAAGGTGAAACGGTCAGCCCAGAGACATAATGGCGGCATTAATACATTGCTCAAATGGGGAAGAGTCGAAATGAGCTGGATGTCAGACTAGCTAAACATCCTAGCAAAGGATGTGCGGAATGGCCATACACAAGCCCCCAGATGATAACCAGAGAGTTGGGAAAGAAGACTTCTTCACCTCAGCTGCAAAATCTGAGAAGATGAGATATTCTTGTGTTTCGAATGAGTAGGCTCTTGGAAAGTACAGAGAAACGTTCACCAAGTGCATCACACACGATAAGATGTGGGTGAATGAACGCCTAAGTACTGGGAGGCACACCACCTGTATTAGCACCTTTATTCAATTCAAGCTACATCTCGAGATGACATAGTCACCCGCGGTAATTGTATCTTGACCAATTTAAACACAAAAGCAACGACGATCGTGAAAGAGACTAACAGAAACATCATGGCATCTCCTACTCAGTAGACGTGGACATTAGTAGCATGATTATACCAAAGGGGACACTTTGGAGACGGAATGTACGTACTGCCTATGTTTATACACTAGTATTGCGGGTGGCCGTTAACGTTGGAGACTATCCCTACCACACATACACTATGTCAGCCATGGTAACAGAAGCAATAGAAATATGCGGTACGTAATATGCAGATGAGTGAAGGCCGGTCTATCAGCATCTATTCGATCAAAACAGCCCCCGTAAAATTGATTCTATGGGGAGTGGCAACCCATTTCTTCTTCCCTCAGATCGTCTGTTGCCTAAAAGATCACACAACTGGGCCAGCCGTTGTCCAGAAAGACCAACCATCCTTGTTAATCATAGTTAGCGGCCACACCTATACATATATAAAGTAATAGAATCAGGGGTGGTAAAGGAGTACTGGTACTAGCTTTAGTATTACCGGTGAGATTAAGTCAGGAGCGGCAGAGGTCGTGACAGCTGCAAGCTGAAGTTTCACGTAAAGCCAATTTTCAATATGTGTGGCTACATTGATATCGACTTCTTCAAATCCTTCCGCCCTCTCGCAAATCGTGTAGAAGAGTCTTCGACGCCCTTAAATTTCATTTGGACCTGAGCAGAGGCGTTGTGCCAGGAGCTACGGACACCGCTACTTGATAATGAAAAGCTGAACACCCTTTGAAGCGATCTCGCTTAATTTAACAGACGATCCAGACTCGGATGGGCTGATTCTTCTCGAGGCCACTCGGAAAAGCTCGAAATTAAATGGAAGCTAGAAGAGTTTACCACCAACGTTTGTTACGACATGATGAAGACGATTCCCAAGATTCAGTCCGAGTTTGTGCATAATTACGGGTTACTCTGAGTGATTGAAGTATTCTTGCATGGTCTCAGAAATTAGTATCTAAAGTTCTTGGCTAAGTTATAGACGACAAATGCTATGCATGTACTAGTACCAGCAGTACATGTAAAGATTTAGAAAACAATATAAGTGTTACTAAGGCAATAAACTATCACCTAATCCGGATGCAAGTCGCCCAAAATAGAATTACCTTTACAATTTTGGTCTCGTGACGGAAATATTGATGATGACCACGACGGCGGTAAATAGATACATGCAGAAAAGCAGACATTAGTATTCCTGTTGGTAGCGGATTTACAGGTCATCGGTTTCGAGAAATATGATAAATAATATCAATCAACTCGTCCAGTCTAGATGTCTATCAGAAAATTGCAGTTGCCGGGGCCGGTTGGGAAATCGATCGGGCTTGCGGAGAAACATAACTGTTGGCTGATGAAACGTCCATCTGTTTGCTGCAGATCGTCCTGTTGACTGTACAAAATGATGCCCATTACCATCATCAAGCTTTAAGTCGCCGCTTCCAACACGACGATGCTAATCTATACTATGTGTCAGCAAGAAACATCGCCGACGCGGACTCACTCCGCTCGCTGTCGACGCCAGGCTTCTCAGATACGAAAATTTAGGGGAGGTATGGCTGTCCATTCCATGAGCAGCAAACCTCGTGGGCTCAATTGTCAAAAATTCCTAAAATTTCTATAGTCCATGGGATTCTTTTCAATTGACTTGGTATGGCGCCTGGTGGGCTCACGTAGGCATTTTCGGAAGGTACATATTTTCCGGAGAATAACTCAGCTTTTGACGTTTGGATCACCCGCATGCAGATTACGTTGGCAGATACTATTAAAAAGATAACCCTGACGGCATTTAATGTCTTCCGTGATCACCTACGAAAGGGAAAGGCGTGAAACCCCCGTGGATATCTGAGTACGCCTTTATAACTATAATAGCATTCGATATCACTGCGAGAGTATATGTTTTAAGGATCTCGCTGGACACGAACCGGCTTCCTGTGATGTGATAAGCATGCATCCACGCTATCCAAACTCCACCTAAAAAACAGCCCGGACTTCATACTACTGCTCCATCCGACTCATGGGAACAGACGTGTGAGCAAGGGAATTATAACTCCAATCCCGTGCCAGTTGAATCTAAATGCACCCAATTGTGTAAATATCAATGCTTCGGCTTACGTGAAGATAGTCACCACAGCAACGCTGTGATGTACGATTCATCAATTTAACCTCTGGCAGATTTAAGTGGATATGATTATATCTATCATTATACTTGAGTTACCTTCGTCGTGTCCAAAAAGAGATCATTTAACATTAAAACTCACATTTCATGAAATTGACCCGAATATGGATATTCCTGCTTCTCGCTGTCCAACGATAATCTGAAGATTTATGTCAGTAATCTTACATAAATGGTTGTCACGCTCTCTCCATCTTATCTAGCGAAGCTAGATACATGCAGGTTTAGCCATATCATCACTTGATCCTACAAGATCAATAATTTTAACAGCTATATTCCTACAACGTTACTCAGCATGCTACCGCCACCTGAATCATCTTATCCCGATGCTGTTACACTAATGGAAACTGTACGCGGCTTTCCACAAGGATATGGCTATGCCGTCTTTAAGTACCGCTCCAACGAAAGCAAAATAATTATCAGGCGTAATAGAGGTAGAATCTACCTATCTCGAGCCCCTGATATCCATGTATAAAACGATAATCTGCCTTGCGAATGCCTAGTTGTCCTTTCAGATTATCAGCACGCTTGCAAAAAAAATGGCATATGGATTCTCCGTACTATGGATACTAATCATAATCATAGGCCTTCCTCAGACATTAGATCTCATCCAGTAGCTCGGCGCTTAAATCATACACAGAAAGCTATCACTCGATAAAGGTTGAGACCAGTATAGCCACTTAAGAAATACTAAGCAGTCTACGCCATAACAATTCCTCATTCAAGGCTACTGCGAGCACTATCTACAACGAACGTAAAAATCTTAAATATGAGGAGCTTATGGGCAGGACCCCGGTTGAGGCACTCCTCGACGAGGTAAACCAAGCTGGACGGAGATCGTCAACGAAGGTAGATGGTGAGAGTAAGCCTGCCCATCTTTTCTTTGCTTGCCTACAGTAAGTAGAACTATTACGGTGATATTTCAACTCTTCGGTGATGGACTGTACGTACAAGACCAATCGCTTCAAAAAGCCATTTTCTCACATCACTGGAGTGTCAAGCTTCAACATTTCAGGAAGTATCGCCTTTACATCCCTTCGGAAATAGTGTCAAAATGACTACAGATAGGCGCTAGAGAGCCTGTTAGATCTCCGTGCCAGTCATTTACTTGAAACGATCTCGACAGACAGAGTGTTAGCTTTGTCAAATGTCATTGAAATTCTGCTGCCTGAAGTAGCTCATATTCTTTGTATTTTGCATATAAAAAAGAACGTGCTTACTAGTTGTCGAAAATATTTTGGGGACGACGAAGATTGGATTGGACTTCTCAGGTGTTGGATAGAGATCAATCAATATGCATCAGTTTAAGATAAAGGAGATTTCAACCATCTCAAGCAGTATTTCTAGCATACCAATTCAGAATTCAATAGAGGATTCAAGCGAGCCATTTAAAGTTTAACTAAGTCAGATAATAGTTTGCTTGGTATTTATATAAAAGATTAATTTGAGCCTACAAGTCCAGAGGATTGAAGGTGTTGATTAACATGTAGGCTTATCTAATTAATTCCACGATTTTTATGTTACAGTACAATCTCGCTATAACAATGTGGGGCAAAACTTAACCAAGGCTCCCGATTGGAGGACTCAATTAAATTGGCCAATCGGGAGCCTTGGTTAAGTTTTGCCCCACATTATTATAGCGAGATTGTACTGTAATCGCCCTTTAACTGAAATTTTGCAATAAGAACCTAAATAAAGTTGTCCATGGAAGGTTAATGTCTCCTACAAATACTGTAAAGTTAGTCATCAGCTAATGAGTAGCGCTACTGTAAGCAGGCTTTCATCTGTACAGTGTCTAAGCCCATGAGATTGTTATTAGCTGATGCTAATTTTGCACGTTGCAATTAAATTGCATATATTAATGACAAAAAAATCAACATCATTAAGCTACAATCTTTACTCTCATATATGGGTCCGGAATGTCAAAAGGGTATTCCTTGTCCATTGGGCTTTGTACAGGGTCTACCCCTAGTAATATCTGCGGGCTAATTTACAGTAATTATCCATTCATCTGACATAACGCCTGCTCCCCATCCAGTCACCCAACAAGAATATATCGCCAACGTCTAGTTTTACACCAGTCAAAAATCCGAGCGACTTACATTGAATCGTTGTTGAAAGTGAGGCATGCTTTAAATGACCCTAACGCTATATGTCGTACCAATTGTAGCGATAGATGAACAGCGAGGAAACATCTCCTGCGAGGCGTAGCTATTCGAGAAGAGCTTCAGCGGATAAGTGCCTTCAGGTCATTCTTTACTGGATTTGGAAAGACCTCTGCTAAATAACTCCAGGTAATTACTTTACACAATGCTGGCCACGAACGAGGCGAAATTGCATCTATCCTCGACTTGAGCTACAAACAAGTTATTCACATTATCAACAGAGGCACTACCTCTCCCAAAAGAAATCCGGGTGGAAAACGAAAATTGGATCAGGCCCAAGCTGATGAGCTAAAAACTTTTGTGCGACTCTCTCGAAGGAATCGCCAGATGACGTATATAGAGCTTGCCATGGAGTTTAGTTGCTGGGGCGCTGGGGTTTATGCGATAAGAAGTGCGCTCAAAGATAGAGGTTACTCCAGGAGTTTGTCTCGAGCAAAGCCACCTATATCCGAGGTCAACATGATAAAAAGGTTAGAGTGGGCTCTAAATCATCGTCACTGGACCATTGACGATTGGAATCAGATGCTCTGGAGCGACGAGACATGGGTAACAGATGGTAGACATCGAGATGCCTACATAACGAGAAAGGTTTGTAGCGCGTGTCAACAGCTAGGATTTAGATGGCTAATAATATACAGCCTGGTGACGAGCTTGAATACACCTGCCTCGTCGACAAGACTAGAAAGGGCACAGCCTAGATGTTCTGGGGGGAGTTTTCACGGAACTCGGAAAGGGACCTGCTTATTCTGGGGAAAAAATTGGGGTTCAATAACAGGGCCGAGTTATTGCGAACACATTGTTCCCCATGTGGCTGACTACATGGAGGTGAATCCTGAATTGCAATTCATGCAAGATAATGCACCGCCACATAAAGCGGCCTTCATTCGGGAAAGTTTAAGGGTTAAAAACATTGAGCCCATAAACTGCCCTCCTTACTCCCCAGACCTCAACCCTATTTAGGCTGTGTGGAGCGAGATGAATGATTATATTGAAAATCAATATCCTGAACTCGAGGATGGTCGGGAGCGGTCTTCGGCTGAGCTTCGCATTATCATACTGGAAGCATAGGATTCTATAAGTCATAACTCTTTACAGTATCTTATCGGAAGTATGCCGGCGCGATGTCAGGCGGTGATTGTAGCTGGTGGGGGAGCCACGAGACATTGAAGATTTATTTTTACGGCTAGTCACTAGCTTTAACTTCAGTCGTATTTAGCGCGTAATCTGCTATAAATTTACCAGATTAAGCTTAGTCTCATGAAAGCTCCAAGGTCCTCCCTTTTGACATTCGCGATTTCGAGTACACGTAATACACACAAATTTTCGAGTATCGCTTCCACAGTGGGCCTATATAAATATTTTTTATAGAAATTCGGACCGCGAGACCCTGGTCAAAAAGTGGGTTTGTTATTCAGCACCCATCAACGAGAGTACTATGAATGAATCATCTCTAGCCACTCAGCATCTTATGACACGTACATGCATTTCAATTGAAAGTATGATACATCAATTAGACCCCTCATGTCATTGTGGGGTACATGATACTTACCGACGCATCTGACCCAGTTTGTCTGATGACGCGTACCATAGAGCTGTACTGTTCGCGTTCGATACGCGCGTAGATTTGTCATTTGACATGTCGAGATTATCATCGAAGCATCCAGAAAATCACCCATCCAATGCCTGTATCTGTCTTCCTACAGGGCCTCAGGGGCATCTTTTACTCGGTGATCGACATGTAAAATTAGGGATATATCCCAGTTTTTTACAGGGAAGATACATGTAAATGACAGGATGTTCCCAACATTATATATTACATAGCCATCAAGCCAAAGTGTTGATGTCATTTCATCCCACTCTTGTCCACTTGCTCTGCTCGACCCCCTTTACCTGCTCCATCTTCTCAAATTTTAGTTTTCTTAGTCTTATTGGTCTACTTCATCCGACATCGTCTGCAAAGCAATTTTCTAAAATTTCCTCTGAAATAACAGTATAGACAAACGACAAGACAAATATTCATAAATGTATTTCAGTTTCACTGGTAAGTCTTGCTGAAGTTGCACTTTTTTTTGTTGGATCATGTTCTCACAAGATGAACTCCCAAAATATCTCCACGAATACTTGCAAACACTATGTCATGGGGCTAGAGCCCCGGGACTTAATCCGACGCTCAGCCGGATCCGATCTACCATCGTGTAATCTCGCATAACTTCGCTTAAGAAGCAAGGACCCGCGCGTGGTGCCAGGGAACTCTTGGTATCGTCCAGAAGCCCATGGAAGCTTCTATGATGCGTAGGGAGGATCACGGAATTTTCCCAAATTCCCTACTACCACCGAAGGAGTTGGGTAGAACCTTCTCGAATTCCACGATCTCGGAGAGGCATGATACGCGTATATATATAAGGGATGTAACTGTACAATGATTTAGACCTTAACGAAATATAGATCTTTCTAGCCGACTTCCTTGTGTTTTACAATCTAGCCGACCCTTTCACACACTACAGTAATCTAAATCGAGACCAGAGGCTTTGGGTGAGTTTAGAATATTGGAAATGTTCTATTTACGAGTATAAGTTATTTGAAATCAGGGTATGAATCTTCACGAAGCTGGAAAACCCAATAAGTAGATCTCTGATACACTTGAAATTACTATTCATCAAATAAAATATACGATTCGCATGAGATGTGTTGAGCCACGAAAAAGTACTGGTTAAAACCTAGAATAAACCCCGAACAAGACGAGTCAGAAATATTTTTCTGCAGCTCGAAAGAGACTCAGTAGATGACGTACCTCGAGCTAGCAATTAATATTCCACAACAGAATGTTGACGGAGATACAATTCAAAAAGCTCTCAAGAGAAGAGGCTAAAGCAGGCGTATTGTCAGAAATAAGCCTCTCTCCGACGAACATAGAAGACTAAGGCTTGAGTGGGCTGAATGACATCAGTCTTTAAGTCTGAATGACTATTGTTGGACAACCTGGAGTGACGAGACGTGGATAAACGATGGTCCAGTCAACAAAGTACATGTCACTAGGAAGATGAGTTTTCGTTTCACCAGTCAAAGAGAGATGTGAAATGCTAAATATTTTTACTAGGGCACGAAGAGTGCCAAAGTACATGCATCATCGATCGCCATACGAAAAATAATTCTTGGATGTTTTGGGGATGCTTTTCCGGCACTCAAGCAGGTCCTTTTGAGTTCTGGCAAAGAAGCTGGAAGAAAATAACCGGGGAAGGTTATCGTCAGAGTGTTCTCCCAGAGGTTGTTGGATTTCTGAGGTCAAGTTTTGCAAGAACGGGTGTTGTTATGCAGTTTATGTAAGACAACGCTCCCGTTCACACTGCAGGTGTCGTGAAGGAGTACCTTGATGAACATGGGATACTATCTATGATCTGGCCGCCTTACTCCGCTGATTTGAATCCAATCGAAAATGTACGGGGATTGATGAAGTCATATATACAGGATCGATATGGAGACTCCGATCTGGGACGGCAATGGGGGAGGGCTGAAATTCAATCCCTTGTGGAAGAAGCCTGGCAGGAATGCACAAAACCTGAAACTCTCGCAAATATTATCAGTGATATGCAAGATAGGTACTTGGCAGTTGTTCGAGCGCAAGGCGGATCTATAGACCTTTAGCTGTGATATTTACAGTTACTTTTATAGGAACTTTGAATAGAAATGAAAAACGATATTCTCAAATTAATTTGAATTTAGATTGATTTTTGGTGAAAGTCAAATGGGTGTAAATGTTTTACGGAAAAAATCTCATGAGCTAATACGTCCAATCAGCATTTCCCCTTGCAAGATATCCTAGTACTCTCAACGTACATCATGGCCGAATTCATCAGAGCTGCAGGAACCCTGCATGTGATTATCATAGAGAACTTCTCTTTATGTATAAAGATCTACAGTGTAACCCCTGCAAAACGGTACGGGTGTAAATGAATACCATACGACTCTTCAAGTTGATCCAACAGGGATATGTCGCTAATTAGGAGTTGGGGTTTTTCATTATTAGTGTAAAGATTCACAACTCAAATATGTTTGAGTCACGTGACCTTGGAAACTGAGACGAACAAGAATGAGATCATTATTCAAGAGAAAATTGTTAAAAGCTAATTACTATTCTACTGCCTGAGGGACTCTGATTAAATACATGCCTCTATGGTCCCTTGTTACCCCAACGAGTACTTGAGAAGACTTGAGAAGCTTCTAGTACCTTCGTTACTATCCGCACGTATGTGACCACGCTAAGCTCTATATCCCTGTTTCTGATCTGCATCTCGCCTACGAACTATATCCTGGTAAAGCAGGGCTTAATCTGCTTACAATTAGGTGTTAATTTGATGGAGATCACGGATACCCTGTATTTCTAATATTTCTTTTAGTGTTGTCCGGGGCTGTACAGACTAGTGCGTCGAGGGTTATAAGGAACTCGTAGGCGCCATCTTATAGGAATAGTTGTTACCCCGAATTTACCTTTGCCGATATTATCGTCTCACTTCCCATGCCCACTCTAAGCTTCTGCTCCCAGTGGGACTTATTTTTAACAGAAGAACAATCACTCAATCGATCTTGCCACTTGTCATCTGGATGGAGACATTATCATACGATCGAACCAATCAAATCATTTGTTTTCCCAACGACGATAACTCGACGAGAGAGTTTGCCAACATTAAATTATGCTTGAAATCTACAGTTTAAAATTACCAGAAATCAACGTCAATCCAAGCACCAAAATGTAAGGTAGGTGGACTAGCAACTTAGATACCGCCAGGCAAACGAGCCCTCTCCTACATGGTGACAAAAGGCTATGCAGAAACTGCGGCAGACGCAACATAAAAGATAAATCTAGAAAGAGAAGACAAGTTTGCCCCGTCCTCAAGAGAACGAACTCTCGGCTAACACAAGTCGACGGAAAAAGAGAAGATGAACAGACCAGAGCTGAAGCCATCTCACCGAAAAGCTCGATTAAACTGAACATTAGAGCACGAGGACTAAGCTATCGAAGACTGGAAGAGAGCTATTTTTTCGGACGGGACCAAACATAGCAGATTAAACAGTCACAGTCTTGTTTACTCCTGGGAATGTAGCCAGGAGTACTTGTCTCCAAGGCAAAGACAAAAAGAATTAGTCTTAGATGTTCTGGGAGTTATTTTACGTGGTTGAGAAAGGTAACCCCGTGTTTTGGAGTGAAGAAACCTTGTGTTACAGTAATATGATCGACCCGGATGATGCAGTGGTATACCGTCTGGGCCGCTCTCCCAAGTAGAGTCTGGGTAGCTTGGACACATGCCCCACTTGAGACAGGAGAAAGTTCGATCAATTCCAGCAAGACCCTCACGCCACATCTCTCGCAATGATTTCGTATTCGTAGGATGACGAAAGCATGCTCAGAGAACCATGAGTTTTTCTCGCCTTTCCCTATGGTGGGTATTCACGGAAGAGGGTACATGTCGTAAGGCGTTATTCTCGTAGTGGTATCTGCAAATGAAATCTGAGTATGAGTGTTCCAAACGTGAAACTGAGTCATTCTACGAAATATACATGTCTTCCGTAATCATTCGCGTCATAGCCTTAGGCTACAGACGCAAAAAGGATTTTTTTTAAAAAAGGCTTCCTTGGGAAGGCAAGAGAGTGTTACGCAGTTTCATTGAGACTAGGGCCAGTTTCCAGGGTGGAAATATCATCTGTGCACCCGAATCTTTTATCCTTCAACCCCATCATAAATAGAGGTGATGTGTAGAGAATGAAAAGAGTGGGGGAGACTGGTGAGCCTTGTGGAAGGCCACACCATCCGCACCAGTGTAACACAAGCCAGTTTCTTGTAGTTTGGATTTCTACAATCATCACGTTGATTTTACGTAATCGTTGATACCCTGTGTAAATGTTCATCTCATGTAAATAGATTCGTTTGAACACGTAATCAGTGGGGTAGAATAGACCACCTGATCAACTCAATTGCCTCACTGTGAACAATATTGTACTTGAGAGCCCAATGATTCTAATACATTTAAATCTTAAGAGGACTCTGAGTAGTATTAGGTGATTCTGAGGAATCGCTCCCTACTAATAAGGACAACTTACGTCCATCCGAATTGCTGATTTTCCAAAATATCCGTGATTATTTATCTGCAGCCAATTATTTAAAAACTTTATCCGGTAAATATGGGACCTCAAACACAACAGCGCCATTCTTTCCCTTGCACTTTTGCCATTTGCCCAATCTATTCTCTTTGCCCACCGCAGCGACTATGCATACACCATCTTTACCGCGATCACCCCGTTCGAATACAGATATATCGTTGATAACTCCTTTGATCTCCCTAGTTTCATTACCCTGGCGCACAGTCTTGCTGCTATCGTCGATGTCATTTAGTTGCGCTACGTCTTTGGCTGAAGGGCCAACGACCCCGACAGCTTCCAACTTTTTCTTGTCTTCGCTCACCTTCCATACTCGCACGAAGCCGTCCCAGCTCCCGCTGAGAATCACGTCCGAATAGGGGATAGTAGCTAGTGCCGTAACCCATCTCGGCTGTGGTTCAGGGATGACCGTGGGTTTCGGGTTTTTTTCAGCAGACGCTTCTTCAACTGAGAGAGGACTTTCAATACCATGGCATAAGGGAATGGTGCAGATCGGCTTCTTCTTGTGGATTGCCCAAAGACTTATCGATCCATTATCGGAGCCTGTGACGAACATATCTTCATCAATCATGGCCACTCTATCGATGCTGCCTTCAGCAAATTTAGGCGTGTTAGATTTGGATTTTCTATCACCACCGCCCCCCCTGAAGACAAGTTGTGTTTCTTCTACCACCTTCCACAACCGGGCTGTTCGATCCCTGGCACCTACACTAACGCAACGTTCTTTAGCTAATGATGAAATGTCAACGACTTCGTCTTGATGCCCGAAAAGGGTTTCGACATAAGCCAATTCATCCAGGCTCCAAACCTTGATGGTTCGATCCTTAGAGCACGAGTATAGATGGTTCGTACCTCGTCGGAAGGCTAAACCTGTAACTGAATCTCGATGTTGAGTGAATACCCGTAGACATTCAAGTGTCGTGGCATCCCAGACAATTATCTTTCGGTCCTTTCCCCCTGTGACCACAAATTTTCCATCCTGCGATGCTGCCACAGTAAGAATTTTATCAACATGGCCTTGATAAGATTTATCTTGAGCCTTTGACCTGTTGCCCTTGACAAACGCCACTTGTTCCGGTTTTCGTTTTGGCGGTGGCTTTTGCTTTTTTTGCTTCTGGCGTTTGCCTTTCGAAGGCCACTGATTTTCTGGCAGCTCTTGAATTTTCCACTTAACCAGTCCTAAATCATGAGTGACCGTGTATGCCCAGGGTTTACAAGTAGCCACACTCGTGACTGTATCACTATTCCACTTTGCCCAGCTCAGATTTGCTTCCTCTAGATTCAACTTCGCTGCTAGCGTACGGTAGATAAGCCCCTTGGATTCAGCCGCATCTTCGAGTAATCGTTCAGCAACTAAGTCTCGGTCGATTTCCTCCGCATCAAATCCCACGTCATTGACTTCGGTCCGGACATTTTCCAGGTAGCGTTCAGCGAGTTTCAATCGGCGATCCGCGGCTGTTTCTCCTTCGCTATCTGAGCTCCCACTCGTCAGTGATTCGACCTCTTCCTCACGTCTCTTCCGGGGTTTCTCGTCGTCACTATCGATCTCGCTGCCCGAGATCGAGTCGTCTCTCGCAGGCTTTCTTCCTGTCTGCTGCGCGCCTCGAGCGGCGCTGGCGTGGGCCTTTCGTTTTCCGCTGAGCTCGTGGGTATCCGAACGTTTCCGCTTCTTGTCGGTCGTGGGAGCTGTAAAGTACGACGACATCCTAGGGCTGTCGATTGAGATTGGGGTGGCAGGGACTCGGTCCACGAGATTATTTTTGCCCCGAAACAATTTCTACAGGGGGGCACATGCGGATTACGTTTTATATCACATGATACCTGTACTCGGAGGCTGTGTGTTGGGACCGGGAAACGCGGGTGTCGCGGTGATGTCGGTCACTGAGACACTCCCGGTACACGCATTTGCAGTGAGTCTAATGGTGCAGTGGTATACCGTCCGAACCGTTCGCCCAAGTAGGGTCTGGGTAGCCGAGGCATGTGCCCCACTTGAGACAAAAGACAACTGGTTCGAATTCTGCAACACCCTCACACCACATTTCTCGCCTGGTCAAGTATGTGGCGATGACGACGGCACACTGGATAGCCGTGGGTGGCTGGAATTTGTTCTTGTGGCAGACGTAAACTATTGAGGGTTGAAGGGGCTGTATGGCACCTGACTTCGAGTTTTATCTGCAAATGGTGTGCGGATGTGAGTGCCCTTCAGTTCACGTTCAGTCATCGCTCCATATGGTGTACCAGTGACATTTGTGCCGTAGCGTCAAGGCTGCATACATGAGAATGGTTTTTTAAAAAAGTACTTCGGGATTCCGTATCGACATGGCCCTCGGATCGCATCTACAGTGCAGAGGCTCAAGCCAGTACTACGGAATGCTTGTATGTACAGTCAAACCTCTATTTTGCAAGAATGGATTCCGGTGTAATTGTTATTAAGGTTTATGTGCGTCTTACGAATCATATTTGCGACTCTTACCACTACTTCCAAATATAGTGATGGGATAAATATTGTAAATATATATGTTGAAACCTTCATAAATACTAAAAATTATTATAATGGAGCCCATATTTCCATAAGAGAGGTTCAATCTTTTTTTTTAAATCATTTCAGCGTATATGGACTGAGGGTATGACGCGAATGATTACAGAAGACATGTATCTTTCACAGAATAACTCATTTTGACGTTAGGGACACTCATACTCAGATTTCATTTGCAGATACCACTACGAGAATAACACCTTACGACATGTACCCTCTTCCGTGAATACCCACCACAGGGAAAAGCGAGAAAAACCTGTGGTTATCTGAGTATGCTTTTGTCATCCTACGAATACAATATCACCACGAGAGAAGTGGTGTGCGGGTCTGGCTGGATTCGAACCAGCTTTCTCCTGTCTCAAGTGGGGCATGTGTTCAAGCTACCCAAACTGCACCTGGGAGAACGACCTAGACAGTGTACCATTGCACCATCCAGCCCCTATAAAAGAATAATGTCGAGAAACGTTGTAGGCCAAATTTGAGGGCAGCTTGCACTAATTTCACTATTTTATCAATGGGAATCTTAAACAATCTCGAGCTTTTGTATCAGAGACATTCGATATTTAGAGCTAGCCCCAATTGAGGGCAGGCAATACGACTTTATCCGATGATGATTAGTCGTTATACTGATTCAAGTCTTCATAACGTCATGACTGCTGATTAGTAATCCGTTAACTGCTGTAAACGATTTCTTAAATTTGACGAGAGCTTAAACTATCTTAGCCGCTGATTTGTACATGATTATCTGCTGTTCAACGCCTTTAAAAAGGGTTTCAATCCTGAATGACTTCATTCGTTAGAATATATGGCGAGAAAAAACGTAACCCTTCAAGAGCTAGGCTGCATTATACTAATTGGAAAGCAGCCTACTGGCATGCTTAGTTTTGAAACAGCTGTCTCATTGACAGCCTAAACTTATACATTTTTCTAACCATTAACATATAATCTTCTACAACCTTCTTTGATTATCCGTTTTTGGAGAATCTTATCTGAAAGTTACACCTTAATTATTTTCGTCCTGCGTTTGGAGTTTGGGGGTTAGTTTTTGTCTGTATGATGTGTACCAATTGGTGCACATTGTGATACCACACCATATAGTTCCACTAATAGTCAGTTGCAGAGTCCAAGAAATTAGTAAATTGCTGAATATATGCGGTCTCAAACTTGGTGGGTATAAATCATTAATTGGAAGAAGAGCGCTAGTTCGATGTGCTCGGCCAACTGCTCGGAGCATCAAAGCTTCTAATGGTACTACAAAGATATCAGCTATTACATCCTTCATCACTTGAATTGCCAGGATAGTCGGGAGCACAGTCAGACCAGTCATTCGGTATCGAACGGCTTCCAGTGACTTGGGATCGTTCGCACTTCTGAGCTCAGCAGACCATGGATTACGCGAAGATTCAGGCGCATCGGTGGGCTCAACATCGAAACTTATCAAATGTGCTTGATTCATTTCATCCTCTTCTCCGTCTGATATATCGCGTCTAACACTTGGAAATTGTGCTTCTACGGAGCCAGATGTTGCCAGTGGAGCGTTAGATAAAGAGCTCTGTGTATATCGATTTATTTCAGATGAGGCGTTATTTTCTAAAGATGGCAAGTCAGAAGCCAAATCAGAAATGACTAATGTCCCTAGCATATTTGGCAGTAGCATGTGTATGTATCGACATGCAAGCACTGAGACAGCAAACTTAAGCCTGTCAAGGCCTACAACCAGTAGTAAGAGCCCGGAATTATTAAGAATGGTCCCAACTAAAGTTAAAGGTAACTTCCAAGTTTTATTGGTCGGCTCGATTCCTAGCTGGATCAGTGAATTTGTCGCATGAGGAATGATCGTGGTTAGGT
Source organism: Podosphaera xanthii (assembly GCA_028751805.1). Classification (NCBI taxonomy): domain Eukaryota; kingdom Fungi; phylum Ascomycota; class Leotiomycetes; order Helotiales; family Erysiphaceae; genus Podosphaera; species Podosphaera xanthii. The sequence continues at coordinate 213,405 of JAPWIX010000005.1, forward strand.
GTGATGAGTTTTCAGTCTGAGGAATAATGCTAAGTTGTCGCAGGATAGCAGAAATTTGAAGCTGGATAATAAAGTAATTGATAGCTGACTCGAATCTTTGTTACTCAGCTTTGTTCATTTGTGCTTGCAGGATAACTCACGTCATCTGAAAAAGGGCTTTAATCCTTGGTAATTTTGACGAATTTTCATTTTCATCAAGTTCAGTTGTATTTTTGGACAATTTTTCCACAATAATGATGGGAATATATGATATATTTGCCAGAACCATAGTTGGAAGCCCTGCGAAAAGTAAATGAGGGATCGAACAAGCCTCTCTCTCTCTTCTTATTATTTCACAGAAGCTCATAGTGGCATATGATCTATAGAGCTTCTAATAGTCAGCTTATTTACCAAGATATTTACATGTTTTCTGGTGTAATCGCACCAGTGACCTTCTTCTGAAGCCAACTACACCCCAAACACCAGCATAGAGGCAAGCTCGTCCGACCTCAACCAATCGGAAACCAATGTAATTTTCAAACTGCTTCTTAGCTTGCTCATCACTCTTTTTAGCTCTTGCGGCAGCTGTATCTTCCACAACACCTGTCACAAGCATAACTTCGTTAGCCGCTCGAATATGATCCCTTTCTCTCTTCTTCGTCTCAGGATTCCTGGGGTGCCCTCGTGAATTGTATTTCTGGCGGCTATTTTTCTCTGAATCAGAAGTCCATATGACTTCATCTTCGTAGTGGCCTCGGCCCTGAGTGGATGTTAGTTAGCCGGAAAGCTCAATCAACAGAATGCTATGCTAACGAAGGACAGATCAGAAGTTACTGAGACAACGTACTAAAGCCAGCGCTGTGTATGCCTCTGATTTACCCATTTCAAATGGATTTTATGTGACAGATATGTTTCTCCATAACTCAATTAAATGATAACCTCAACTACTATTGACGTTGAGGCCTACGTTGACGCCATTTGCCAGTAATACACGAATCTGTGCCGGGTATGATAAGCGAGTTTGATGGTGATGTGGTACACCGTGCAGGCCGCTCTATGAAGTAGAGTCTGGGTAGCCGAGGTACATGCCCCTGGATAGTTGTGAGTGATTGGAATGCGTGGCTGTGGCAGACATAAATAATTGGGGTGTTTTTGATTTTTTAATTTTTTTAAGTAATATTGTATTCAGCCCGTAAGCAATTGCAAGAAACAGTTGAGGGTAGGAGTAGCTGTGATGCGCCCAACTACGAGTAATATCTTCAAACATTGTTCGGGTCTGAATGCCCCTCATGTCATGTTGAGTCAGCGTCTATCCACCGTACCAGTGTCACTCATGTCATGACCTAAAGGCTGCATACTCGAGAATGAGTTTAAAAAAGAGTGCAATAAGAGCTCTTTTTTTAAAATCATATTGTATTCAGCCTAATCGCTATGACAAAAGGTTCAAATAAATATTGCGTTACAACCAATTTTACAAACATTCACATAGTCTTAGACTGATAAAAGATGAAAATAGGAACACCCCCCCCCCCCAATTTTCCATGCATCGTTTACTCCGGTGAGCCCATAATCCTTAAGCACTAGTCTTGGCTCATAACTTAATGAAATAAGCATCGATAGCGAACATTAGAATCTGAAGCCGCGATAACATAACCTGATACTAAATTAGAGTACCCCAAATCATCATTGATATTTTAGGCTAGCATATTTTAATTTTTTCTCGGACTTAGATCATCAATTGTAAGTCTAATGCGCAAGATTGATGAAGCTGGCGTAAGTTACGCATGAGACGTAGAACTCAATTCGTTCCATCCTAAATACTACTCAGAGCTGCTACAGTCTGTTAACGAGCAATAAAAAGGTTATTCCAGAACGTGGATCAGGCACTACTCATGAACCATCACCCTGCCATGTCTTTAACATTGTACACTGTATTTTCACTCCCACTCGTCCAGGAGTGGGAGATATTCGTCGCTAGTCTACAGGACCCTCTCTAAACTCTGTCAGGTTCCGGCTAACCATCTATCTTTGCTTCATCGGAAGTTGTCTTCCTCATGGAGAGCTTTGCCCAGGGAATTTGATGGATTTGGTTTCTGTTACTATCAGTAAAATAGTGATAAATAAGAAATTTTATGGTTAATGATAGACAATTAATAAATTTTCTGATGTTACACTCACTATAAATTTACATTACATCCTCCGTTATAGTGAAGCTAGGCTCGCCCAGCTAGTATCCCCATTTACAGGCAAGCTTTTTCCTACACCTTTGCATGCCGTACATGGAGTTAGCCTCCCATCCGAAGGAAATAAAAATTCCGCGTCGAATAGTCAAGGCAAACAGCAAGTTTTGAGCTCAAGACTAATGCCAAGGCGGCTGCAGGGGAGTACCGGTGAGGAGGCACTGAGACAATTAGAACTAAAAAAAAGCTCAAGGCTAAAGCAGTGGCACCCCAACCTTCGTCAAGATCACTTACTGGCGTTTAAGTGGCATGTCAAACCTGTGCCCCCGTAGATTAGTTGAAAATTTGAGTGGGTGGTGTCGAAGCCATGGTAGAATCGAAATTGAGGGTGAGCTATTGACCAGTCCTGTACACCAAGACATAATTATAAGAAATAATTCGAAACATTTTCATCTGATCAAGGTTACATGAGGCGCTTGAGAAAGAATAATCATGAGTAATTATTTGGAGAGAAGTGAGACGGACCTCAAACTGAAATTTTTATTGAAGTTGATTTCGAGGACCGTGTGTTGTGATGCATCGGCATATGTTGTAAATAAGTCATGAGCAGATATAGAATTATGATTAATATAGTGTAACAGAGAAGAGTAGAAGATGATAATCAGAGACTGAGGATATGAATTACTTAATTAATGCAATGGATGATGCTCCAAGGTAGACAGGATAGATGTATACATACCCACGATACAGTCCATCATATGACCAGAATGTCCCATAGCCTACCATTCCATTCTATTTCAAATTAATACCATATTGGGTCGGATGATGTTGTGGTACACCGTCCGGGCCGTTCTCCCATATTGAGTCTAGGTAGCTTGGAAACATGCCCCACTTAAGACAGGGGAAAGCTGGTTTGCATTCAGTTAGACCCTCAAACCACATCTGTCGCGGTGATTTGATATAATTTGAATTCTGTTCGTATCAGGCGCAAGCCCTGCACCCAAAAGGCGTGATACGGGTAGCCGAATCCTGGAGACTCTGTACTACCTTATTCCTTGACTATTACTAGCAAGTCGGGTCGGATGGTGGTGTGGTACACCGTTCGGGCCATTCTCCCAAGTAGATTCTGAGTAGCCAAAGCACTTGCCCCATTCGAGACAGGAGAAAGCTGGTTCGAATCCGGCAAGGCCCTTTCCACATTTCTCGCTTGGTCATGTATATGGCGATCACGAAGGCACATTGAATAGTCATGGGTGGTTGAAATGCGTTCCTGCGGCAGAGGTAAACGGTTGAGGGTTGAAAGGGCTGTAGGGCGCCTGACTTTGAGTTATATGTTCAAATGATATTCGGGCGTGAGTACCTCTTATATCAAGTTGAGTTATCGCTCCATGTATCGACCAGTGTCATTTGTGTCAAAACCTCAAGGCTGCAAACACAAGAATGAATCAAAAAAGATACTAGCCAGTCGATGCTAAAAAAATAAGTAAAAAGACACAAAAGTGTCAAAATTTCGACGCCCTGCATCTCCCCTTTTCTCTCCGCTGCAAACGTCCACGCAACAATGAGATTTCCCTACAGGACATCAACTTGCGCCGAGTACCATCGCCACGACCGAAGTCGCATTCCTCGCTCCCAAAAAGGAAGCGTTGCCAGTTTGCAAAGTGGTGGCAGCACTTAACCGAACCGAAAAACCTTGGCACCTACAACACTCCCAAAGTCGAAAATTCCGCCGAAATATCGGATATCCCCCCTTTAAAAACCATCTCGTCCCTTGCCCTTGCCAAACTCCTTGTCACTCCGTTTCTCGTAAATTTTCTCCGTAACCTGGCAATCCAAAGACATTATAATCTCTCCATCTTTGTGCCCTCCAGATTTCTCCCTCCGTCGAGTATTCGTATCATCGTGAGTCTGTAGATGGAGGCGCGCCGGAGTAGCGCAGAAGATCGTGATTGTCCGATCGACGAGGTTGTTGGTGGGGTTCATAGCTCGATACTTCGGGAGGTGGAAGACGGCGGGTTGATAGAAGTAGCCTCTTCGGATTGGATTAAATGATGCTTTGGTGAACTTTGACTTGGGAAGAGGAAGCGTGTACGTATGGTCGGGACCCGATTGCGACTATTGGCTTTCTCAGATGTGCGAACACTGTGCGTTTACCGCCGGCACCGCGTGTAGGTGAAGAGTTCGTCTTTGCAAGCCTCTCTCGCGGTGAAATTGTATTTCAATTTGAATTCATTTAACCCGATCAGGCACCCAATGAGTCCATGCAGGTGACTATTTCTTTATTATTTACATGAGAGGAAACTTTGCGGTAATCCCCCGCCAAAAAACTGCAGTCTCATATCTTTCATGTTCTTGGTTTTACCTCCAAAAAGTACATTACGCAGCATATCCGGTGTTAATTCCGTCTTGTCAATTTCCTGCTTTATCCTTCATTTTCTGCATCAACGCATCAACTTGGCTAGCAAGTCGAAACTGTACCAAGTATCCTTCTTCCAAAATCCGTTGTTTGATTCTAGCCATATCCCGTGAGCTTTGAATCATGGCCTCATAGGACCTATCTTTTGCCTTTTGCGGGATTTCCTCCCGTCTTTTTGCCCACTTAGGGCATGCCATGATCACATGCCTGACGTTGTGTGACGGAATTCAATATTGGCATTCTGGATTATCGACTCCAGGTACTTTTCTCCTATGCAAATAAGAATTGAGCCCAATGTGCTCGCTTCTTATCTGTGTTGCTACGCTACTGAGTGTTTTGAAGAATTTTTGATGCATTTCGGATGGCGTTCCCCTTAGATTCATTGCATATTGTCCTGTTTGCTAATTGACCATAATGTTTGCTGCATTCCAAGTTACAAGGTCCAGTGCTATTGTATTCGTGGGATGACGAAAGCACATTCAGATAACCATGGGTTTTTCTTGCTTTTTACTGTGGTGGGTATTCACGGAAGAGGGTACATGTCGCAAGGCGTTATTCTCGAAGTGGTATCTGCATATGAAAGTTCCAAACATCAAGCTGAACCAATCTGGGGAACATACATATCTTCCGTAATCATTCGCGTCAAAGCCCCAGGCTGCAAACGTAAAATGGATATTAAAAAAAACCAAAATATCACACTTTGTCCTCCAGCGACATTGTCACAGATAGAATTTGATTTTGAAAATGTTGTTTTCTATCTAGAAATGAGCACAGATTTTAGATGTTTAGTGTACGCCGAGGCTAATGATGACGAAAGAGAAACAATTTCTCCCATCTAAGATTACCTGTAGGTATATACAAAGAAACTGGACTAATATAGTTATTATTAGATTATGAATCTTGTAGGGTCGTCTGGAAGTGGAAATGGTAAAGTATTTGGTTGTGATAACGTGTATATTATCGAATAAAATTTAACACTATAGAACGGGCCACGGGCTCCTTTTAACTATCCCAAGCTGGCCTGTACAAAATAGCTTGCAATAACAAATAATAATACAGGATATATCAAAAAGACGTTCACCCAACTCCTTTCTCTCGGGTCGGATGGTGCAGTGGTACACTATCCGGGCCGTTCTTCCAAGTAGAGTCTGGGCAGCTTGGACACATGCCCCACTTGAGACAGGAGAAAGCTGGTTCGAATCCAGCAAGACCCTCACACTAATTCTCTCGCGGTGATGCTGTATTCGTAGAATGACGAAAGCATGCTCAGATAGCCATAGGTTTTTCTCGCTTTTCCCTGTGGTGGGTATTCACGGAAGAGGGTACATGTCGTAAGGCGTTATTCTCGTAGTGGTATCTGCAAATGAAATCTGAGTATGAGTGTTCCAAACGTCAAACAGAGTTATTCTGCGTCACATACATATCTTCCGTAATCATTCGCGTCATAGCCTTAGGCTGCATACGCAAAAATGATTTAAAAAAAAAAAAAAACTCCTTTCTCTCAACCCTGTTGAGGTTTGTAACTTCATCTTGTTAAGGTTAATCAGCTAGTTGTACTTGACCAACAACTTTCATAATTTAACACTCCCTCATTGGCCGAGCGCAAGCCTCAGGCTTCCTAACCATCTCAAAATCTCAGAAATTAGCTTAGCAATCCCTAACCTTAGTCTTTGAGGCCCTGCCGGATTGCCCGATCAAAATCATTCCAATTTGTCGCACCCACTTATTGAATTGTTGCTTTGCTAATGGCTTCGAAAATCCGTCTGCAGCCATGTCAGTAGTCGGGACATATTTTACGTCTAATTTTTTCTTCTCATAAAGATCTTGGACGAAGTGGTAAGAGATATCTATGTGCTTTGAACGGTCTGTAAGGTGGGGGTTCTTTGTGAGAGCAATGGCAGCCTGATTATCTCCACGTGTTTCTACTGTTTGATGATCTGGAGAAACTTAACTTCCATATTCCATATCCCGCAATATTTGAGCTATCCATTGCCCTTGTTTGGCGTTATATGCAGAAGCAATATACTCGGCTTCTACCGTTGCCGTGGCGACTGAAGTTTGTTTCTTGCTCCCCCAGAAGACAGGCCCTCAACCTATTAAGCCCACACAAGCCGTGATGCTCTTCCGATCAGCCTTATCACTGGCCCAATCGGCGTCAGAATATGTGACAAGCCCGCCTTTTGGCCCAAATCTTATCTTAGCTTTAATTGTGAAGCAAAGATAACGCATTAATCTTTTAAGTGCAGTAGCATGATGCTCGGCCGGGTCTTGCATATACTGACTCAGTTTACCCAATGCAAAGGCAATATCTGGACGTGTGTACACCATCGCATACATTAAAGATCCTACAACTTCTCGATACCAGGTGGCATCTACTCGCTTATCATTTGGTTCCGCTTTTCGTAAGTCGTTATAGTTATCCATGGGGATTAATATTTCCCGGTGGGCTGGGACAGCAAAACCGAATTTTGTAAGAATTTTGTCTAAATATTGTTCCTGGTCTAGCTCAATTGATCTTGTGGTTTTGTTTCTGGTTACGCGCACTCCAAGAATCTTGCTAATCTCCCCTAGGTTCTTGGCGTTGAAGCGTGTGGTAAGTTTTTCAAAAAACCATTCAAGATCTGACGCTTGGTGTGCTGCGGCAGCAAGGTCGTCTACATAGATAAGTAGTCTGATTTGGCGTCTAATATGTAAAAATAGATACGGATCTGCTTTACTTTGGTTAAAGCCCTATTTTAATAATTCGCTTTTAATTAATCGATTCTAATCGCGAGCAGCCTGCTTCAATCCATAAAGGCTGCGCTGAAGACGCAATGCTGTGCCGGGCTTTGTTCTTTCAACACCTTTCGGTATCTTCATCCAAATCTCTTCCTCAAGCTTTGATTCAGTAAAGGCATTTTTAATGTCATAGTGGTAACATTCTAAACCTTCGCATGCAACAAGAGCCAGAAATGCCCGAAGCGTCGCCATACGAACTGTGGGTGCAAAAGTTTCTGTATAGTCTATACCGTTTTGTTGGCTGAAACCTCTTGCAACTAGTCTCGCCTTGAATCTTTCTATAGTCCCATCAGCGTTGAATTTTAGTGTAAAAATCCATTTTGATGTAACGAGATTAGAGCCTTCGGGGGGTGCCTCTTCACACCATGTATTATTTTTAAGGAGCTGACCAATCTCAAGGTCGATAGCTTCTTTCCACAGTTTTACATATTTAGGATGTGAAATAGCCTTACTTTATGTTGCAGGTATCGGAATATCATGTTGTGCAGTTTTACCAATCATGGCACATTCGTATGATGTGTCCGAATACTCTTCCCCTCCAAAACATTCAAGAATCGCGATCATTGCTCTTATTCTTTTCGAAACTCGTTCTTCGCTATTGTCATCTTCGAAAAAGCGTTTAGTTCCTGACCTGAGTGATCCACGCGGAATCTTCTTGACGGCATTATTGAATCTAACCGAATTATTTTCTTCATCTTCTGATTCATTTCTGCCAGGCACTTGCTCATCCTTTGAAGCTTCATATCCTAAGGTGATAAGATCAGATTCCGATTGATCCTCTGATACTTCCATATCGTTAGTAATTTTGTTCTTGCCGAAGGAGTTATCTTTTAAGCCTGACAAAATTTTATTCTTTTCTAAGTGTGATGGAGGTGATAATGTAACTTCTTCTATTGAGTTCTTACGCTCATCAAAAGTAGATGGAATAAGTTCGATATCATCTTGGTCGTCGGATGATCGAAAATTTTCGAAAGAATGTTTTGAAGGCATATTAGGCTCGTATGAATGGATAGTCCCAATTTTATTTCCTCCAAAATTTCTTGGTAAATCTTTGAACTCTTCATCTTTTCTCTCGTCGATTGGTCTACCACGTTTATTACGGATTGGCACTACGTTATATGTGCCATCAATTTCTTTGAAGTTGTCTTTTGAAAGCTCAGTCCATAGTCGAAAATTAGAAATACTTAGACCAGGGATATCTTCAAAGAAAATGACGTTGCTAGATATTACCGTTGTGTGCATGTCTGGTGCGTGAATTCAATAGTGAGTTGTGGTATCATCGCTGTACCCCAAAAAAATTCCCTCTCTTCCCGTTGGCATAAATTTGTCCATACGACCTGGCAAAGAGGCTCTAGAAACATGTGCTATGACTTTACAGCCCCAAGTCTTTACGTGACCATGTATTCGAGGGACCTTACGGGTGAAAGCTTCCTCGGGAGATATACGGTATTCAACTTTCACCGGATTTCCACTTTTTTCATCTATAAAATTTTCGACCATGACTGGTCCACGCCGCATATGAGCTCGTGTATATGCTTGTGCCTGAGCTGCTTCACATCAAAATTCAACTGGAAGCTTTGCATCGTCAAGCATGCATCGTATACTTGATTCCGTAGATTGAATAGATCTTTCAGCAGGTCCATTCTGCGCTGAGTTGTGTGGCTCAGTATGTTGTACAGAGACGCCTTCATTCTCCCATTGCTTCAAGGTTTGGATTATTTCAGGTGCGTTATCAGTGCGAGAAGCTTTTACCTTAACTCCTGTTTGGAGCTCAACCTTTAGTTTCCACTGATTTAGGGCAGAAAGCACCTCCTTGCGGTCTTTTAGCAACAATGTCCATGTCTTACGGCTCCAATTATCAATAATCTCTCCTAAATATCGGTATCCACGATATGAAGGTGGGAACGGACCTGCTACATCAAATGATATAGGCGCCAAAGGCTCTGGGGCGTGATCGGCCAGTTTTTCGATTGCCTCTTTTTAATCTTCTGTGCCGCGCAAACCTCACACAAGGGAACCTTTTCTGGAATCGTAATTTTCTTGATATCAGTAACGGTATGCAACAGAGCTAGTGCTTGGGGGCCTGCGTGACAGAATCTCCGATGACAGTATGTGTAGCGTGATAACTTCTGTTGTAGTTGACGCTCTTTTCTAGAACCATGAGGTATTAAAGAATCAACCACTTGATTTCTAGTTCTTTTATATACCGCATTTTGTTCTCATTTATCGATACTATTAGCAAACTCAGATTTCTCAATTTTCTTTTCCGCCTCAGCATAAGGATGAGCTGGATCTCCACTGACGATGTTCGAACGAGATCCTGAATCTTGGTGCATAAGTAATGGATTGTAAAAGGTTGAGACTTCTTCCAATGCCTCAAGTGCTGCTATCTTATTAGTTGTCGTATCGATTGTTCTATTTTCTACACGCTTATTGTGATCATGAGGCGAGCATTGATCCTTCAATACGTCACAAAAGGTCACTTGTTTCTTTTCCGAATACCTTTTTGAAGGTCCCATACTCACTAAATCTTCTCCAAATGTCAAGCCATCCGCATCTTTCGAAATTTCTGAGATGATATATAATCCGTTCTGGTTTTTCGCTTCAACAAGAATATTTTTAGTTGTAGGATCTAGAAATGTCATGCAGTTTGAATTGAATTGACCTATACATTTTTGACCTATACATTTTTTACCTATCATCATTTTCTTTACAGAAAGTAGATTACAACCAATATCAGGAACAAGTAACGTATTTGATAAAGATATACATTTCCCGTCTTTGAGTTTAACCGTAGCAGTACCAGCACCGATCGAATAAAGGAACCCTCAACCAACTTGAATGAGACGTCGACAAGGAATTATTGACGAACTGAAAAGAGATTTGTTGTCAGTCATCGGAGAGGTATAACCAGAGTCTGCAGCCCAAGCGGAGGGAGGGATCTTACTGCGTTTTTCCCATGAAAGTCCTCCAAACTCATTTGTTTCGCTTTCAGATTCATCGGTAGGTTCACCTGCAAATTTTGCATGTTCTTTGATATGTTTGCGAGGTCGGGGCAAGCTTTGTCGAATGCAGTTGGTAGAAGAACTGTTTCGCCAATTAGAGGTTGAGTATCTCTTAAAGCTACTGTCCTGCGTTGAAAGTGATTCACGTTCCCTAGGTCTGGACTGATATGTCCGTGGTGGTTGATAGACTTTTGAGTCTTCTCTGCGAGCTCGAGCCCTTCTTGCAGCCTCAAATCCTGTTTCAGCATATGGGCATGATATGCTCATGTGACGACGAGATCCACACTTGAAGCAGTTGGGGTTAGAAGGAGATTTTTCCCGTAATCTTATTGCCGCAAATGCTTGTTAAACTAGTTGCTCAGCTACTGCTTGAAATTGGTTAGTATGGATAGATTCTGCTTTGAATACATGCTCCTTGTCTGTGGCGTCATTTTGTAACATGTGCCATTTTTCATCGGGCCTAGTTAGTCGTTCTAAGGCGTCCATCGAGTCCGAAAATCCTTCTGCAAGAGTGATATAATCGTTTCTTGGTCTAAGACCAGCTACAAAAACGTTCCACATGAATTCTGTGGAGAATTTTGTACCCGAAGAAAATTGCTGTATATGTTTCCGTAGCTTTGTCAATTGAGAGTAGTTAATTGATGGACTTAGATCAGGATTCATTTTCCACGTTGCGAAAGCGACCAAACTGTTAGATCCCGAGGTGAATGTGATTTGATTATATCTTTGCTTCAAGGCTGAAAACTGGGCCAGAATTCCCTGTTCCTCGTCAATTATATCTTTATCTGAAGCATTAATTTTCAGGCGAAGGTTAAGATAAAATTGAATCTGAGCCTTCTTATACTGAAGGTCTAATTCCGGAATAATCCACCATTTGACAGTATCGCCATTCCTCATAGTCGTACTATACGAGGTCCATTTGACGGTAGGTTCTGTCGATCGCAAGGTATCTCAGATGTGAGAAAACTCTTTATTAGTTTTCTTCAGCAACCATTCCGAGCCATCTCCTTAAAGTATCTGTTCGACTAATCCAAACCATTCATCCTTGTTAGCTAAGGTTAGAACTGGGACCAGTTTCCAAAGTCCAGTTCCTTGTTCTGGATGTGAGTCAGACATTACAAAAATAATAAAAAATAGAGGAGATGATAGCCGAGCTGTAGATGCTAAAGGAACTACTTGTAGTAAATGAAACTGACTTTTTTTTTTGGTGAAGTAATTATGAAATAAAAAACAGGACAGAAATTGCTTCGTCGGGGTGCAAAAGCGTGTGAGTTCCGCGTGAGGTGCGTGTAAGGTGCGTGTAAGTTAACCTTGCTTTACCAATTTTCTATCGCAAACCGGGGTCAAAACCTAATAGATTATGAATCTTGTAGGGTCGTCTGGAAGTGGAAATGTTAAAGTATTTGGTTGTGATAACGTGTATATCATCGAATAAAATTTAATACTATAGAACGGGCCACGGGCTCCTTTTAACTTTCCCAAGCTGGCCTGTACAGAATAGCTTGCAATAGCAAATAATAATACAGGGTATATCAAAAAGATGTTCACCTAACCCCTTTCTCTCAACCCTGTTGAGGTTTGTAACTTCATCTTGTTGAGGTTAATTAGCTAGTTGTGCTTGACCAACAACTTTCATAATTTCACAGTTATTATGGTTATTATAAACGAGAAACTGGAATAGTCATAGAACTAGGCCATGGATGCGAGGATGTGACAATGTTACTAGGCCGAAATCAAACGAGGTGATTATTATCCTTTTTAGACCTTTTGATACGAATTAGGTATAATTCTGAGAGGAATTTGTAATACTTAGGAGTCCTAGGACCTAAATTTCATGGGTCACTTGAGTGCTTAGATAGTATCTGAGACTAAATCAATCCAGCATTCGTTTTTAATTGGCAGAGAAGATTGCGATGCCAAATCTATTTGGAGCTTGCATAGACCGCCAAGTACGGTAAAAGTGTAGGAACGACTCTTACCTCTACGATCAATCTGATAAGGAGTCATTACGATGAGCAACCCTACTTCTTGAGATCAGGAAGAGCTTTGTGAAATGCTGGACTTACCGCCCTACTCCTGGAGAATTGAATTCTTTTGCAGTATTCTCTCGATTAATGAGTGAGAGTGCACTAGCTGAAGCAACGCTATAAACTGAGGATATGTATTTGCCTAACACGTCGGTAAAACAATGTTTTGGAAAATATAAAGACGGGTGATTGGCCTCTAAGGAAGCCTGGGATTGATTTTTTTTCGAAGAGCCATAGGCAGGCAAAGTGGATCTCCTCACCTTCACGCGGTGCCGGCTGTAAGCGCTCAGTATATTCGAATATCTGAGATAGCCAAGAGGAGAAGGGCATTTAGGTCGTGGTCACAATCAAGCACCACTCAAAGTCAAGATGATCCTCCCACCTGGCCGATTTCTACTGTTTGACAACATACCTTTCCGACCGATCCACTTGTCCGCCGCTCTTCTTTATTATCACGACCTTCTCTCAGTCATAATGACCAAACCTCGGAAATCTTTCGCGCCCGCTGACCTCAGCCATACGCCCATATTGTTATGGATATCCGACGGAGAAGGGAAGAGCTGGTGCGCAAATTTGTAGAGAGGATTAAGAGATTTGGGAAGCATATTCTAGGGATGGCACGCATGTGAAGAGAGCATACGAGCAGCGAGAGGGTAGTAGAGGCTTGCTGGAGGGAGGAATAAATGTTCTGGACTAGCCTGGTGATTCACGATTGCGAGGTTTGAGCGGACCAAGAGCCAACCCAACGAAGGATAAAGTGGTTGTCCATCATCCGGGTAACATTCGTATAAAATTCATATTGCATGAACACCTACTACGACATATAGTATGGAAATTGTGAGACTATCTTTGCGCGCAGTCGTTGCAGTTTAGTGATGAAGCATGCTGGGGTATCCCAGGGTTTTTTACAAGTATGTTTTCTTTGGGTGGGTATTCGCGGTTGAGGGAAGGGTTGCAAGTCCCCAAGGTGTAACACCCTGTAGTGGTATCAGCGAATGCATCCGCAGTATGACTGTTCTATGTCAAGATTTTATCATCTGTCTTGTAGCGACTGAGAGATGTCTACTTCTCAGCGTTTCTTGAACCGGCAGGGTGTATTATGGCCATGATCAGTACGACACCTGTTCAACGTAGTGAACATATCATTCGAGGAGTCATAGTTTCCTGATCACAAGATTAGAGTTGACCTTTTCTCGAACCCAGGCACAGGTAGGTGAGTACCTTAACGTGCGCACACCACTAATTCTGCTGTAAAATTCTTCCGATCGGGGAACAATTTCGATTAATCTGATTAGACAAATAATGATTAATGCGGCCAGCAATTCTGTTTTAGAAATTTATACGATTAACTCTACAAGGATTTGGGCATTTGGAGTAATTAAAAGCTTCAACAGATTTGGCCTAAATTTGATGTTAGGATAACTACAGTCTTCAGATACACAATTCCTTCATTAATCAAAGTCGACAATCTGGTGTAGATGATGATCAGTGAAATTTTCTGTTAAAGATCTCGAGCTAAACTGTGGTTGTGAATCTGTTGATCATAGTTATAGCTAAATTACTAGCTTTCTTTGACAAAGTGGGTGAACAGATCTCGAGAAGCACGTTTCATATGTGTGCGTGTAAATGTGACTGTGCGAGTTATTGATTCCTAACGGAATCTTTATCGCAAATGAGAAGTTCCTCTTTCAAATACCATCGGATTTTTGAAATGTATCTATCGCGATGTGAAAAGGGTTGAAAGTTTATTATTTGACGGAGGAACGGAGTTGATCATTGAGGACAAATTGTTCAGGGCCTTGTGTGATAAGATTATTTTGTAAATCTAGACGTCAGGCTGCGTGGGGTGCTAAAAACAACCAGAAAGGCTGACTACAGTGTCATGATCGACTCTAGATTCACCGGTGCACAATTCAATTACGACGAACGAAGAACAAGTCAACCGAATATATCTCGAATAGAAAATTCTTCTAGTACCTAGTTGATCGAATCGAATGAAATCCAGAACTGAATAAAAGTATCACCAACCAATATTCCGGGGGCCTGTCCCTTACTGTGCTCCTGAGCTTTGGGTGAACGCCACAGTTTCGCGATCCAACGAAGCGCTCCAATCTTGCTGACAGCTTAATTAACTTTAAGTCTCCTAAACGCCGATCATATAACTATACAAGGCTAAAGATAGCCCTCGATTCCACCTACCCATCAGATCAAAAGATGAGTCTAAGTCCAACGACTCAAAAAAGCAGGAGGCCTGCAAGTGAGGAATTCATTAAAGACCTATGCAGATAAGAAACTGATGCGTGCTACTCGCAGACACTGCATTCCGACAGCAGCGACTAAAAGCATGGCAGTAAGTAGTTGGTTTGATGGGGCGCTACATCGACTGACGGTATCGACAGACCAATCTTAACCCCTAAAACTGTCTTGCCTTTGTTCTTCGTCATCGGAATAATATTTGGGCCCATAGGTGCAGGTCTACTCTATGCAAGTGCGAAGGTCAGTAGAAAGAGAGGTTATTCCAAAAATCGAGACTAATGAAGATTGATGAAGGTGCAAGAACTGATTCTTGATTATTCGAGATGCTTTCTTGATGCTCCAGATTTTCCGCAAACTGCCCTCATGCCTTCTGATCTCGTAACTTCACATTTCAATCAGAATTCTTCTAGTATTCAGGGGGCTGCACCATCGTGGAGTAAGAGGAGCATTAATTATACCTACGCGCCGGGTGTTGTCGTTCCCACCATTCAATGTACTCTGAATTTCTCAATACCGAGTGCAATGGAGCCTCCGGTTCTCTTTTATTACAAGCTCACAAATTTCTATCAGAATCATCGACGCTACGCAAAATCATTCAATATCGAACAGCTCTCGGGACGAGCCGTTTCTGCTGAGACCATTAAAGAAAGCGATTGCGCACCTCTAGACGTTGATAAAGCCGATGGAATTGAGAAGCCATATTATCCCTGTGGTCTTGCGGCCAATTCTATATTCAATGATACTTTCTACTCTCCGGTATTGCTGAACGTGCCTGGCGCCCCACAGGCAAATGAAACCTACTTGATGAAAAATAATTCAGGAATTTCTTGGGATAGTGACAAAGAGCTGTATGGAGTTAGTGAATATGCTAGTGATTGGTCAAAAGTGGCTGTGCCGCCGTATTGGAGATTGCGATACCCAAACGGTTACACTAATGACAACTTTCCTAACCTGAAAGAAGACGAAGCATTTCAAGTCTGGATGCGTTTAGCTGGGCTGCCCACTTTTAGTAAACTTGCTCAGAGAAATGATACCCATCCAATGAAATCCGGCACATATTCAGTTGACATTAACCATAGTAAGCTATGCCACCTCGCTTAAAAGTGTTCTCTAACAAAGGATAGACTTCAACGTGATAGAATATGGAGGCACCAAGTCTATTATCATCTCAACACGAACAATCATGGGAGGGAGAAATCCTTTTCTTGGCGTTGCTTACGTTGTTGTAGGTAGCATATGTATTATCTTAGGTGCTGTTTTCACAGCAACGCACCTCATCCGACCTAGAAAATTAGGCGATCATACGTATCTTTCTTGGAATAACGATCGACCAAGTACAACTATGGGATCAACGAGAAATTAAATAAAGCGGAAATGTTCGAAGTAAGTTTTAAGCTGTTTATTATGTGGGTCTTTTTAGGAGCAGGTGGGTTACTCATTTCTTGGCTCGGCTACAAAGGGTTCTTGGCGTTCAGTCTAATGTTGCTTCTCCGTCGAACGATCAGGAGAGATTGTAAGAAAAATTTAGGGCCATTTTCCATGTCTAATTGTCTGCATTTCCGACACAAATGACGTACGAAATGGGTTTGAATGGCGTAGTGGTGTTCGATAGCTTTGAATGATTAATTGAATATAACTTTTTAAGAAATCTTATCCGAGATGGTGTGAAATTCTGTCTTATTTTTCACTTTGCCTGATCTTAACAATAAATCGGGCCTATGGCTTTAAGTTATGTCGGTTATGAATCCCTCATTGAAGGCGCTCTGTAAAAATTGCCTTCAACAAACTTAAAATATCCGAGTTCATTTGAGACTGTTCACCTGTTCTTCTCATTTTGTTAAAAGGATATACAGAACTCACCAATGGAGAACATCTAATCCATCCTGAAATGTATAAAGTCAAATAACTCCAAAAAAGAATACTATTTAATCTCATGGAAAAGTTTGCATCATGTGTTATCAAAATATTACAATTATTTTTTCACAAGAATCATTAACCATTGTATCTCTCACAAGAAGTTTTGTCTCATCTTGTACTTTGGCATAGCAGGAGTCGGAGCTAGGATGAAGATCTCTAAAGCCAATGATGCGTCTCATGGAACGGTCTGTAAATTTTGCTCTCGAAAAAATGGGATAGTAATGGGCTAGCATAGTCAAGTTGACCAAAAAGTTCAAGATCATGAAAGTTCTTGCACAACAACTGTGAGGAAATATCTGAAAAATATTAGGAAGAATTTAAGGAGAGAAGGTGGTAAGAAAGAGTCGATAAGCGTAAAGGCGGTTTGGAGGTAACTCTCACAGCAAAGGAGCATGTGGTAGCTCTGAGTGTCATAATTCTATCCTGGTCAATTCGAAAAGTCTCAAGGATACTATTTCATAGTTCAATTTAAAACAAGTGACAAGTTGAGCAGTTGACATTCGTTTCTATCATTTATCTAACAGTAACAGGGATGGCTGTCAAAGTCTTAGGGGGTACAGTAGAACCCCTCTTAGCTATTAGTGGGTCCCGGTATAATTACTGAAGAGATTCATAGAAATTTTACCGTTTATATTTGCAACACTTACCCCTGCATGCAAAATGACCTGTAAGGGTAAGCGTTGCAAATATAAAAGTCCAAGTTATAATGAATCTTTTCAACATTTATACCGGGACCCACTACCAGCTAAGAGGGGCTCTACTGTATAATGGAGGAGGTGCAGCTTTAGGAGCTGATAAACAAGATATAATTACTCTTCAACACCAAAGTTGGTAGACTCTGTCTACTGAAATTCTTCAAATCGAGTTAGTGCATTCTAAAACATAAATCCCCACAAAGTAAAACTTATACCTAGCACAAGTACTATTCCATTTATCACTTTACTGTACAAAATGACAATGTTTTCTTTTTGATTTATATTATAAGTTATTTCTCTATTTAAAAAATAATAACCCCCAATCCGTCTCATTATGAAATATTAAAGGGAAAAATTAACTGTATTCTGTTGTGAAATGTTTGCCTGGGAATGGAACCACTGGTTGAAACAAATGTTGGATAGTCTTTGTTAAGTTATGAGTCAAGAATAGTGCCAAGGGGGCATGTGTTTGCTGGAGTTCAGGATGCGTGGAATATTTGGCAAAACACGCAACGTATTCAAATCCTTTGTCATAGCTAATGAGCTGATTACAATATGATTTAAAAATTACATAAAAATCAAGAGATACGAGGTTATCTCAGAAACCAATACTGTGAGGTAAACAAGCATCCGAGAAATCAAATTTGAGATCATCACTACCTCAAATGGTTGGCTTTGGGATCTTCCGAGTCTACTGGGGATTTCACGATAAAACAGGGGGACGCAGACGGCTTTTCTGCCTATACGTTGTGTCCCCTGTGAACCTGGAATTTATCTTCAGAGTCAACATAAATACGCAATACGTGGTCACGAAGGAGAATTCACCCAGATGAGTTTCCGGAGCGTACCTAGCTCCTGTTATGGTGGTGATTGATTAGACTGAGTTTGGCCCTTTTTAGCAAGATGAATTCTCACTGTTTACAGATATTCTGGCATATTACTGTCTCCCAAGGAAAGAGCACCGCTACCTGAGCGCTGGTGGTGTCGGTATAAGGAGGATATTTGGACGGTGGGATTTAGTGAGATAAAGATGAGAATATGCATCTTGTCTGACTCTGGTGTCTAGGCCTCGCCTGGCTGGAGTTGCAGGTTTTTTGAGACTTTTTCCCGTGTACCGGTTTCCATGGCTGCTCTTTTTCAATTTTTTTTTTGAGCAGAAGGTTCCGTAGAAAAGGTGGTTGAATTCTACGGGTAATTACTGTGCTAAATGGCTATCCGTCATGGGTCAATGTATCAATGATCTTAGGTTCGAGGTAAAAAGGGATAGGAGCACTATAGAAGGTGTGGCCTGGGTTAGAGAGAAGCCCTAGTGTTATAATAGTCTTGGACTCTACATAGCACGAATAAACACCACTACAATGAATAACCGAAGGCCTAAACAGATTCCCTTTCTTCCACACAGACTATCTACTACATATAGTATATATGTATAAATATAATGTCTGTGCGTTGCGCTTTGTGCAATTCATCTTTGCATAACTATACACATGTACCCGAGTATAGTTATGCCTCTGATTGGTCAGAACTGAGCTTACTAGACCAGTTAACACTATCCAGGGCGCAGCACCTAATAGTACTAAGCTCTGGACAGCCTTCACTTACGTCCCACTTCGACCTACCCTTATGTGCTGTTTTTGGGAATTGGCAAAAAATAGAAGAGGAGGGATTCTCATCTTCCCCCATAGTAAAAGGCACTGCAGTCCCTTATAAAATCTTTAACGATTCATATTCATGCACAGAAGGATCACGTCGAGTCGAAGATTCATCATGACCCTTTGTTTTTGGTAGGAACTTTATTTTGCTTCCTCTAGGTCGACCTTTTCCCTTTACAATTTCAGGTTCGAGAAAAATACGACGTTCATGGTGAAGCTGCTCTCCTTCTCTTCGCTAATAGTATCAATAGGGATTGATATCAGTGAGTTTGATTGTACCATGATTTCTTTGTCTAGTACTTATTGTGTGAGAGCATGGAAGCCCTATGCATTGCTCAATTGTGCAACAACTGTGGCAGGACATGCACCAAAACGATATAACAAAGATTGATGGCCGAAATGCTGTTTATTTTCTATATACAGAGAGAATTTAGAGTAGCTGGGGACGATTAAATATACAGTCGTCCCTCTCTAACTCGAACGTGGGTCCCGGTATAAGTGTTGAAAATATTCATTGTAACATGGACTTTTATATTTGCAACACTTACCCTTACAGGTCATTTGGTTGCAGGGGTAAGTATTGCAAATGTAAATGGTTGAATTTCAATGAATATTTTCAACACTTATACCGGGACCCACTACCGAGTTTGAGAGAGACGACTGTATATCCTAACCTACCGTCGTACCCCCGGCAATTTCTCCTGGGTCCTTGCACGGAAGAGATCTACAGCTAGGTAACATGGGTCTACGCTCCCCTGCTTGAACCCCGCATCTTAGGGCCTTTCTCTGTACATGGGTACTTCCCGAACGTTTATCTATCCCCCCATTTTTAAGGTCATTAGGCAAATCCTGTAATAATAACACGATAATAGTATAGTATTCATTGGAGTTTTGAGCAGTTTTGCTTTCTCTTCTAAAATTTTTAACAAGGCGAAAAGATGGACGAAACCAAGAATGTCCCGGAATAGTTGTATCTTGACCGCGTGACCGGGTTTCATCTTCTGCTGCGTGGTTTGTTGCCCAGTATCGTGCTGCCGATGGCTGGCAAAGACGAACTCTTCACCTTCACGCGGTGCCGGCTGTAATCGCTAAGTGTGTTCACTGCGCATCTGAGATAGCCAAGAAGAGTCGCAATCAGATCGAAACCAACGCATACGCTTCATCATCCTCAGTCAACTTTCACCAAAGCGTCAGTCAATCCAACCCGTAGAGACCACTTCTATCGATCCGTCGCCTTCCACTTCCCGAAGTATCGAACTACGAACCCCACCAACTTCTTGGACGACCGGTCTATCACGATCTTTTGCGTTGCTTCGGCGCGCCTCCATCTAAAAACCCACGATGATACGAATACCCGACGGAGGAAGAAAGTCGGAGGGCACAAAGATGGAGAGTTTGTAATGGCTTTGGAAGGCCAGGTTATGGAGGGAATTTATGATATACTGGGGGATAGGGAGTTTGGCAGGGGAAAGGGACGGGACGGTTTTGGAAGGAGGATGTCTGAAGTTGCGGCGGAATATTCGACTTTGGGAGTGATGTGTGTGCCAAGGTTTTTCGGTTCGGTTAAGTGCTGCCACCACTTTGCAAACTGGCAACGCTTCCTTTTTGGAGGCGAGAAATGCGGCTCTGGTCGTTACGGCGGTAATCGGCGCGAGCTGTTGTACCGTTGGGAATTCTCTTTTGTTGCGTGACGTTCGCGGCGGAGAGGAAGGGGGAGATGCAGGGCGTCGAACCTTTGGCACTTTTGTGTCTTTTTTTTATTTTTTTCTTTTTTTTAAGCAAGTACTGGCTAGCAATAGTCAGGGAATTAGGTAGTTCAGAGTCCCTAGGGATCGGCTACCCGTATCACGCCTCTTGTGTGCAGTGCTTGTGCCTGATACGTCATGAATTCAATCAATCAATCGCGCTGTCGGTCTTCCCAAAAAAGACAAAGAGTGTCAAAAATAAATGCTTTATCTTTGATGTCTGCCATTATATTTGAAGTTGTATAGTAAAGTTGATTTCAATGATAACTGATTGTAAAATGTGCTAAGTCAAATTTCGTCACAAAGGTACAATTCCAGATTGAAGTTATGTTTTATCACCAAGGTCACAGTTCATCTCTTCCATATGGAATTTGATATAATGCATGCGTTGATAAAAACAAAAGATCCAAAATTAGGTTGCTAGGGAAACAAGATACAGCCTATCATATACAGCCAAAATATGATTTGGGCACGCAAGGCTGAGAAGTGCCGAGGATATCACGTTTTTATTTAGATTTAGTAAAAGAGTCACAAAAAAATAGTGAAACCCCCAAAAAAAATTCTCTGTGAAGATTTGGACCAAATTTCGATTCGCAATCTAATCACGTTTGCTTAGTAAACTGCTCGCCCAGCGATTCAAACTCGAATCAAGCCAATCAAAAAAGTGACAGGGGACCATGAATGATGCTCCTCTTCAATTTACCGTTAGATGCAGCCACTATATCGGAGGGATACGTGCTGCGTTATAGCCTTGAAGAATATACACTTACGAGGTAACATTGAAGAATAAATCGGCGTCAATAACAATGTGACAGATTCGGCGACGGCGCGCACTCAATCTTTACCAACCCTCAAGACACCGCCATCTATCAAGTGTGCCTATGCCATGCAGAATCACCTGGCGAACTCTAGGTAAATTCTCTCAAGTACACTAAACACATCTTTGCTTAATTGTGTGTTCAAAAGTGGTCTCGACCAAGGATTCCGGTATACGGGTACCTGTTAACAGAATGAATCAGGAAGATATATCTTACCCCGATAAAATTATTGTTGCAGCCAAACCTAACTTCCTCCAAAATACATTTTCAACGTTACTTGGAGATTATATTACTCTCAATATCTGGAATCGTGCATTCTATAATGCCACTAGGATTTTTGATCTAGAACCACACATTACTTAATCTTACCTCTAAAAAATACCTAACAAATATCAACAGATCAATTCTTTAGCCATATAAAAGTTGATCTATGTTAGGTATTTTGTTTTGCGAATATTAGTGAGCTTTTCTAGAGTGTTTGATTTCCGGCACAGTGTGTACCGCCATCTTTCAACTTTGAACTTATTCATCCTATTGGGTGGGTATCAGTAAAAAAATAATCATGGCACCAGGCCTACTAGTGCCTTTGAAGACCACACTGGAGTTAAATTCCAGTCATAAAGTTGTTGAGGTTTGGGTCGTCGGCGTGGAGAAGAAAAAAGCTAATGCAACTTTGAGGTTAGTCAACATGAAACCGTCTGCTACTTACTCCATGATCCTACTCTAACAAAAAATGGGTTGGCTTGAGATGTTTATGGCCATTGATTTTTTTCATTGCAATTTACCTTCTATGGGAGAAAGAGTCGCTAATCTCATTTTAGTCTTGTACGAAATCTAATCCCGGAAGATGGAACACTTGCTTTTCAACATCTTAAGCGATTTGCAAAGCTTAATGAGGTACCTGAAAGCGTGAGAATCGCTTTTAATGGGGCGAAGGCTGCTAAAGCCCCAAAGCAAAATGATCTACTGCATCTGCATAAATTAATATCTAAGGATGGTTTAGGTCCATCATCGGCATTATCAACTAAATCTATACCTCCGGTGATGGAAGAGAAACCACTTCTTCTAGTTGTCTGCCCTATCAGTACAATTTCGCGCGACTCTCTTACGGCTATACTTTCTGAGTTAGATCTGACCTCTTCACCAATTGTCATCACCACTTCTGTGCCACTTTTAGCCCCAACATCTTCTGCTCAAGCCAGTCGCTGGACAGAAACACATTGGCCAACTGTGTACAAAAAAAATAATCCGTTCGGTCCACACCCCAGTATCGTGTTTCATGCACAAGCCGAAATTGAAAATGAGGCAAGGCAATGGATGGCACTTGCGCATGATGTTGCGAGGAAGTCTAGTGGCTGTGAAGACAAGCCTGGCATAGGCGAAGCTGTAGGAGTTGTCATTATCGAGAGAATAAATGGTACAGGAAAAGTCATAGCCGTCGCAGGGGATGCAAGATGGGCCGGCTGGGAAGAGACAAGAACTGGAAATGGAAATCCATCGGCCCATGCCGTAATGAGAGCAATCGCTATGGTTGCAGCTAGTGTCCGCATCAGAAATTTAAGGAAAAGACAGGAAATAAAAGAAAATTCACCGAAAAATAGCGGCCCTCTAGAACCTCTTACTCAACTGGAGAGCTTCGAGGAACGTACCTCTATTATTGAAGTCTATGCTACTCCAAAGACTGGCTCGACGAAGAAAACCCGATTAGCTAGAGAAGTTTTCTCACCTGTACATGTAGAGGTCGGTAAAGAATCTTGTGATGAGCCCGCTCCTATAGATTTAGGAGCATCAATTTTCCTCGATCGACCACTCTCTCAAATCGAAGCCCATAATTTTGATCCGATGGGGAACAGTAGCGGCTATCTGTGCCTTAATTTAGAAATATACACCACTCATGAGCCATGTGTCATGTGTTCCATGGCAATCTTGCACTCTAGATTTGGACGAGTAATTTTTGAGAAACAGATGTTCCAGAATGGAGGCTTGACAGCCGACAGCCTGCTTGGACTGGGTCTCTTTTGGAGAAAAGAACTGAATTGGACCATGCTCGCGTGGCAATTACAAACATCCCTGGCTGATATTGCATTAGATGAAAGTCCAGATTTTGAGGCCTGACGTCTATCTTGGATAAAATTGAGTCCAGTTCAACTACTGTTGTCAGGGTCTCGATTCTTGATTAGTTGGATAAGCTCCAGTTGACTTAGCCTCAAGAGTGTTAAGTGATAGGAATGCTAATAAAATATGACGGGAGCTCATCTACTTCTAAAGATCACTCAGATGTAGATCTAATGTCCTCAACTCTAGACATTGTCGCCAAAAAAATTAAGAGCAAAGAAAGAATATTATCCTGCAATGACAAGAGTCCATTATCATTGAACGAACGTATGAACTTGCTTGTCATAAACTTTACCCACATGGGATCCTTCGACAATTATCAAATTTTCGTGATGTGCTGAGTCGAACTTTTCTCATCCTGCATAACCGATTGGCCCAAATTTCAGGCTCGCCAAGAAGACAGACTATCCAACTGCCATTAGCACGATGGAGCTTGCTTTAATCACTGTCAGGATTTCATAATTCATTGTCTCGGGCTTATATTTTCTTTTGTTTCTGAATTTTCTTCTGGCCTTATGTTTTCTTTTGGAGTATAAATTTGGGTATAAGTAGTTCACTCCGGTCAGCATAGAGTCGCTACGTTTTGTTTTCTGTCTCCACCGATTAGGTTAATAACTTAAAGGCCTCTCCACATTCGTCCCGTCATCCTAGTGACCTCCCGTCACCTCTTCGCTCCCCAATCCGTTGAACGCTATCCGCGTTAACCTCGCTTAAACTACCCTCGAGTACCGTCCGTGCTCTCTCCTGCCTCTCCAGCGACCTGTGTGTAGTGCCTCTTACCTCGCCCAACACACCGGCGCATCACATTACAAAGCGTCAATAATTAAGCAACATTCTAGTTTTATATTCATATTTATACCTATAGATCTGTATATAGTTGTATTGATAGTCATCAAAACTTTCCTCCACCATGTCCCGATCTATTCCTGGTTCCAGTGACCCTATGGACACCGACTTCGAAATAACGATGCTCCCCCCAAATCTTTGGAGCGTCGCCTATCTAAATGCTCCCGGTATATTAAACTTAGCCACCCAGATGAATGAAAGGCGCGTTGCTGAAGTCTACGCATCTGCCTCCAATCAATCATTCTCTCCACCTCGTTCTCAAAATACCTGCAATGCCACAACTCCAACTCCTCTCCGTCCATCCGCTCCGCCTATATCGGCATATGATGGAAAGTCTTCGAACCTGCGCGCATTTTTGTCACAATTAATGAATCAGCTTCAGGGCCAGGATGAACTTTTCCCTAACGAAGCTTCCAAGATACGCTACGCATACCAGTGCCTTGGTACTGGCGCCCTGGCCAAAATGCGTTCACATTTTCGCTGCCTCGAAAATCCCGATGTCAAGCCCGAAATCACTACTATAGCAGAATTTATCAATGCCTTGAAGCAGCGCTGTCAAGACCCGGCGCTAATCGATGGCGCCAGCCGTACGGTTGAGACCCTACACCAGGGTAATATGAGGTTTCACGACTTCATCACGCTTTTTGAGGATAGTGTCGCTGACTCAACATACTCCAATCTTGACAATTCTTATTGGATGCCTACTCTCGAGCGCCGGCTATCAAAAAGCTTGCGCACCCTGTGCAATGCTGCGAGTGATGTACCAACGGAGTACCACTCGTACATCAGCTACTTGCGAAGGAATTATGCAGGGATCGAGGCAATTGACTCTTCCCCCTCGTTCGCCACCCCTACCGCGGGAAAGCCGCAGATTAACCCCTCGATGCCGCCAATGTACAACGCCCCAGCATCATCCACAACTGCGGTTCCCTCCCCTGTCCACTTCGAACTTCCAGTATCTCAATGAGGATCTGCCATGGATCTAGATTCGATCTCTCACCAACGACAACCTAACGGTCGATTAACTCAACGCGCGAAAGATGCACGACGAACTCTTGGTCGGTGCGTTCGATGCAACAAGTCTGGTCATATGACTCAAGATTGTAATCTCGCCTCGCGCGTCATAGCAAATATAGCTATGGAGCCCCAAAGTGAGGAGCAGTTAAAAGAGTAACTCCAACAGAAAATCGCTTGTTGGAGTCTTTTGCCATAGTTCACGTTAAGTTTTCTGAAGTTTCTTCCCGACACATGTATATAAGTGCAAAAGTAGGAAATGAAAACTTAGTTGCTCTCGTGGATACTGGTGCGTCCGGTTTTGCTTTTGTCTCAACTAATCTCTGTGATCGCCTTCACCTAAAGTCCCTAGCCCTCGAATCACCCATTGCTATCTTAGGATTTGAAGGAAAATTGAGCTCTCGAGTTACTAATTCCGTAAATTTCCCCTTAATCTTAGGCAATCACAGTGAAGTGGCTTCGGCCTTTGTCATCCCAAACAGCAAGCATGATCTCATACTAGGTCTTCCATGGTTGGAAAAACATTGTCCGTATATCGATTGGAAGGAACACACGATTACCTTTGGTGAGCCTTGTTTAAATTCGGCCTGTTGTCGTTTTGAAACGACGATCTCATACTATAATAAAGCTGACAAAGCCCTTGTATCAATCAAAGAGCTCATAGCGCAACTACCTCCTCTTCAGCCAACTCCGACTACTGTATCCCAGTCAGCTCAACTCTCGGCGGGAGCATTTATCATGGCCACTCAACAGCCAGACTGCCAAACCTTCACGCTCAGCTTATGGGACCTCGATGTGATATTAGAAGATCTACCCTCGCGGCTCCCTAGTATGCATGTAGGCAACAGAACCATGATTGTTCCCAAGGATGCAAACCCTGTAGATTTTCTGCCTCCCTGTCATAAGCGGTATGTAGACAGCGAGGCTGGAGACAGGGGTCAAGAGGTGGGTGTCAGGCTAAAGGTTGCCATCCTACGTGATACACGAGATAGATGCATCACCACTCGGCTAAAAGGCCAGACCAGAATCATAGAACACTATGACCTGGCAATCTCCATATATATATTATATGGTAGAGGCTTTCCTGACACTCCCCAGTATCACGAATTTCTAGATGTTTTTGACAGGCAAAAAGCTAACTCCCTTCCACCCCACCGCTCCTGGGATCATGGTATAGACCTCCACCCAGGGAAGCAGCCTCCGGTATCACGCCCTTACTCGATGAACCAACACGAGATCAAGGCCTTCCGTGAATATCTCCAAAAAGAGCTGTCAAAGGGTTTCATTCGCGTCTCTCGCTCCCCTGCTGCAGCTACTGTTCTTTTTGTGAAGAAATCCAATGGCGATCTTCGGTTCTGTATCGATTACCGTGGATTGAATGCAATAACTATTCGAAATCGACACTCTCTTCCCCTAATATCAGAAACTCTAAGCCAACTGTCCCGGGCAAGATACTACACTAAACTTGATGTTATCTCAGCATTCAATAAACTCAGGATCAAGGAAGGAGACGAATGGAAAGCGGCTTTCACGTGTCGCTACGGTCTTTTCGAGCCTCTCGTCATGCCCTTTGGACTCTGCAACGGTCCCGCATCTTTTCAGGCCTATATCAACCACGCGCTCCGAGGACTTCTGGACAAATTTTGTACAGCCTACATGGATGATATCCTGATATACTCTGATAACCTAACTGACCACCGACGACACATAAAAACGGTTCTCCAACGCCTTCGTGAAAATGGGTTGCAAGTAGATATATATAAAATGTAGTTTTGAAGCCACTGAAGTCACCTATCTGGGTCTCATAGTATCTACCCAAGGTATACGAATGGATCCAAAGAAAGTTGCATGCGTTCAAGAATGGCCGACCCCTCGGACTCCACGCGATATTCAATGCTTTCTGGGGTTTGCCAACTTCTATCGACGGTTCATCCCAGAATTTTCTCGCATAGCAGCACCCCTTACTAATCTCATCAAAAAAGATGTTCCATTTTCCTGGAATGACCAATGTGAATCTTCATTTTGTCAAATAAAACAGGCATTTAACGACGACACAATGCTAGTTCACTTTGACCCTCGTCGCCAGACCGTCATGGAAACTGATGCTTCTGATTTCGTAACCGCAGCGATCCTTTCCCAGTATGATGATTCAGGAACGCTCCGCCCCGTGGCCTTTATGTCAAAAAAAATGCTTCCGGCAGAATGTAACTACGAAATTTTTGACAAAGAACTCCTAGCAATCGTCAATGCTTTCGAGACCTGGACCTCAGAGCTCGGCTCCGTAGAAGCATCCACGCTTGTTTTGACAGATCATAAAATCTTGGAGTATTTCACCATCACCAAAAAACTCAATCGTAGATAAGTTCGTTGGAATGAGCTACTTACGGATTTCGATTTTAAAATTGTCTTCCGGCCTGGAAAATTTGGGGGTAAACCCGATGCACTGACTAGAATCAATGCCGATAAGCCCTCCAGTGACGACGACGCTCGCAATTCTCAACAGTTCCAAACACTTCTCAAGCCATCGCAAATCCTTCGCCGTCTCGAAATCAATCCGTTAAACCATCCTGACTCCGTGGAAGTTGAGCAGCTCACACCTAGTATAGCACCTCTAATCGAGGAATGGGAGCAGCAATGCGACCAAGATAAGTATTGTCAAGAAATTCGCTCTTCACTAAAGGACCCCAAGGCGAAACGTACAGATATTCAATTAGCAAGCTGTGCCCTAACCCAGCACTCATTTTCTCTCAACGATAAAGAATATGTCCCCCAAGCACTTCGCGAAGATATATTGAAACAGCTTCACAACTCTCCCCTATATGGTCATCGTGGAGCAGCTGCTCTCTACGGTATGTTGAGCCGCCGTTACTGGTGGCCCGAGTGCCATAAAGACTCATCTAAGTATGCTCGGGGGTGTCAGGCATGTCAAAGGAACAATCCGGCGACTCAAAAACCCCATGGATTCCTACAACCTTTACCCGCTCCTCAAGCTTCTTTCCGCCATCTAACTCTTGACTTCGTTGGCCCTCTACCCATATGCCAAG
Organism: Podosphaera xanthii; assembly: GCA_028751805.1. Lineage (NCBI taxonomy): Eukaryota > Fungi > Ascomycota > Leotiomycetes > Helotiales > Erysiphaceae > Podosphaera > Podosphaera xanthii. The sequence continues at coordinate 241,892 of JAPWIX010000005.1, forward strand.
TGAGGGGATTTTCTTATCGATTCATCTTGCAAATCGTAGACCGCCTCACAAAGCGAGTCTGGATTATACCATTAGAAAGACCGTCAGCCTATGACACAGCCGAAGCCTTTCTTAATCATTTCATCCGCTTCGCTGGTTTACCAGACTCCCTCATCTCCGATCAAGGCCGCGCCTTCATTGACAAGACTTGGAAAGAAATCTGTTGCCGACTGAAAATTGAACACAAATTGTCAACCTCATATCACCCGGAGACAGATGGTCAGACCGAGCGAGCAAATAAAACCTTGGAAGTGTACCTACGCCATTATGTAAACTACCACCAGGATGACTGGGTAAAACATTTGCCGCTAGCCGAATTTTGTTGCAACAATCATGTAAATTCATCCACAGGCGTAACTCCTTTCTTCGCCTCTTTTGGGCATCACCCTCGTCTTGATTTTAGACCAGAGTCAGAATGCTCCGAGTCTCGCGGAACCCCAGAATTCATAGCCCGCATGGAGTCCATAGTCCAACACTGTGCAGAACATATTACACTTGCTCAGGCTTATCAGTCAAGCTATGCCAACGATAGACGTCTTCCTGCCCCAAGATACAAGGTAGATGATTTAGTGTACCTCTCTCTCAAGAATTTAGCCCTCGCAAGACCATCGAAAAAACTTGACCATGTCCGGGCTGGTCCATGGCGAATAATCTCTATGAAAACTCCGCTTGTCGCGAAACTCGACCTACCGTTTCAATTCAAAATTGATAATAACTTCCACGTTAGCCTCCTGCGTCCCGCCCACGTTGGATTTCCGTCCCAGCAAACCTCAGTACCACCACCACTGGAGATCTCTCCCTCGGGACACGAAGTCCATGAAGTAGAAGCTATCCTAGATTTGCGAATCCGACGAAATAAAGTACAGTATCTAGTTCGCTGGACAGGGGACAATGATACTTCATGGGAACCTCATGAACATCTTGACGGCTGTCCGGATCTTCTAGCAGAATTTCACGACTCATATCCAAATGCTCCACGCTCGCAGGAGCTCGTGACCTGAAAAAAAGGGGGGGGTAATGTCAGGATTTCATAATTCATTGTCTCGGGCTTATATTTTCTTTTGTTTCTGAATTTTCTTCTGGCCTTATGTTTTCTTTTGGAGTATAAATTTGGGTATAAGTAGTTCACTCCGGTCAGCATAGAGTTGCTACGCTTTGTTTTCTGTCTCCACCGATTAGGTTAATAACTTAAAGGCCTCTCCACATTCGTCCCGTCATCCTAGTGACCTCCCGTCACCTCTTCGCTCCCCAATCCGTTGAACGCTATCCGCGTTAACCTCGCTTAAACTACCCTCGAGTACCGTCCGTGCTCTCTCCTGCCTCTCCAGCGACCTGTGTGTAGTGCCTCTTACCTCGCCCAACACACCGGCGCATCACAATCACAAAATTAAGCGACAAAATTTTAATACGATAACTTGGTCCCTTTTCATTACGGACAAAAAAACATTACGATTCGAATACAAAAATTTTAAGCCTTGTCTAGTGCGTGCTGATAATTTATCGATAATTCTATGATGAATAAAGTTTGCCGAAACGCGCTTCCGAACATTTACTAGAATTACCAACAATACGCCTTTTTCATCCAACCTTCTAAACCTAGACATAGTAAATAGAATACATACCAAGAAGATATCCATTGTGGAGTTCTTAGACACTTTTGGGGGTATCTTAGTCTGAAAACTTGACGTGCCTGCTTCTCATAATTTTGGAGGGATGGTCAGAATTTGTTTACAGTCTTTTGAAGTCGTGCAAAATTTACATTATGAATGCAACATCAATTCAAAAATTGCTGCTCTCATCAAGTACTGTCATCTAGTGCGTAGAAATAAAACGGCTATTACAAACAGCCACAGTTTCTTGGAACGTTTGAGATTCTGACTATAGCTATGCATGCGAGGGTTTAACTCTCATATACACTTTTGAGAAGTTTTTTTTCTCATCAGGCTTCCATTTTGAAAGATCTTCTGTGCCTGAAAGCACCCTTTGAAACAAGATTTTGAGCTTAATCAATGCCTCATTGCCGATTTGATAATGAACAACCAATCTTGGCCCTTCTAACTTCACACCGACCTCTTCACCGACCGATACAAATGCTTCAGAATCTATGCCACTACTTTCTAAATCTAACCAGACCATATTTGTCTCTGTTGCTTGTAGTAAGCATCCACCCAAGTCGGTCCAAAGTCCTGCAATCTTCCTAGCAGTATCATGAGTATTTTTCAATTTTCCGCCTTCACCCCATGGGCCATAGCCGAAATTTTCATCGACCGCCACTCTTGCTGCAGCTGTCAGAACTCCAGCCTGCCTAATACCACCACCGATAGATTTTCGTACCCATCGTGCATGATTAATGAAGTCTTCTCCACCAACAAGAATACTGCCGACGGGAGCTCCAAGGCCCTTGGAAAAGCACAAACTTACGCTGTCGAATAATTCACAATACTCTGATAATGAGCCAGCGCCAGCAGCGACAGCCTCCCACAAGCGCGCGCCATCAAGGTGGATTTTGATGCCATTCTCTCTAGCAAAAGCCGAAATTCGTCGCGTTTCCGCCAAGGGCATAATAATTCCATTAAGTGTATTCTCGAGAGAGATTACACGAGTTGGCGTGCTATGGATTTCATAGCCAAGCACAGTATGTTTTTCAACATCTTCACGGGTCAGGTATTTTCCATTGGCCGGCACGATACCCTTAACAAGCGCGCCAGAAAGACTGGCAACGCCACCAGCTTCCCACTCCAGGATATGCCCGCGGTGATCACAGAGTACGCAGTGAGGCGGCTGTGTTAGGTGGCATCGCAGAGCAAGCTGGTTTCCCATCGTACCGGATAAAACAAACAGTGCAGCGGAGTGAGCAGTAAGGGCTGCTATATGTGATTCGAGGTCATTGGTTGTTGGATCAGCGCGGTAGACATCATCCAGAAGAGTGGTGTTGATGATGGCTTGAAGCATTGACTGAGTCGGGGTAGTTAGCGTATCACCTATGTAAATATTTAGCCTTAAAAGAGATACAGAGAAAGAGTATCTTACTTCGCAGGTCAAAAGCAGCTGATCCAGGATTGGACCAGGCATTAGGACCAACGATGGATACGCTGCTGGAAGAATCGGAAGAATTCATTATCATAAATCTCTGTATTCTTTACCAGTAGTGAAACATTTTCGGAGAGAAGCAGTGATTTTTATTATAAGCTAAGTCTTGTCACTACCCACTGGCCAATATACTCCACTCTTAGGCCACGGCTATAAGCACGCTGAGCATCACGCCGTACGTCATCCAGCGCCGCAAAGTAATCTACCTGGACATCCAACACATCCGATACGCAAATACAGTCGCCTCTCGGTGTAACGATGTGGGGCAAGACTTAAAAAAGGGCTCTCATTGGCCAATCTAATGAAGTCTTCCAATGAGGAGCCTTATTTAAGTCTTGCCCCACATCATTACGAGAGGCGACTGTCTCCATCGCTGACAATAACCGAGAACAAATAATTGTGATGCGATGATAAGTGTTGCCCACGACTCGAATATCGCCTGTCTATTCAGACTATCGTTTTCCTGACATTAGATTGTATCGGTTGTTGATCAGGTGGATGTAGTCACGGTAATTCTGAAGCTGCGGTACCTGAAAACGAGCCCCTCATATACCAAGGCATTCTTTGAGAATTGTAAATGTGATCTGAGCGTTCTTATTGCGAAGCGGAGGTGTGGTTAGCACTTTGCCGAAGACCTTGACTGTCGGCCCCGCGACATACCGGGGGCGTAATAACGCACAGGCTACGTTTTTCAAGGACGATGTATCATACTGAAATAGCGAAAAGAGGGAAGAGTTTCGAAGCTTGTAATTTGAGTGTTTCTATTAGATAGCGTTTCGAAGGAATGCGATTAAGCAAAGATTTGGGAAAATAATAGAGCTTGGAGGCTAATTTAGTTACTGGCATGGCCCGACTACGTCTTTCTAAATGAGTTTAGGGTTATGTTCCATTTATTCAGTAAACTCTATGTAAAACTCTTGCCATAGTTCCTCCATTTTGTGTGCTTAGAATCAAAAGAAGAGATGAATTTCGTACATCAATTTTGATCCTTCATACTCACCAGTTGAACGTAATCATGTCTACCAAGCCAATGAAATGGCACTACACCACAAGATCACTTTCAATTTGTCGAACCGTGAGGCCTTTTTCATGAAGATGATCTTTCACTTGTTTTACAGTGTACTCAGCTCTGTGGAAAATTCCGGCCCCAAGTGCGGCATCTGTTTTTGTTTGGGTAAAGACTTCTTCAAAATGATAGGGGTTTCCTGCTCCGCTGGAAGCGATTACCGGTATACTGATGGCCTGTTTGACGTGATTAATCAGCTCTAAGTCAAACCCGCTGTTTGTGCCGTCTTTGTCAATGCAATTGAGTAAGATCTCTCCGGCTCCAAACGCTTCCACAGCTTGTGCTAGCTCAATCACATCTATATCTCGAGTTTCCCGGCCACCTTTTATGGTACAGGCAAACCAGCAGAAATTTTCGCCTTTTGAACTGACAGAATTAGTTTTAATAGTATTGTGTCTGGTCTCAGCTGGATCTGAGATGTAAACTCTTTTTGGGTCCACACTGACTACTACTGCTTGATTACCATAAGCCTTTGAGATTTGCTCAATAGATGAATTCCCAGAAAGTTTTTTGTTTTGCTGATAGTATTCCTCAGCAGCTATTACCGCATCCGAGCCTATTGAAACTTTGTCGGCCCCACTCTTGAAATACATCTTTGCGATATCTAGGGCAGATACAGTCCTCCCGTCTGAGTCTTTTGTGTCTCTGATCCCACCTCCTATAGTTAGCGGTACAAACACAGTCTCAGAAGTCTGACGCAAAATTTCAAGCATTGGAAGATCAGCCAATGGACAATCCCGGAAGCTGGTAATATTTAAGAAAGTAATCTCATCAGCACCTTGATCATAGTATCTCTTTGCCATTTCAACAGGCTTTCCTAAGTTTCTAACCTTTGCTCCGGCTGTTTTTTCTCGGACGTGATATTGGTCTCCTTTGGTTACTACTAAGTCACCTTGGTCATTCGTACGTACGTCGAGGCAAGCAATGATTCGCCTCGTCAATCCATCTTTAAGAGGTTCAAAGTCATTGAGCAGCTCTGTTTCTATCCTCCCATCAAGAAAAGCTTTGATGACCCTCAAACCAGCGACACCACTCTTCTCTGGATGAAATTGTGTAGCCAAAATAGATCCTTTCGCAATTGCCCCAACGAATGTTTCGTCTCCGTAACGAGAAGTAGCGACAGTCCAGCCTTGACTTTCAAGTTCACCCTTTATGTATGGCACCTTATACGAATGAACGTAGTAGTATTTCGAATTTGGTCTGATACCATACATCGATTTCGCTGCCGAGTTTGCACTGTTCCAACCTATATGCGGTACTGATTTTGAGGTATCGTCAAAGCGCTCTAGATGGCCATTGATTAGACCAAGTCCTGGCGAGCTTGGGTCCTCTGAAGATCCTTGGAAAAGTGCTTGTAAACCGACACATATTCCCATGAAAGGCTTGCCGCTTTCAACATGCTTTCGAATAGGTGAAAGATAACCCGCTTCGGAGAATTGTCTCATACAATGACCAAAGTGTCCAACACCAGGTAGGATTAGTTTCTGGAAAGCGATAGTCAACGACTCTGTTCTTTGTCACACCAAAAATGGCAACTAACATCTGCTTTTTCCACATCTTCAGGTGATTTGACCCATTCTACTTGATAGCCGACCTTTTCAATAGCGTTGACCAAACTTCTTATATTCCCCGCAACATAATCTAGTAAATAGACAGTAGGTGGCATACTCGCAATAAATTTTTTTGTCACAGCTCAGTTGGACAAATTACCTTGAGAATCATATATTTATGTTGTCTGAAGACCTCAGAAGTTATACAATTTTGGCCCAGGGATACGATTCTGTTCGGAATTATATTTCATGATTTGAAGGTCCTCTATAATCCGCAGCACTCTATACAATATTTCGATAAGGACTATGCCCCGCTGTAATGCAATCTAAATTCCTGTCATTTGCCGAGGGATAAGTGAACCATTCCTGCAACATAACTTTTCAATGTAACAAATAAACTAGGCTGCAATGAAGTCAAGTTAGAAAGCGATATTTACGGAACAGAATTTCTGAAAGCGGGGTTAGATTACACTTGAACTGTTTTCAAAAACGTCACTATCACGAACCCGTAAATATTAGTTAAAATCCCGCTAGAGAATAAAACTAAACAAGCGCGTTGATTATTTAGTTTTGGTTGATATTGCATTGAAATCCACAAGAGCTTCTGATCTCAATGCGTAGAGGTTGTCAGTTTCCGGTCTTCTGTTGTGTGTTATGTTATGTGCTTATACTAGTGATTCCGCGCAGGGGCTATCTTGGCTTATCCAAAAAATTTTGATCAATCGCACTGGTGTATCACAACCCAAATCCAGTCGAAAGATTTGGAATATTCTTGCCAACAACATGGTTCTGTATACTGATCCCAAGCTGCCGGCTCTGTTGATAAACTGATGTAAAAATTTAGTTTCGTCTAAATAGCGTCCAGCATGCGATCTCATTTGACCCGGAACGTCTTTCGAAGACTTCTGTCTGGAAAAAGCCTTGTAGTACACTGTCCATTTCGGCCTAGTTCGATTGAGTGTCTCCAAAATTATCGAAATGGATTTTCAGTAAATCCAATAACAACGAGTCGAACGTTATTCGGTTTCTCCAGAAAAAATGTTGCTAGACAACCTAAAGATCCTTCAATTACTCCAGGGCTACCCAAAATGATGGAGCTCTCGCATATGGAGAAGATTGGAGCTCGACCCCCGCCCGCACCCGAACTCAAAAGAGCATGGCGAGATTTCTTTGACTACAAGAACAAAAACAAAGAAATAGTAAATATACTGCAAGCGGAGTACGCCTGGCGAACCTACGAACATCTTAAGCAACTTGATACAACTTACAATGCCGAGAGATTAAGCCTGCAAGAAATCAGGTCTGCAAGCAGTGCGTTGAGACGTCTACCTAACGATAAGACAAAGTATCATAACCAATTTGCCAAGGCCCTATATTACGATCTTTTAGAGAAAGAATCAGGCCCCTTCCAGAAAGCACACAATTTTGAATGTTTTATAGAGACATTATCGCTAACGGGAGATACTTCTGAAGCAAGAAAATTGCTTCAGTCCTATATTCTAGAAAGTAATAAGTCTCTAGCTGCAAATAATACTCAGTTTGCCATATGTGATACCAACAAATTATGGCTTCTAATTCTTAAGGGTTTCTCCTTAGAAAAAAACGAGACAGAATTATTACGTTCCTTTGATATGGCAAAACAAGATGGATTGATTTTTGATCCTGTTGTCCACAGAGTTATGACCTCCTTCTATGCAGAGAAGGATGACATAGAAGCTACTAAACGCTGGTATAAAGAACCAATCGTCGGTAGAGCTGACACTAGACCCTACCCACGGCCTCAAACCTTAGCTGCAGTTTTAAATTTTTGTTTACGGAACGGTGAGCTAGAATGGAGCAAACAAATATTTAAGGAAGCAATATCTACCGAGCCTACAAAAGGTACTTGGGATGTAATCCTCTTATGGGCAGCTGGCGCCCGGGGCAAAGGAGTTGAAGATGTGGAACGCATGATAGAAGTCATGATTCGTCGCAATCCAGATAATCAGGCAATGCGACCTAATATTAATACCATTAATGGGCTTGTACAATTGGCCATATCTAAAAATGATCCTTACCTGGCAGAACGCTATCTTTCCCTAGGGCAAAAATTTGGCATCAAGCCAAATACCCACACTTTTATTCTTCAGATGAATTATCGAACTGATGCAAATGATCTGCGAGGTGCTCATGCTGCCTATGAAGCACTTCAGTCAGAGGAGGTCCTCAATGAAGAGGATCTTCCTCCTATAAACAAATATGTTCGCGCAATATGCGCAAGTCCAAAGCCTGACGTTGATCTGATAAATTCCATACTCACTGATCTCGACGAACGTGGTAAGCGGCTTGAAGCGACTACTGTTACGGCGCTCAGCCTTCTACACCTAGAACGTCGTCAAATCGATGACCTTGTTGATATCTTACAAGCAAATATCTATCATTACACGCTATCGGAACGTGGCTTTATTCGCGATGCTTTTGTCCAATTTATTTGCGACCGTGACAACTCCACAATCAAGGCTTGGGATGCATATAACATTCTGCGACAATTCTTCAATGAAACTTGTACAGAACAGCGCACCCAGATCATGAATACATTTTTTAAGAGAAGGCGGTGTGACATGGCCTGTCATGCTTTTGGTCACATGCGCCAAAACACGATCCCGGATCGAAAACCAGTTTTAGACACCTACGTAGCATGCTTGGAAGGAATTGCGAGACTTTCCGATCGTGAATATTTAGAAGTTATTCATAATATGCTTAAACTCGATTCCAGCATTGAGCCGAATACTAAGCTATATAATGCACTAATGCTTGCTTACACTAGTGTGTGCGAGGGCAAACGTGCACTTTCGTTCTGGACTGATATTACTAATCTCTATGAAGGTCCTAGTTACAAAAGTCTAGAAATTGTATTCTGGGCTTGCCAAGAAACCAATTTCGGTAGCGAAAAAGCCCGAGAGATTTGGAGTAAGATGAAAAGGATGGGAGTAGATGTGACAGGCGCCGTATTCTCCGAGTATGTAGGCTCTCTCTCCAAAGATGGGTACTGGGAAGAAGTCAAAAGCTTGGTGAACTCCATGGAACAAGAATACGGTTTAAAACCAGATGTAAGAACGTAAGTTTTTTCTGCCAAATTCTACTTCATCTTAGTTCTGACCAGAAATATCAGACTCGGAACAATTTTTAATTGCTTGCCAGGCGAGGATTCTAAAGCTATGATGCAATCTTGGTCTAAGGAGTACTATCCCGACATCTGGGCTGAAGTGCAGAAATTTGGCTCGAGGATGGTCAGAGACAAGCTGTACCCAGAAGTAAGAATGAGACAATATTATCTGAAGCGAGACTTCAAGGCTTCATAACCTTAAAGTTTATCGTGCAATTATCTTCAATAATTCCGGATGTAGCTTAATCAGACACCTTCAAAAAATCCCCGGAATAAGGGGTTGATTTCTAAAGGAAATCATATTCAAAATAATTTTATCTTTGATATATATTTACTATATTTCTTCACAAGTCTCGATACAAGAGAATCTGAATTATCTCATGGAAAATAGCAAATATCTTGATCTCTCTGGATCAAAGCTTCACTAAAGCCTTAAGGCCATCACAATTTCTATAATGAGGGTCAATAAGCGTGCTGGTATTTGCGCTTTCACGGTAACCGCATATATCCCAACGAATACAGATAGCTTGACTATCTTGTTCTAGCCATTCTGCGAGGTTATCCTTGGATAGCACTGAATAGGTCAGTGTAATTTGACAATTATATGATGGACGGAATAGGAGAGGATATGTATAGCAAGATGGAAATAGCAGTTATGAAAGTAAGTGACTCTAGATGGAAGGAAAGAAACATTGTAGATAGTTAGGTCCCTAATGCCAGGGAGAAGATGATATTGATTCACAGAGACGCCATCATGTAGATGGCCCAGGGCGAGTGCGTTGACAAGGAAGGCGAAAATAAAGCTTCTATACATTTCTGACAAGTGTAACATCACTATGATATTGAGCGCCTTCAAACCATTTCAAAGGTATTTAAACAACGCTATCCATCTGTTCTTAACTATGACATTATCATAGCCTGAAATCTTCAATGGCTACCATTGCATGGTAATGACCGTAGTTGAACAGCGTAACGGCTTCTCCTGTGAAGGGCTTGAGAATTCGGCGAAAAATGTACGCACGCAAAGCCGCCAAAAGGTCGGATGGTGCAGTGGTACACTATCCGGGCTGTTCTCCCAAGTAGAGTCTGGGTAGCTTGGACACATGCCCCACTTGAGACAGGAGAAAGCTGGTTCGAATCCAGCAAGACCCGCACACCACTTCTCCCGCGGTGATACTGTATTCGTGGGATGACGAAAGCAAGCTCAGACAACCACGGGTTTTTCTCGCTTTTCCCTGTGGTGGGTATTCACGGAAGAGGGTACATGTCGTAAGGCGTTATTCTCGTAGTGGTATCTGCAAATGAAATCTGAGTATGAGTGTTCCAAACATTATACTGAGTCATTCTGCAAAATATACTGTGTCTCAACCCTAAAGATTGTTAAACCTTAAATTATGAAATTATAGGTCTTATCCTTGTATTTTCCGCTCATAATTCCAAAAAGGGCTAGCAGATTCAGTCTGAATCATAAACTTGGTGCACTTTCGAACTATCTCCAGAGCTTACAATCACATTCTCGAAATCAATTTTATATATTACCTTCCAATCTTTGCAACCACGAATACCTGACCATTTCATTACCCACTTCTAACTGCAAAATCAGAACCTGTCACTGAAAAATTGAATTGAATCCTCATACCTATCAGTCTTTGAAGAGACCTCGTCGCCAGAATCTTAATTAGGATAAACGGGTCGCAATTCAGACACTTCGAAGGCACGGACTTTCATATATTGGCGTCGCTCAAGGATTGGGGCTAAGTCAGAGACAAGTTCAATACGCATACGAACGCTGTGATCTTGCAGAAGCCAGGAGCTCCGGTCGACCTCCAGTCTTGAGTGAGGTTCAAGCTGATGAGTAAGAACATTATGTTTGCAGTTCACGAGTCGGTCAGTTTATGAACTACATGGAACTTGCTACAGTGCAGTTTTCTCACCGGAACTTAGGTGAGAAAGCTATCCGGAAGAATCTAGAAGGAAGGTGATATAAGCGTTGTGTCTTCCAGAGTAAGCCTCCGCTTAGCGAAGAATATAAAAGCGGACGTTTACTTTTCGCTCGGTCTCATCTAAGTTGGACCATTGAGCAGTGGAATCATGTTCTGTGGATCGAAAAATCTTGAATTACTTGCGGTCAGCACACAAGTTTGTGGTTTACCAGAAAGGCCAGTTCGCTTATTGATAAATTGGTTTTTCCACCAAAGTCAAGACTGTTGAGGAGTTTGACAAGATGTGCTTATCTTCTAGGTTTGTTCGAAGAAATGGCTGGATATTTTGGGGATCTTTCCATGGGAACTTGAAAAGTTATTTTCGAGTATGGGAAAGATGATGGTGGAAATTGAACTCGGAGACCTACTACCAGCGGTTTTTGCCTAGAATTTTAACTGCATGAGAAATTAATCCATCACTTTTACTGATGCAAGATGTTGCTCCCTGCCATTCTACACGGAATACCATAGAAGCTTAACTCTAAGCTGGGGTAGGACCCATCTAGTGGCCTCTCTTCTCTCCCAACTTAAACACTATTGAGTCTGATGGAAATCGATGAAGGATTATATTCAAGCTGGATATCCGGAGTTTGATAATTGAAGGCAAACGTCTCATCAGACGCTAAAAAGAGCCATAAAAGAAGCCTGGGACTCAATCTCATCTGACGAACTCGGTCGACTTGCCGCCCACATACCTGCAAGATATCAGGCTACTATAGAAGCAGAAGAAGGTCCCACTGTGAGGGTTAGAACCCTTCTTGGAACTCGGGCCCTGGCCCTTGTATAATTATGCCACTGTCCGTGCAGTGCTAGCTTGTGTACATGTACATGTACTAGTTAAATCAGACGCTTAGGAAACAGGGATGCAGCCAATAAACTAATGAACCTTCGCTAAAGCGTTGCTGACGATTATCAAAATACATATACCAAGCGAGATGATGGTAGGCGTGTGTAAAGATGTTGTAATGGCGTTTAGGCGTTGATGATAATTCTTAAAGATTCGATCTAATTCTGAAGTTTGTACAATTGGTCGTGATGATCTTGGGTTGGTTAGATTCTAGAAGAATATGGAATTGGAAGAAAGGTATGTAGGGCTACTTGGTTGTATGTTAAACTTCACGCACTTCTTAATTTATTATAATGAACCTCTACTTTGAGTTATTCGAGGACGGGCCTCTCACACCTACTTCGTATTGATGTATTTTTAACGATTAACTTTGTCCTATCTTTAGAGCTATGGTACAGTAAAACCTCTATAACGCTATCCTCCGCAACCCTATATCCTTTATAACGCTATCAAATCAGCTCCATCTTTGTCAGAGTAGTGACCTGCACGTGACTCGATGGCGAAAGGCTGAAGACTGAAGGCTGAAGATCGGAAGCGCGGAAGCGCAAGGCTGAGGTATGGAAACTTAAGGGCCGAAAAGGTAGCTCTAGACTAATGCTGAACGTCCAATAAAGGAGTAGGGGAGCGGAGGTAAAGACAAGAGATTAGGAACTGAAGAAGTCTGAGAGCTGAAAGACACTGAAGACTGAAGGTGACTAACTTGAATTCTACAGTCTCGAGATGACCGAAAACTAAGCGTATGGAGCTCATCTAGCAATCAGTGCCCTACTATATATCCAGAATAACATCTCAAACTACTAAAAACATCTTGTCACACTAAAGGAGAATATCGGGAGAACTCCTAAAATACTGGAGTTCCTCCGATGCCAAATACAACACCGGAATACATGAAGCCAAACTATTAAAAACATCCGACGCTATTCCCCTGACCTAAAACACAACTTAAACAAAAGTCGAATCGGTGTACGAACTCTAACAATCTTGTAAGTTTTGCAGGTATCCTCCAACCTCTCGATATTTTCTCTTCTGAAAAGATTTATCGTATTATACAAGTACACAGAAATACTAAAACAACATGAGTTTCAGTCTTACAAAGGCGTGTCCTTCGTAGACATGTTCAATGACACCCTTAACTTCGTCAACAACTGCTCAGAGTGTGGTTTGAGAACGCATTCCGCCGTAAAATTATCCAGTCTACGATATCCGAGAGCCTCAGAGCCAGATACAGCTACCTGGATGAATCAGACCCGTCTTTCTACCTGTGAGGGTCAGGACCCTTGCCAATGACTCGGGCTCTTGCCCTTGTATAATTACCTTACTATCTGTGCGGCGTTGGATGACGTGGATCAGGATGTTGTGGCGCAAGGAGTTCTCGCTTACATTAGGTAACAATTTCTAAGCGCTAGCCATCATTACGATGATCCTCGTCTAAATAATGATCATCGCTTACTTACCCAATTTGGATTATAGCTATGTCGGCGTATATTGGGGAATATTAAGAAAGCTTCCAGAAAGTTCTAAAATGGTTTGTTGGCATCCTAAGGCGTGGAGATTATTCTAGTAGTAGTAGTAGTAGTAGTAGTAGTAGTAGTAGTAGTAGTTTTGTTTATTCGTGCTATGTAGAGTCCAAGACTATTATAACACTAGGGCTCCTCTCTGACCTAGGCCACACCTTCTACAGTGCTCCTATCCCCTTTTACCTCGAACCTAAGATCATTCATACATTGACCCATGACGGGTAGCCATTTAGCTCAGTAATTACCCGTAGAATTCAACCACTTTTTCTACGGAACCTTCTGCTCAAAAAAAAAATTGAAAAAGAGCAGCCATGGAAACCGGTACGCGGGAAAAAGTCTCAACAAACCTGCAACTCCAGCCAGGCGAGGCCTAGACACCAGAGCCATACGAGGTGCGTATCCCCATCTGTATCTCCCTAATATCCCATAGTCCAGATATTCTCCTTATACCGACACCACCAGCGCTCAGGTAGCGGTGCTCTTTCCTCGGGAGACAGTATAATGCCAGAATATCTGTAAACAGTGAGAATTCATCTTGGTAAAAAGGGCCAACTTAGTCTGATCCATCACCACGATAACGGGAGCTGGGTACGCCCCGGAAACTCATCTGGGTGATTTTTCCTCCGTGACCAAGTAATGCGTGTTTCTGTTGGCTCTGAAGATAAACTCCAGGTTCGTAGGGGACACCACGTATAGGTAGAAACGCCGTCTTCGTCCCCCTATTATTCTAGCATCTTCTATGGGTTATTGCAAGTTCTAATTCTATGGCGTTCGGAAGGCTTCGGGGGTGATAGATTGGGATAACTATTAAAACCTGCGCTCTTCTCTTGTAGATAATCTCCATGCACTTCCTAGTTATTTAATTTACAATTTTAGAACCTCACTTTTGAGTTATTCGATTTGAGCCTCTTACAATACCCTACACAACAGCGTGAGAAGTTACTTAAGTGGCCGGAGTTAGATGAAGCACTATTCCAATGACATCAAGAGCGACAGCAGTATATTCAAATCTCTGGTGAGTTGTTAATGCAGCAAGCAGCTCGTTTTTGGCAGCTTCTTTCATGTTATCAAGGCATGGAGGTACCTCAATTTAGCAATGGCTGGCTTACTGCATTTAAGAGGAGGTATAACATCATATCATGGATTCGGCCTGGTGAGGATGGAAGTATTAATCAAGCTGCTATCGCAGAGCAGCTTGTACAGGTACAAGCACTGGCAAGGCAATATTCTCTTCAAGAAGTCTATAATTGTGATGAAACTGTTATCTACTGGAAGATGGTACCTGATAGAGGCCTTTCTACACAACAGACCTCAGGTATAAAGAAAGAGAAGGCTCGGATAGCAGTATAACTCTGCTATAATGCTGATGGCAGTGCTAGCTTCCAGTGTAATCTGTTGGCAAGGCTGCTGATCCAAGGTGCTTAGGCCACATGTGGAGCAACATGACGACTGTAACAACACCTTTTTGAAGCAACCGGATGATGATGAAGTGGCTATGAAGGGGAGACCTGAAGAACAGAAGCGACAACAGACTATTGGGTCTTGGCTCACATAGACTCGGCGACAATCAACTCAAGCAACTTAGAAGGTCTTGATTTGAGTCGATTGTGGTTTATGGAGGTGGGAGTGCTTCCAATCCAGCTACAAATAATCATTTACTTCTTATACCTGCTACAGCACAAACATAAAAACAAGGCTTGCTAGGCTTGCAACTCGACACCTTAGATGAATTGAATTGATTGCGAGTTATTGTCGATTCACAGGCGTATGGCGCTGGGCTATACGTGTTTAGTGTTATATTTAGGTTATGAGCAGATATGGAATTATGAATAAGCTAGGGATAAAGAGAAGAGCAGAGGATGATAATCAAAGACTGAAGATATGAATAACTTAATTGATACAATAGATGAGGCTACCGATGTAGACAGGACTAATATACATATATATATGTTGTATACCCATGATACAGTCCATAATTATATAACCAGAATGTTCCATAGCCACATTCCATTCCATTCCATACTGTAAAGATTCACAACTCAAATATGTTTGAGTTACGTGACCGTGGAAACTGAGACGAACAAGAATGCGATCAATAGTCAAGAGAACATTGCAGGTCACCTTCGATCTTCATGCCTACAGCGAAGCCCAAAAAGCCCAATGCGGCGAACCCTCTCAAACCGTTATCTTCGCGCACTTCCAAGCAAACTAAAACTCGGTCCGTACTCCTCCCTGCCAACAAGCACGCCATTGCAGATGCTCTCGCCCTTGGAACTACACCTACAACATCTTTACCCTACACGAACTCTCCTGAATATGATATGGACATCGAGCCTGACGCCGATATCAACTCTGATATTGAAGATGAGCCAATGGCTGAGGAAACCTCAGTCTCCGGTACAACTATCTCGCCAACTCTCACCTCGAGTAAAAGCCCCGGCGCACCCCCAGCAAGAGCCGCAACCTCAGAACGAGGCTTAGCTGGCTCTAAACACGCTGGCCCAAGTCTGTAGACAAAGGCGTCTATTCCTGGTTTCTCCCCTAAGAGAACTATACCCCACCATGTTAAGGACATGGCGTGGTGTCGAAACGCTATCGCATGGGGCTTCAGAGGGCACGGCCCCGAACATAAAATGTGCGGCGTATTTATGGATGGCAAGGGCTTACTGATTACGTAACGGAGGAATATAGAATAAAATGTCCGTCTATTTCCATGTAAATAATTTATCTTTATCTTCTCTTATCGATCACTGATTATCGATACTTAATCCCAATCATCGTTGAATGCAATCCTTCTTTTACTGCAATCTCATAACCTTTCAACAGGTTTTGAGCCCGGAAGCGCAAGCTGAAGGGTCTGCATCATTATTATTATTTGCATTGTTTTCGATACACTCATCAATATATTGAGAATCTATCTGTCTACTACATCCAAATCCCTAGAATCCATACCTCTCAAAATTCGAAGAAACGACTCTCAGTAATGAGCAAAAGCGTGAAAGACGAGACGGAGGTCGCAAAAATGGAGGATGAAATGCATGGTGGACTAAATATGTCGGGTCTCATTTTACCTAGTTCGATGAAGCTAGAGGGGGCCGAAAACTATTTGCAATGGAAGCAAGTTATGCTACGAAATATCATAGCTTCTGGCCTGATTAAGTACTTGCGAACCGACATTCCTAAACCCCCAATAGATATGTCAAATTGGCAATCAATTGCGCCAAGCGAACTTGATAAGGTATCCGAATGGTCTAGAGGAAACACAAAAGCCTCTAATGTGATAATTTATAATTGCAATGCATCGGCCCAAAGCATTATAACCAATTTTGCAACAGCAGCAGAAATGTGGGAGGCGCTTGAGCAAACCTATGAGGGTGCAGGAATTGTAGTTCAGTACCAAGAACTAATTAACTTCGTAACAATAAAATACGAGGACTACAATAACTTGACCCTCTTCATCATATCCTTTAAGAATACAATTCAGCGCCTTGTACAGGTTATGGATGAGGGAGAAAAGATACCTTCTTACTGGCCTGCGATGCTCTTTGTACGCGCTCTTCAAAATAAGTTTCCAATCTGGGCCGACCGACAAAGAAATAGGCAAAGGGAGAAGGAGGTTAAGAAAAGACCATCTCTCGATGACCTTATTGCTGATATCCAAGATGAAGCACGTCGCTCTGACAGGACAGATGTTAACCTTGATATGTCTGAAACGACCAAAGCCCTAAACTCTCAGCAGAAAGATTCCAATAGGAGGCCTGATAAAAAATGCGGCACATGTGGCTCAATATTCCACAAGACTCACAACTGTCTACACAATAACGAAGAGAAGCGTAAAGCATGGGGGGAAAGGACGGGAAAGAGGTGGCTTTCGAAGGAAGAATACGAAAAGCTCAAGGAAGGCAAAATTGATTCAGATAGCTTTTCAAACTATAACACAAACAAGAAAGTTATCCTCTAATTCTCAGCCCATCATGCTATAAGTCACTTCCCAGTATCTTCATCTAAACACATAAAATCAGTAACAACGTTAAGTTTTCTCCCCAAAGCGTTAACACACAATCGTGCAGCCATTATCTCAAAAGATCGCTGGCTAGCTGACTCTGGTGCTGACACTATGGTAACTAACAGCATGTCTGACTTTATCAATTACACCGAAAACCCAATTGAGATCGAGAGTGCTAGTGGCACTACTACTTCGCCAGGGGTGGGAGTTGTGAAGATCGAAGCTATGTTGACAAATGGGACAACCAGAGAAATCCAGCTCAGTGATGTTCGATATATGCCACAATGTCCGGTTAAGCTTTTTTCTCTCCGGAAAATAATCAATGAAGGTGGTTCTCTACATGCAAACAGAATTTTATATGTAGATGGTGAAATCAGGGAGCCCACAGAACTCTGTCAGATTGACAAGTCTGGCTTTATTCAAGAAACTAGACATTTTTATACGGGTGCTTATTTCAGGACACTAGTAGCAGTCTCAAATAAAGTCTCATTAGACACTTGGCATCGAAGACTTGCCCATACAGGACTAAATAATGTTTCCTACACCAGAGATATAGTGAACGGCCTAAACATCGAAGCCAATACTAAGTCACCTCTTAATTCAATCGTCTGTGATGCATGCGAGCTAGGAACGCCACTTGAGCGCAAGCAAAGATGTATCAGAAATAAGGTAACAGATGCTCTCGCCCGTATCCACGTAGATACTTTTCAAATTTTACCAGAAGGCTTCAACAGTCATAAGTATGGAATGATCCTAACTGACGAAGCTACGTCTGAGCGTTGGGGATACACATTCAGTACAAAAAATACGGCTTTTGAATATCTCAAGGAGTTTGCAATGTATTCCGAAACACAATGGGGCAAATATCGAAAGATAAAAGCCTGGCGTATGGATGGGGGAAGTGAATATGCACCAAGCAAATTTAAGGAAATGTGCGCAGATCTAGGCCAACGCATCGAAATATCGACACCTTATGCTCCATGGCAAGATGGTAGAGCGGAACGATCTATCAGGACCATTATAGGAAAAGTCAGAAAGACGATGATAGCAATGGAAATTCCAGCACATTTATGGCCCGAGATATTTTCTGCGTGCATTTATATAAACAATCGAACATGCACTTCCACACTAAATGGGAAAACCCCAGTGGAGGCTTTCCTCGACGAAGTAGATCCTTATTTTAAAGACTACCAATCACATCGGCCAGATCTCTCACATCTTCGAGTTTTGGGCTGTAGGGCTTATGTTCTAATCCCTGAAGAAAAAAGAAAGCATACAGAAAAGCTTAATCCTCGAGCTGAACTCGGAATTCTGGTCGGATATGAGGGCGAAAAAATATATAGGATTTGGGTACCCTCTAGGAAGGGAGCTAAACTAGTACGATCATCGAACGTTAGATTTGACGAGTCGAGCAACTCGGTTTCATATTGCCAAACTGAGGAAGAGCAATGGCCTGATCATAAAGATGATGGATTTGGGAGTGAACTGGATGAACTAAATCACACTGATAATTTGCAAGAATTCATTGATGCACACCGGGTTAACCAACCAAGTCAGGAATGTAACAAAATTGACCTTAGGGCTGAACACTTCCAAGATGAGGATGGTACTGCAGCAAATGAGTATATAGCCGAAAGTCCAGATGACTCAGATAACAACACACAAGACCATAGTCCAGTAGTTGAAGAAACGGAAAATACAGTAACCGGAAACCGAGAACTTCCGCCGCCCCCAAAAAAATATAATACCAGTGGTGCAAATGCCAGACCGTCACGTAAACAAGCAGAAAATGAAATTGCTCGTGGACCCCATGCCTCAAAATATGGTGCATACCCAGTCGCCTACATGGCACAGTATACTGCTGGAACCAAGCTGTGCATGGATCCCCAGTCATACGAAGAAGCCATGAGTCGACCAGAAGCCAGTGAATGGAGTTCTGCCATTCAAAAGGAATATAATCAGCTCCATAATAACCAGACATGGAATTTACAAAAGCGGTTAGCTATCCCATCAGAATTTCGTCCACTTTCTGGTAAATTAGTGTTTAAAACAAAACGTGACCAAAATGGGGAAGTTTTGAAATATAAAGTACGCTGGGTAGTTGTTTTACGAGGTGTCTGATTAGGTGCATGCACTTGCCTAGGTATGCTAGATGAATTGCTACAGATAGTAGATTGATGTTTTGTAGAACTGGATGAATTGATATAGGTGTATCAAAATGATTGCAGAAAAAGTGTGTCCCTTTGAGGATGACATTCCCTTACTATTTACACAGTGGGCTAGCTGGACTAACCGAACAACCCTAGCCCCAAGACAACCCAAGCAAACAGAGCAAACATAGTCCTCACGTGGCCACTGCCAGCCTGGTTCCATCATGCCTGACCTTGTCTGATCACAACACTCCCTCTGTCGGTCACGACTTCTGGTGTCAGCTTAGATTATTGAAATCGGAGATCTGGGCTTGGTGAGACTATCTGCAAGCTGCGAATCAGTTCTTATGTACTCCACCTTTATTTTTCCTTCGCGATGCTGTTCTCTGCAGTAGAAATTCCTGAGAGCGATGTGCTTGGATCGCTTGTGGTTGTCATGGTTCTTGATGAGCGAGATGGCTGATTGATTATCCACGAAAAGGCGAGTGCAGAGTGCTCCATCAATGAGATCTGAGACATCTAGCTCTTGTAGCAGCGATTTGATCCATTGGAGTTGGCGATATGTTTCTGTTGCTGCCAGATATTCTGCTTCAGTTGTTGAGAGGACAACCTCCCTCTGCAAATGTGATCTCCATGAGATTGGGCCAGATGCGAGCCTTATGAGTGTGCCAGACGTTGATCGACTGTTTGATGGGTCTGCGGCGAAGTCTGCATCAGAGTATGCTTCCAACACAGCCTTGCCTCTGGCTTTTGTGAAGTTTATGCCTTGGTCTGGATCCTTAGCGATGTAGCGCAATACACGACGCGCTGCTAGGGAGTGCTCCTTTGATGGGTTGACAAGAAATCTTGCTAGATGATTTACTGCAAATGCGATGTC
Organism: Podosphaera xanthii; assembly: GCA_028751805.1. Classification (NCBI taxonomy): domain Eukaryota; kingdom Fungi; phylum Ascomycota; class Leotiomycetes; order Helotiales; family Erysiphaceae; genus Podosphaera; species Podosphaera xanthii. Next base: position 262,161 of record JAPWIX010000005.1, read on the forward strand.
CGGCCTTGTGTTGTTAGCGAGGTATTGGAGCCCCCCAATGCAGGAGTTGTATTCTGTCTTTTCTCCCTGCGAGCATTGCTGGTTGTTTGATTCCATTAGGCGCTCCATTGGTGAGTTGGCTATCTTGCAGTCTGATAGACCATGACGATTGATCAAGGTGCGGGCATACTGTCCTTGAGATAGTTTGAGGGTACCATGTGGTGAGCTTTTGATTTCGATGCCAAGGAACAGATCTGTGTTGACTGTCTTTAGATTGTATTTCTTTTGAAGGGCATGCATCAACGATTCTATCTTGCTGAGGTTTGGCCCCATAACTTGGAAGTCGTCGACATGTAGCAGTACAAAGATGTCCTTGGAGCTGGTGGTGTAGAGGCACACGTCTGATATTGTGGGAAATAGTCCTTGGGAAGCTAGTGTGGCCTTTGCATCGTCATACCAGAGAGCAGCCGCTTGCTTGAGCCCATAAAGCCCCTTGTGCAGCTTGATGATGCAGCCTTCTCTTTCAAATCCCTTGGGCAGCTCCATGAAAAGCTCGATGTCGAGGTCGGGATTGAGAAATGCAGTCGGGACATCGCCTTGTCTTCTGTGCCAGCTGAGCTGGTGTGCGAGTACTAGCATAATTCTTCCGGTTTCTGGTCTTAGTGTGGGTGCAAAGGTTTCCTTATAATCAATTCCGTGGCGTTGGGTGAAGCCTTTTGCAGTGCACCTGGCCTTATACTTCTCAATGTCGCCGTTGGCAAGGTATTTTTTCTTGAATACCCACTTGCACTTCATTGGCTTGCGGTTTTGGGGAATTTGCGATAGTTTGATGATTTCTATGGCCCCTTTATTCTGTAGCGAGTCGAATTCTTCAGTTGCTGCTTTTCTCCATTGGGATGATTCTGGCCCTGTCATTGCCTCTTCCCATGTCTGAGGATCCGTGGAGGGGACAGCTGCCATACCGTGGTGTAGCTTGTTATAGTCAACTCTTTTGGTCATTCTGCCACGCTGGGTGATCATAGTGTCATGATCTGGTGAGTGTGGCCTTTTGGTTCCTGCTGTCTGGGGAATGGGGTCCCATCCTGTCATAATTTGGTCATAATGTTCATCTTCTGAGCTGTCGTCATTTTCTGATAACTCGTCAACAGCAATTATCTCCCTCTGATCTTCATATGGTTGTGAATAAGGGATAGTTTGAAGATCTGAATCCTGCGAGGTGTGAGGAGACGTTGCATCAGATGTAGGATGATATTGAGTGACAGATGATCCTTCGTGCGGATTGAGTGGAGAGTTCATTGTGAGATGGGGCGAAGTTGTCGCCGGTGTGTCCTCCCTCTGATTGTTGAGATCTGATGGATCTTGGTTGAATAACTCTGGAGTTGGAATGTCCGGAGTAGTGGGTGGATCATGTTGTGAGGTATGTTGTCCTTGTGTTCTTTGCGGAGATTCGGCTGACGTTTGTGTGTAGTGTGATTGTATTGGCTCCGAGAAGATAGAGCGATGATTGGCCCAGTAGCTTGAGGTTTGCTGACGATCCGTAGAGTTGAGCTCATCACCAAAGACTACGTCTTCGTTGAATGTTGCGTGCGGTGTAAAACTTTCACGCCATTTCCATCCCTGCGCGGCAGTCCAATGTGGGTGGTAAATTAAAAAGTTCTTGTTAGTGTTTTTCTGGAACCCAATAAACCAGCCCATTTCTGCTCTTGGATCAAATTTTCCTGGTTTGGGGTTAATTAGTTTGTATGCGCGACAGCCGAATCGAGGGAGATTGCTAAAGTCAATTGTTTCTGGATGCGGCTGTTTTAGGCCTTGGAGAAAGTCTATGATGGGGACTGATTTGGTTCTGAGGCAATACAGTCGATTTGTGATAAAGCATGCGTGTTCGATTGCCCAGGGCCAGTAGCAGGCTGGCATGCGTGCGTCGATGAGCATAGACCTAGCCTTTCGAAGGACTACTTTGTTGGATGACTCGGAGGCACCATTTTGCTCAGGTGTGTGAGGTGCTGACGTGTCTGTCCTGATGCCATGGTTGTCGCAATAATCTTTTAGATTGAAGAATTCTGAGCCGCCATCTCTGAAAATTGCGCGCACCCTCTTGTTGAATTGATGGAATTGTTCGTTGATCCATTTGAGTAGTTGGGATGCAATTTGGTCCTTGGTTGATGTTGAGAATGCCCATCGCATGCGGGATTTTGCGTCTGTTATGATGATGGCATATTGGTGGCCATTGAGTGCTGTCGTCAGTTTGCCGACCGTGTCGACAAAAACTTCATCGAGGGGGTCAAAAGGAGTGAGTCGTGGTTCACGTGAAACATATCGCTGCGCTTTGCTGAGGTGGCATGTTTCGCACGTTGTTAGTTCACTTGTGTCGATACCTTCCAACCCTTTGGAGCACTGGACTGTTTTCGTCAAGATCTTTTGCCCAGTGTGGCCTAACCGTTGATGCCACCGTTGGGCGCTTGATGTCTTTGGTATTCTTGCTACGCCTGGCGCCATGATGGGGGCTTGGTGTTGATTTGTGAGATGCGACGGCAGCGGCTCAATGTAGTAAACATCATTGCGTTGGACGAGACTCGCAATTGGGGTACATTGGTCGTCTCTTTTACGGGATAAGAGGGACATGTGCTGGTCGGCTGTGATTGATCCACGACGTTGGAGTCTGCCAGCTGAAATAATGATACATGATGAATTTGGTGAGTAGAGTGCATTCTCAAGTTTGAATTTGATATTACCAATTTTGCAGATTGCTATTCCTTGCATGGTTAGGGATGAGTTTCCAACAGCTTGATCGAACAGAAACGGTTTGGATCGTTTAGTCATGGACACAAATAAAGATTCACAAGGGACAAAATGGTGCGAGGCACCAGTATCGTAAATTGTCACGTATTCATTGCTATGTGCGGACTCACTTCTAGTCCTTGCAGCTACAACTACGCCGACACCATCTTCGTCCATGTCTGCCCGAGCTCTTCCTCCCGTCTCTGCTACATAATTGCCTCGACCCCGCCGGTGAGCAAGTTCTCGATTCGCCCGCCAACGCTCACCTTTTGGTCCTGTCGCAAGCTCAGGATGGAGCCTGAAACAATCTCTGTTTAGATAATTGTGCCTACACTTGAGACATTTTTCGTTGGGGTTCAAGATGATGTTGCTTGGGGGCTCCCGGGCCGCGAGTGCTACATTTGACTGGGCAGATCGCCCTCCGGACATTTCCCTAATGCTCGACATCAGAGACTCGATTGAAGGGTATCGTCCGTTAGTGACGACCGCCCTGGTGGCTCTCCATGTCTCCAACCATGTGATATGTTTCGTTCCTTTTACGAACGTAACAGCAGCAAGTCCCTTTCCGATGTGGAATTCGGCGTCGTCGGTGGTGGAGAGGGTATCCGCTGCGTTGTTGACGTTCTAAAGTGCGGATTGAAATTGATCAATATATGCGTCGGCGGTGGTTGTCATCTTGATGTCGAGAAAGGTGTCTAGAGAGAGTGTGTAGGGGGCTGCAGCCGTTTCCTGGCGGGTATCGGCTATGGTATCGTATAATTCCTTGGCAGTCATATTGTCGTACTGGTTTGGACACATGGTTGGCACTATGCGGTCTATGATAATGTTTTTCGCCTCAATCTCGCCAAGTGTCCACTCCTCCAGGTCCGCTTCATGTTTGGACATGGCTTCTTCGCTCTGGGTTGCCGGTGTTGCTGGTTCCGGACGTTGTCGAATGCCTCGAACATTGTGGAATACGTGTCCGAGGACGTTACGGCGACCGAGCTTGGCTTGAAGTGCGCTGCGCCATTTAGGGAAAGAGACTCCAGAACCGAGAATCGATTTAACCTCAATCTGAGTCATTGTCTTGGTTGGTTTCTATAAATTGATGGTTAGCATATACACTAGATTTGCGTGCGGGTGCGCCGGGCTCATAACCTGTTTTACGAGGTGTCTGATTAGGTGCATGCACTTGCCTAGGTATGCTAGATGAATTGCTACAGATAGTAGATTGATGTTTTGTAGAACTGGATGAATTGATATAGGTGTATCAAAATGATTGCAGAAAAAGTGTGTCCCTTTGAGGATGACATTCCCTTACTATTTACACAGTGGGCTAGCTGGACTAACCGAACAACCCTAGCCCTAAGACAACCCAAGCAAACAGAGCAAACATAGTCCTCACGTGCGCCACTCCACCCTTGCTAGTCACGTGGCCACTGCCAGCCTGGTTCCATCATGCCTGACCTTGTCTGATCACAACAGTAGTTCGAGGTTTCGAGCAAAGAAACGGCATTGACTATAATGAAACCTTTGCTAGTACTTGTGCATCAACGACATGGAAAACAGCCATTGCATTGGCCGCAAAGTATGGCTACGATATTCATCAAATGGATGTAGTAGCCGCTTTTCTTCAGGGTGATATTGAGGGACAAGTTTATGTTGAAATGCCTCCCATGTGGAAGGAAACTCTTGGGATCACCCACGAAGGCGATGTCTGTAAACTTTCCAAGGCTCTATATGGACTGAAACAGTCGCCAAGGCTCTGGCAAAAGAAACTTCGGGAAGTCCTAAGAAAATTGAATTATGAACCTCTGCCATCAGACGAAGCAGCGTATATCAATACTAGCGCCAGCGATTTTTCAATCATCATAACACATGTTGATGATCTCCTTATTATTACAGAATCCGGTGAGCAGCTTAAAAAGCTCAAAGAAGACATCTCAAATGAACCGAACATTGAGGACCTTGGTCATGCTCACTATTTTCTTGGTGTGCGCATAATTCGTGATGACAACGCCGTATACTTGTGTCAAGATGCCTATATCAATAAAATCCTCAGCACTTTTGATATGGAGAGCTGCAATCATGAGCCAACGCCAATGGAAGAAGGGGCTAGAGAATGGCTAGTACCTTATGACAAACAAGCAAACTTAGAGAGTATTCGTCTTTTTCAGCGCATTATGGGATCCATCAATTACCTTGCATGTCAAACAAGGATGGATATTTCTTTCGCATGTGGGGCGCTTATGAGATACTTACATAACCCATCCCCAGCTCATATCAAGGGTGGAAAACGAATACTTCGTTATCTCGCTGGGACGAAAAATTTAGGCATAAAATTTAGTAATGGCGAAGATAATGAATACTACAAGCTTCATGGTTATTCAGACGCTAACTTCGCTAACTTTGACAATGCAGGATTCAAGTCACATTCGGGCTGGCTATTTTTCCTCAGTGGTGGAGTGGTGTCATCCTCTTCTAAGCTCCAAACCACAGTAGCGCTTTCTACCACGGAAGCTGAAATTTATGGACTCTGTATGGCTGCAAGAGAGGCTGCATGGATTCGACAGCTCCTGAAGGACTTGAGATATAAAGCAGCCAATGGTGATAGCGTGAAAATATATGCTGATAATCAAGGCTCAATAGCGTTGACATCAAATCCCGAGCTGCATCAAAGAAGCAAACATATCGCCGTCAAATGGTGGTACATTCGCCAGCAAGTTAACGATGGTGAAGTGGTTTTCAATTATTGCAACACAAAGGAAATGGCGGCAGATGGAATGACCAAGCCTCTAGGGAGAACGAATCATCAAAGCTTCATTAAACAGCTAGGACTCCAAGAAATAAGTGAAATCCGCTGATTTGGAGGTCTAAAAGATAGATTCTACCTGCTGTCGAGACCAGCCATGAGGGGTGTGTTAAGGACATGGCGTGGTGTCGAAACGCTATCGCATGGGGCTTCAGAGGGCACGGCCCCGAACATAACATGTGCGGCGTATTTATGGATGGCAAGGGCTTACTGATTACGTAACGGAGGAATATAGAATAAAATGTCCGTCTATTTCCATGTAAATAATTTATCTTTATCTTCTCTTATCGATCACTGATTATCGATACTTAATCCCAATCATCGTTGAATGCAATCCTTCTTTTACTGCAATCTCATAACCTTTCAACACACCACAGCTCGTCCTCTCGTCGTGTTGTCTCACACCTAAGACCAAATGCCATCAACGAGCTAGCCGCTACCCTAAACGCCTGGCAAAATGCCGGAGCCCGCTTCCTCCAAAGCCTTCCACTAGCCATCGCGGCTGAACTCCAAGCAATTACTATTCAGAGTGCCGCACGCGTCCTATCCGGACTGCCGGTTTTTAATAATGCCCCCAACTGCAGAAATTCTCCTACTCAAAATACAGCTGTCAAGTTCACATAGAGCCCTCCAAGCTTTCAAGCTTCTCAAAGAAAAATTCCTCTTAGTGCTGATGCATCCCTCCCGTGCACCGAGGCCCCCATGAACGCCAACAGTGCTTCTACCCTCTCCTATGCCAAAGCCGCCCGCCTACGAGGCCCCGCCCAGGCCACTCATGCCCATTCCACGGTGTTAGATATCCGCAATCCACGCCCGTCTTCTAACCCTCGCTCATGCCCCTCTAACGCTGACGCAAGGGTCATCGCTAGACTGCCTACCTCTCACTCTCTCCGTGGCGAGGACACTCTACTAGTCCGCACAAAGCTGCGCCAACTTCTAGATCGACCCGAGCTCATTAAAGATGTATGCATTGTCCCCACGGGCCTAGCCCTTGTCGCACCCTCCCGAAATCTTGTCCCTGATCTACTCCTGGCTGCAGAAAAGCTCCAGCCGCTTCTTGGAAATGTACCCCTAGAGCGACAGGAAAAGCGAATCAATTTCCTGCTAGGACCAGTCCCAAAATACGGTTACAATGCCCATGTGGCCCGCGAGGACCTCACCTTCGATGAAATCCGACGGGAGCTCGCGGATGCTAAAATTAACCCTTAGTCTATTTTCGCGATGTCATGGACTCACCGGTCCCGCGACTCGCCCCACTCTGACGGTACTCTTCGTCTGGTAATCTCCGAGAGAGCCACCCAAAATCTTCCCAGCAACATTCGCCTGTTCGCAAGATCGGTGCGTCTTAGACCCGCAGACGACAGACCACAAATGCAAGTTTGCTCTAAGTGCCACGGCTTTCATAACGTTAACGCCTGCATGCGCCGCCCCCGTTGTGGGCTTTGTGCCTCCGACACCCACACGAGCCCATGTTCCACCCCCCCCCCCCCCCCAAAATGTTCTAACTGTCTTGGTCCTCATATTTCGTCTGATGTTAACTACCCAGCACGTCCCCGGCGCGTCAATGGATCGTTTGCTCGTCCAGATAGGCAAGACTACAATCCATCCGACGTGAAGGTCATAAAACCTGGTCAATCAGACATCCACCACAGCCATCCTCTTCAGTCGATGAACAACCAGCTGGTTCAGCCCCTCCCACCACTCCTCAGCCTAGTGTTAGTCCTATCCCAAGCTCTAGTCCTGCCCCAACCCTTCAAACTGGAGCTTGCTCCTCCCCCCGAAACAACGAAGATCAACTTTAATGGTCCGCGGCCGTGGATATACTAAGCAGACAGCCTCTGGCCTCTGCATTTTTCAGGTCAACGTCGGAAAGTGTGGTTCGTCCCATGATGCGGCGCTCGAGCTCGCCTTCCAAGCGGGAGCTGATCTTATCCTAATCTAAGAACAATGGATATTTTCAGATTACTCCCGCAGGACCACAAAAACTCACCTAAGTTTCCAAGCTTTCTCCCCACTTACAGACTGGACCAACAGTCCTCGAGTTATGACATATACTCGCAAGGGTAGCGGTCTCTCCCCTTTCCAGCCAAACACATACTCAATGGATATACTCCGTCTTTGTATATTTCGTCGCGGCCAACGCATGGTCGACTGCTGCAACGTCTATAACGTCTTACCAGGCTCCCTAGATCCCAGACAAGGACCGCGCAATTTACCAGACCTTCCCGAGTGCCCAGACATCGTAGCTGGAGACTTTAACATCCATCACTCACTCTGGGATCAAACTGCAAGAAGGGACCCGCATGACGGAGAACAACTCATATCCTGGAAAAGTTCTAACGGTCTTGTTCTTCTCAATCCATTCGGAACCCCTACACATGACGCCGGAGCTACAATTGACCTCATCTTCACCCGCCTTAGCCCCAACGCTTGTTGCGAAGTTTGACAGGACCTCGAGACTGGCTCAGACCACCGAGCTCTATTCACGCGGATCTCAGATGATGGACCCGAAGAATCGTCCCAGGGACGCCTTCACTTCGCTGCGTGTGACTGGCCTGCCTTTAACATCTCCCTTAAAGATCGACTCACCCACCCTCCCCTTAGCAAACCTAGACAACGAAGCATCTTTTCTAGCTGAAGCCCTTGAAGGTGCCTTACGTATCGCCTGTCCTAGATCCCCAAATAAGTCCGTCGGGGCCCCATGGTGGTCCCAAGAATGCGCAAAAGCTGATCGAAATTTTTGCCGAACGCGCCGTCATGGCCTAAACGCGGTAATGGAACGACGCATTTTTGGTAAGGCCGTCAGAAAAGCTAAACGAGAGTACTGGTGTCACAGGATTGAGCAGGTATCTAACCTTGCTGAAGCCTATCAAGTTACTGGCTGACACAAAAACCGGTCTCGTTTTCACTCCCCCCCTCTGCTAGGCCCAGAAGGCCTTGTTGTCTCCCCGCAAGCAAAGGCACAACTCTTTCGCAAATATCTTCTCAGTCGCCACCTTAACCAGGCAGATATCCCAACTGATGTTCCTTCTGTGGCAAAGCAAGTTATCTCATGGCCCCCACTCTCTGACGAGGAGATTTACCACTCCTGCTGTCAGGTCGCCTCCTCTGCTCCAGGGCCAGATGAGATAACCGTCAACACACTACAAAAAGCCTGGCCAACTATCGGAACTCGGGTGGCGGCTCTATTCCGTCGATGCGACCAGCTTGGGTGGTACCCAACCCCCTTCAAAAAAGCAAACGTGATCATCCTCCCAAAATCCGGTAATCAAAACTTTAACCTCCCTAATTCCTATAGACCGATTGCCCTCCTCTCGTGCCTAGGGAAAGGCCTCGAGCGACATATTGCACGGCGTATCTCATACCTCGCGCTAAAATATCGAATCCTCGCTAGAGATCAATGCAGTGCAGTCCCTCGCCGGTCAGCCATAGACCTCACTACAGCACTCACCTGAGACATCCAAACAGCCTGGGCGGAGAAGGAAATTGCTGGTATTGTCACAATAGATGTGAAAGGCGCCTTTGACGGGATTCAAAAGGGGCGACTCAGTCTCTGCCTCCGTAGACAAGGTTGGCCTGAAAACCTGGTTCGCTGGGTTATCTCCTTTATGGAACAGCGTGTGGCTACTATTTCGTTAGATGGCTCAAAGTCTGCACCATTCCCAATTTTTTGTGGGCTCCCTCAGGGCTTTCCAGTCTTTCCCGTTCTATTTCTCCTCGCTATCGAAGGCGCACTCCGCATTTCAACAGGCCGTTTAGGCTATGCAGATGATCTTTGCATCTTTGCCTCCGCTCCCTCCCTGATCCGTTGATTAGAACTGCTACAGGAACAACTACACAATACACTATCATGGGGACGAGAAAATGGAATTTCCTTCGAAATTTCAAAAACAGAACTTCAATATTTCCACAGGAAACACGGGTCGCCAGTAGAACCGAGCCTCCTTATAGAAGAGGCTGAAATTTCCCCAAACAATGTCACTCGCTGGCTTGTGATCTACTTTGACCGAGCTCTTAGATTCCGCCACCACATCACTAAGGCCTGCTCCAGATCTCTAGCAATCTCCAGTCACCTCAAGAGACTTTCACTCACTACTCGTGGAATTCGCCCTATTCCCCTCAGGCAAACCCTACAAGGAGCAGCCTTCTCCACTCTTCTGTACGGAGCCGAAACGTGGTTCTCAAAGAATACTTCCAAAGACGCCATTGCAAGGATCCAACTAAGAATTAATGTTGCTGCTCGCGCCGCTCTTCCAGTATATCGTACCACACCTATCCCAGCCCTCCTCCGTGAGATCGGCTGGGGGCCTGCACTCGCCTGGCTCGAACGGACCCATGACCGTCTTGTAGTCCGAGTCGCTTCAGCGGACCCCAGACATCCTCTCCGCAAGCGCTGGAACACTCCCCACATGAACAGGATTCGCCGAAGGATTTCCCCCGAACTTTCATCTGACACCACAGTCCCCCCATGGTCCAATAGTCGGTTAAATAATCTCGCGGCTATCGGTGCCGTTGGAAGAACAGCTGGCCGTTAAGCGTTTATGGACTGGCATGCTTCACGCCCGCCGCTCGATATCTTCGTCTTTTCAGACGGGGTTCTAATAGATAACCGAGCTGGGGCTGGGTACTCTATCTACCGCGGCTGTACCCAGGAGATTGGACGAGGCTCTCTACCCTTAGGTCTATCTGCAGAGTTGTACGACGCCGAAGTTTCCGGAGTGACTGAGGGTTTGTCTGCCGCGCTCCGCAATCCTATGGCATACTACGCCACGAACATTACCATCTGCCTCGATAACCAAGAGGCTGCTCTGCGTCTCCTATCCGAACCCCCCACAGCAACAAGCTCACCGCGCATTTCAATGTTCCGGAAACTCGCTCTTTCTTGGAAGGATAGGGAGCGGAGTTCGTTGACTAACCAAGGGGCAGTTGAAATCCGCTGGTGCCCAGCCCACTTGTGAAACATTGGTAATGAAGCTGCCGACGCTCTGGCAAAATCAGCATGCGCAGCCCCAGCCCCATTCCTCCCACCCTCTATTGCCCGAGCAAAGAGGAATATCAAAATATACTACGAAGCCCCTGTAGCTTCATACTGGGCACAGAACGCCCCTGAAAGATACAAGGAACTCGGAATTGGACCGAACTCCCACATATCCTTTGAACTCCCCCGCCTGAGTAGACGAGCTCTTGGCTCTCTCTTCGCCGCTCGCTCGGGACACGGCGATTTCGCTAACTATCACCGAAGGTTCCATCACGACAGCGCGCTCCTGGATCGTACGTGCGGATGTTATGGGCTATGCCCTGCATTGATTAATGGCTAAGTCAGGGACTAGCCGGTCACGGTCGGTAAGGGGCGCAGATCGCAATGACATTCATACCTTTCGGGATGCGCGCTCATAAATAGGGGCACGCGTTTATGTAACTGTATATTAACCTCACTTCCCTAGTTAGTAGACAGTTATAGGAGAAATAAACTGTATTTAGTGACATATGTTCGTCGTGCTTTATTCCGATCGCTTATAGTCCATCACATATTTCTCCTATCTCATATTGGATATCCCCTTCATGAAGTGTAGCCCGGAGGATTCTTTATCGGCATAAATCTATATCTTTCTCCCGAGTCGCGTGAAGCTGACTTACGACTATTTCTGGGGCTAATTAGCATAGACTATGAGATATAGTGCACCTGGATCTCCATCTTCTAGTGATAACGACTCAACTCATTTCTCGTTTAAAAGTTTTTCGTCTCCACACAATAAATCCTTCTCAGTCAACATTTCAGACGATATCCCGATGAACGAAGAAAACCCAGTCACGACTAGTGAACAGCTGCTCGCAGCACTATCAAAAAAAAAAGAGGCAAAGTGGCCCGAGTGAGATGGGAAGAGTGAAAGCTTTCGGCCATTCTTATTTGAGCTGAAAGTTAAGATCGAGGAGGATCGACATCTCCTTGGCTCAAATAGGGCAGTATGTCTAGGAATGCTGGGTACTCTCCCAAAGGAAGGGAAATCTAGGGTGGATAGCTGGTTTGAGAGTGGGGGTTCTACTGGCAGTTACGACCGGAAAGAATTTCTCGACCACTTCAAGGACATATTTGAGGATAAGCAATCTTTGCTTACTGCTGGTTAGGAACTTTCAAGGATGAAGCAGGGAGCTCGACAATCTTTCAGTGAATTTGTTCTCAAATACGAGTTAAAACTCGCTCAGTGTGGAGGCAAAAATTGGGATCCTCTCATGAAAATTGTCTATCTTAACAATGGGCTAAATGAAGAATTGGAAAAGGCCTTGATTGGTATTGATATGCCACCTCTAGACAATTACTTTCTCTGGCGTGATAAAGTCAGGGAAGTCGCCGAAAGGTTGGAGTATCATAAATTCCGGACCCAGCCTAAAACTAACCAGATTTTCTCACCTTCGACCTCTCTAAACCCCTCAACTAAAGATGCAGAAGGGGATATACAGATGACTGGAATCAATGCGCTGCTGAATCTGCTCAGCAACGGCTCGAATCCAAACATTAACGCGGTCCTAACAGGCTTAGGAAAACTACAGGGTAATCAGGGTAGTAAGGACAATAGACCACGGGCCCCATGGCGCGTGCAACAAGATTTTTTAAAGCTTGTGCATGATGGTGTTTGTGCCAGATGCGCCAAGCCGGGTCATCTAACCAAACAATGTCCTACTTTCCGTTCCGCAGCTCGTCCCGTTGCTGCTGTGAATGCTGCTGCCGTTTTGGGGTTGAGCGACATTGAGACGGGAAAAGAGGACCCCTAACCGAAGTCGCGGAAAGGGGGAATAAGTCGAGATTATCTGAGAATTGTAGACTAAAAAGCAATTATGAAGTTATGAATAGTCAACCGTTCCTAATAGATTGTTTGATTAATGATTCTGTGTTTGCCAAAGCTTTGGTTGATACAGGTTGCCTTTGCTATTCTGTCTTTGATGCTAATCTTGTGCACGAAAATAAATTCCCAACCATAAAAATTACCTCAATCCCATTACATCTAGCCAACGGGAATGTTACTGAGATGATTACTCACACAACACAAGTAACTTTAAATCTTCAGGGTCTTATGATAACAGTGCGTGGTTATGTGGTACCTACATTAGCTTACCCTATAATTTTGGGAAAGCCTTGGCTGGAAGATAATAATGTTATTTATTTGGCCAGAGAAAAGTATCTTCGAATTGGTAGTAGAAGGCGAGGTACAATAATTTGACAGGAGGATCTAGCAGTACCACGGAGTACAATTGGGATGTTGGGAGCGGCATCGGTTGCTGATATTTCAAAAGCTTTGCAAAATAAGCCACCCACCCCACGTAAGATAGTTGAAAGTTCCTTACCAAAACAAATTCGACTCTATGCCGACCTATTTCTGGACGACGATGTCTCTACAGACAACTCTCTCCCGCCCCATCGACTTGGGGTTGACACAAGAGTGATCTTGCAAAAAGACGATTCGGGTAGAGACAAGGAATTGCCTTGGGGACCATTATATGGGATGTCTAGAGATGAGCTTCTCGTTCTTCGGAAGACATTATCCAATCTTTTAGAGAAAAAATGGATCCGGCCAAGCAGCTCACCGGGAGGTGCTCCAGTTCTGTTTGTTAAGAAACCTGGCGGTGGTCTCCGTTTTTGTGTTGATTATCGTGCCCTCAATGCAATTACCGAGCGTGATAGGTATCCCTTACCACTAATACGTGAAACTTTAAGACTAATAGCCCGTGCAAAATGGATATCTAAGGTTGACGTTCGCGCGGCGTTCCATAGGTTACGAATTAAACAGGGAGATGAATGGAAAACGGCGTTTCGCGCTCGTTTCGGCTCCTTTGAATGGCTAGTCACTCTTTTTGGTCTCGCAGGAGCGCCGGCGGCATTTCAAAGGTGGATCAATAACGTTCTTGGAGACCTCTTAGGAGGCACGTGCGCAGCTTATTTAGACGATGTCGTGATTTTCTCTAGCGGGGACCTTAAAGATCACTGGAAAAAAGTAAGCCGGGTACTTTATCTGTTGGCTGAAGCTGGATTACGGCTCGATCCTCAGAAGTGTGATTTTGCAAAAAAAGAAATCAAATACCTGGGATATGTCGTTGAAGCTGAAAAGGGCATCAAAGTAGATGATGCAAAAATAAAAGCTATTATTGAATTGGACAGACCCAAGGATATCAAAGGTGTGAGAGGATTCCTTGGATTTGCAAACTTTTACAGAAATTTCATAAATAACTTTGCAACTCTTGCAGCCCCTTTACAAAAACTCACGAACAAAGGAAGTTTGTTTGACTGGACAGATGATCATCAAAAAGCATTCGATAATCTTAAAAGGTTTTTTACGACTGCGCCAGTTCTCGCTATGTGGCACGAAGACAAAATGACTGTTTTAGAGACGGACGCTTCAGGCTGGGCAACTGGTGGATGCTTATCACAATTTGATCCGGATGGAACTTTGCACCCAGTTGCTTATCACTCAAAAAAGCTGAGTCCGACAGAGTGTAATTATGATATTCATGATAAAGAACTCTTGTCAATTATAAGGTGTCTTAATGAATGGAGGGGAGACCTGATGGGTCTTCAAAAACCATTTATTATATTAACAGATCACAAAAATTTAGAATATTTCATGACCTCTAGAAAACTCGTCGAACGACAAGTTAGGTGGGCCCAAGTTCTGTCTCAATTTAATTTCCGCATACAATTTAGAGCTGAGAAAAAAAGCACTAAGCCAGATGCTCTTTCAAGACGCACGCAGGATATTCCTAATGATCCCATGGACCCACGTTTGAAAGAACGTGAATTCCAACTTTTGGAACCTAATTGGCTCCCATGCAAAAATTCTTCAGATACTAGTGTCGCTAATATCAATATTTTTCCTGACAACAATGTTCCCACCAGAGAAAGTCTTTTTCAAGAAGTTAATCTGCAAAATTTATGGAACATTGCAGTTAAAGAAGATAAACCATTTCCTAGCATTTACAAAGCACTTTGGAAAAACGAAAGAACTTTACCTCCCAAATTAAATTTAAAAATTTCAATTGGTGAATGCGAACTTGATGCAAGAGGGGCATTATGTTTCCGACATAGGCTCTGGATACCTACCTATGAACCTCTACAAACAGCATTGATTCAGAAAACACATGACTCTTACATAACAGGTCACCCAGGTCGAAACAATACTCATGCTATCTTGTCACGCTCTTTTTACTGGCCTGGAATGACTATGATGGTGCGTAAATTTTGTCGCAATTGCGACGTGTGTGGTCGTTCCCATGTATGGAGGACAAGAAAGCAAGGTTTGCTTCTTCCACTTTCAGTGCCCGAAAGATTTTATAGCGAGCTCTCGATAGATTTCATGACCGAGCTACCAACTAAAAGTAAGGGTAACCCAAAATTTTTGATGGTCATTACAGACTGTCTCTTAAAAAGCGTTACTCTCGAAGCGATGAATTCAATGAAGGCAGAGGAATGCGCTGAAAGATTTATAAATTGTCATTATCGTTTCCATGGATTTCTGCATGCTATTACTTCAGACCGGGGATCTAATTGGGTTGGAGATTTTTGGAAAAAATTTTGTTCTCAATTGAGAATTGAACAAAGGTTATCGACCGCTTTTCACCCGGAAACGGACGGTGCAACGGAACGTATGAACCAAGAAGTTCTTGCTTGCTTACGTTCCTTCATATCATTTGCTCAATTCGAATGGCCTTCAATGCTACCCTCCGCCCAATTAGCAATAAACAATAGAGATAATTCAAACTCTGGTCTCAGCCCTTTCTTTCTAGTGCATGGTTACCATGCTGAGCCTATACAGCAAGTTGTCACTTCAAATACTCAAACTACTACAACACAGGCAAAAAGGGCTTCAACATTCCTGAATCGAATTCGAGAGGCATAAGAATACGCAGCAGCTGCTATGGCTTCTGCACAACAGCAAATGGAGGACCAAGCAAACAAGTTTCGTAACCCTGCCCCAATTTTCCGCGTCGGAGATAAGGTCTGGCTAAATTTAAAGAATATTCAAAAACCCCAGCCAAAAAAGAAGTTAGATTGGATAAACGCTAAATACATGGTAACAAAAGTAATCACTCCCCATGTAGTGGAGTTGGATGTGCCTTCAAAAATTTGGCCGCGATTTCACGTAAAATCATTAAAGAGGGCAAGTGAAGACCCTCTCCCCTCACAGAAACTTGACGATTCGCAACCTTTACCGGTGCTACCTGAAACCCTGGAAGAAAACACTGAAGGAGAATATTTCGTGGATCGGATCTTAAGGGCAGAACTCATTCGTCATGACCGAGGTTGGAAAAGACGAGTTTTAGTTAAATGGAAAGATCGTGCTGAGCCAAACTGGGAAGACCACTCTATAACGGAAGAGAATGTCGCGCTTGACAAATTTGAGACTCTTTACGGTACAGGCGATGGCGTTGGTGAGGAAGAAGGAGCCAGACAAGGTCCTTCCACAAGAAGAAAAAGGAGAGAAAGATGATACATGTACACCCTAAGGTGGAAGGACTCCGTAAAGAAGGGGGCAAATGTTATGGGATATGCCCTGCATTGATTAATGGCTAGGTCAGGGACTAGCCGGTCTCGGTCGGTAAGGGGCGCAGATCGCAATGACATTCATACCTTTCGGGACGCGCGCTCATAAATAGGGGCACGCGTTTATGTAACTGTATATTAATCTCACTTCCCTAGTTAGTAGACAGTTATAGGAGAAATAAACTGTATTTAGTGACATATAGTAGTAGTAGTAGTTTTGTTTATTTGTGCTATGTAGAGTCCAAGACTATTATAACACTAGGGCTCCTCTCTGACCCAGGCCACACCTTCTACAGTGCTCCTATCTCCTTTTACCTCGAACCTAAGATCATTGATACATTGACCCATGACGGGTAGCCATTTAGCTCAGTAATTACCCGTAGAATTCAACCACCTTTTCTACGGAACCTTCTGCTCAAAAAAAAATTGAAAAAGAGCAGCCATGGAAACCGGTACGCGGGAAAAAGTCTCAAAAAACCTGCAACTCCAGCCAGGCAAGGCCTAGACACCAGAGCCATACGAGGTGCGTATCCCCATCTGTATCTCCCTAGTATCCCATAGTCCAGATATCCTCCTTATACCGACACCACCAGCGCTCAGGTAGCGGTGCTCTTTCCTCGGGAGACAGTATAATGCCAGAATATCTGTAAACAGTGAGAATTCATCTTGGTAAAAAGGGCCAACTTAGTCTGATCCATCACCACCATAACGGGAGCTAGGTACGCCCCGGAAACTCATTTGGATGACTTTTCCTCCGTGACCAAGTAATGCGTGTTTCTGTTGGCTCTGAAGATAAACTCCAGGTTCGTAGGGGACACCACGTACAGGTAGAAACGCCGTCTTCGTCCCCCTATTTAGTGACATATGTTCGTCGTGCTTTATTTCGATCGCTTATAGTCCATCACAGCGGAGACGAGAAAACTCCCAACCTCTTCTTTTTCTGCCGACTCGGAAGACAAAGAGGTGGGCTTCCAAGAGGACCTAAGCACCCATCGACTGGAATCCGATGGGCTTTAAGCTCAGCAGACGGCGCCGTCGCATTTAGGAAGTGGCTAACCACTACCTTTTTTTTCCACGAAATTCAGCAACCTCATTAACCAAGATCTAACCCACCCACCCCACCCTCCCCTAAGCTGCTTCGTGCATTAAGCTGTAATTCCCCCCATACTTTGTAGTAGGCTCTCCCACTTGAAGTTTTTTTTTCACAAAAGAGTCCTAGCGGAAAGGTGCTCTTAATTTCTGTAATTAATACTATTCGGATGCTAGGTAGGAAGGCCTAGGTCCCTCTAATTTTTTAGGGTCATCTAGACACTGATTCGTCGGGTAGCATTTTAAGGCTGGGCTAACCGGCACGTGTTACATAGTTTCACGCTGCTGTGCGCGGGCACGACGCTTAAGTAATTAAAAAAAAAGTCAAGAGAAAATGGTTAGAAGCTAATTACTATTCTACCGTCTGAGGGACTCTGATTAAATACATGCCTCTATGGTCCCTTGTTACCCCAACGAGTACTTGAGAAGACTTAAGAAGCTTCTAGTACCTTCGTTACTATCCGCACGTACTCTATTACAGGGGTAAGAAGTGTAGCCCCACATTCTGTGTAATTTACATGGGCTATCCCTGACATTCCGACTTTAGCGCTACAAAAATGGCTAGACTAAGGCAATAAGGCAACCGAGGCATTCCTTCTTCCTTGAACCTTCTCTCTTATGTTCGATAGTTGCACAGCATCCTCGTACCACACTAAATCGGTTGACACGACATATTGAATAACCTATATCCTCACGATAAACTGCGAAGAAAAATGAGCACCCCAGCATCTCCCACTACTCCAAGATCACGGAGCCAGCTTTCTAGGGATCAGCGAGTCCAGATATACACGTTACGTGGCCTTGGTTTTACTCATCTCGCCATCGGTAATCAACTCGTTATCACCGAAAGAAGGGTACAATATGCCCTTGCAAGGCAATGTCTGACGCCCAAAAAGCGAAATGGCCGACCCCACGCCTTGAGCGCTCAGCAGGAAGTTGAGCTTGAAGAGTTTGTCACGTCTTCAAGTGAGGCCCGCCAGATGAGCCACCTGGAGCTTGCTGCTAAGTTTTCCCACTGGAATTGTGGCCAAATCGCAATCAAAAGTGCTCTTGAGAGAAGAGGGTTCAAGCGTTGCATTGCTCAAGCGAAGCCTACTCTAACGCCTGCACATATGAGGAAAAGATTAGAGTGGGCGGAAGAACACTCTTCTTGGACACCTGAACAGTGGTCCCAAATTCTTTGGTCTGATGAGACTTGGGTCACTGGTGAACGTCACACAAGAGTATGGGTTTCGAGGAAGGTGAGTCCAGATCTCAGCCATGTATCAACTGCATTAATCTAATTTTTTAGCCCGAGGAGACATATTATCACATTTGCCTGGTTCGAAAAGGTCCTCGAAAGCGTGGTTGGATGTTCTGGGGCTCCTTTTATGGGAACCAGAAGGGCCCTGCCCTCTTCTGGAGTAGGGATTGGGGGACTATAAAAGCGGAGAGTTACTGCCAGAGGATTGTTCCTTTAATCCACGCGGCAACACAACCAATTGACTCTCACGGCCCTCTTCCCTTTATGCAGGATGGTGCTCCTGCCCATTCTGCTCAACGTACGAAAAGAGAGCTGTCATCAAGGGGGATAGATTTCATAGTCTGGCCGTCATATTCCCCAGACCTGAATCCAATTGAGTCAGTGTGGGATATGATGAAATCCCATATTGAGGAGCACCACCCAGAATTTGATTCTGGTAATCCATCTGAGGAAGTGCTCCGTAATGCAGTCCTAGAGGCATGGGAGTCAATTTCTCAGGAGCGACTGGCTACGCTTGTAGAGAGCATGCCAGAAAGGTGCCAGGCAGTCATCAGAGCAAGAGGAGGTTCGATTCCTTATTAATGATGCTTAATTATTGGTAAAAATGTATTTAATACTTGATAAAAGCTAGCACTTTTGAATAGAATATCATCATTTCAACGAGTTACAGGGATCTCCTACACTTCTTTTATCACGCAAAATTTCCCATACTCTCATGATAGGGTATTGTTCGTTGATCCGCTTCTTATAGGGTACAGGGGTTAAAGCGGGGATAAAGTGGAGATAAAGTGGTGATATTCCAGGTTACCTCACGATAGATCCACAGTATCCCTGTTAGCTTCTAATTTTAAAATCTTATGGCTTAAGGCATAAGAGATATGCATCTGTATATGAAGTCCAACGCCCACCTTCATGCCTGCACCTTTCTTCACTCGCGCACACCTGAGGTCGTTTCGTTTAAATCATTGTCAGCTATTTACTATTATTTTGCTCAACGGCATACTTTTATTTCATTCATCTATCTAATTTTTACTTCATGTGAGTGCATCTGAACCTTAAGTCAACTACTTTAGAAGATTTTAATTTACTGTACTAGATTGCCGCAAAGATGGATTCACCTCAACAACCTTCTCCATCATCAGCATCTCCTACTTATGCAAAACGCCTATCACAAACTCAACGTATTCAAGTAAGTCTGAAATCTACAAATTGATAAGGTTAAGAGAGTAACATGTGCAGGTTAGAACCTTGGCCAGTGAGGGACACAGTTACGTCAAAATCTCTCAACGCCTTGGGATTACATGGCGACAGGTACAATACACCATGAGCGTTGAAAATACCGAGCCTCAGTACTCCAGTGGTAGGCCACCTATTCTAAGTAGTTCCCAGGTCGATGAAATAGAATTTTTCGTCTGTTTATCATCGGAAAATCGTCGGATGTCATTTTTCCAACTTGCACATTTTATATTTCGGCACTTTGGTGTGAGCGAGAATGTGATCCGACGTGAACTGGCAAAGAGGGGATATGCACGCAGGATTGCACGATTAAAACCTCCTATCTCTTCAGTCAACAAACTGAAGAGATATGAGTTTGCCAGAATACATCTCCACTGGCGGAAGGAACATTGGATGAGAGTCCTCTGGTCCGACGAGACTTGGGCTATGAATGGTCGGCAAAGTGATCGTTGGGTCACAAGAAAGGTCAGTAGTCCCTTAAAGGCTCCTAAGATTTAGAGTTCCCTTGAGCTAAGTTTAAGTCAAAGATTGGGGAAGAGTACGAAGATACCTGTGTCCTAGCCAAGACGCGGAGGAGAGTTGGGTGGATGTTCTGGGGATCTTTCTTTGGACGACAGAAGGGGCCTTGCCTGATTTGGGAGAAGGAGTGGGGCCATATCACTGCGGCCAGTTACTGCGAGAGGATAGTGCCTCTCATAGAGAGTGCGGTCTTTCGGGAACCAGGACTAGATGTGATGCAGGACAACGCCCCTCCTCACAAGTCGAGGCAAACTATGCGTGAGTTTGAAAGGAGGAATATTTCTCTAATGGAGTGGCCGCCATATTCTCCTGATTTAAATCCGATAGAAACTTTGTGGAGTTATATGAAAGCGTACATGGAGCGTCTTTATCCAGCGTTGGATCAAGGGGGCAGCGGAGTCAAGGGCATCTTCGTCAAATAGTGAACGAGGCGTGGGATCTGGGGTTTAATGGGGATGACTTGGAGAAACTGATAGATTCGATGCCCCGAAGAATCAGAGCCGTTTACGAAGCTGAAGGCGGATATGTAAATTATTAGCTAGATAGAAGTATAATTTATTTATGAAATGTATTAATGAATTAAAAAGTGAATAGAGGGCTATAATGGACCAAAAAAGCAAAACCAACGAATATTTCGTTGTGAAATTTTTGCCATACAAATTTAAAGTTTAGGTGGGGAGATCTACTTATCGTCATGCTAATTCAAGTTAGTAAAAGCCTATATACCCTGTAAAAGTCGAATTTTAGCGCCTATACACGATTAATACCGTAGTATCAGAGTACAAATAAGGTTCAGCTATTGTCGGATTTGGTATGGTCAAAATATTGCAGCCAATGGCATATTATATAATCCCTGTCAGATCTTGGCATTCAGGGGTTTCATTCACTATTTACCCCTGCAATAGAGTACGGAGGTACAGCCCATAAGTATTATTCTATGTCGACCAGGGGGGGCTTGGCCACCACAACGCTTTCCTTAATTAGGCAATATCGCGAGAATGCACCTCGCACCCATTCCTACTGTGTTTTGTATGAGTTCTAATGATCAAAGCATTGATTCAATGATTCCCAACTCATAATACAAAATGCAAAATAATTCCTATTCTTACAATAACTAATACTTAGTAAACAATCCATTGCGTTGATGTTGTTGTCATCGGAATACATACAAAACACAGTAGGGATGGGTACGAGGTGCATTCTCGCGATGTTGCCTAATTAAGGAAAGCGTTGTGGTGGCCAAGCCCCCCCTGATCGACATGGAAAAATACTTATGGGCTGTACCTCCGTATAGCGTTACAGATATTTTACTGTAGCTCTGTTTAGTTGTAGATAAGAAATGATGAGAATATCTCTTACCAATATAAGGTCTAACAAAATTTGGGCGCCAAAAAAAAAATCCTATTTACAGTCGTCCCTCTCTAACTCGATAGTGGATCCCGGTATAAGTGTTGAAAATATTCATTGAAATTCAACTACAGTAAAACTTCTGTAACACGATAGTGGGTCCCGGGATAAGTGTTGAAAATATTCATTGTAACTTGCACTTTTATATTTGCAACACTTACCCTTACGGGTCATTTTGGGTGCAGGGGTAAGTATTGCAAATATAAATGGATGAATTTCAATGAATATTTTCAACACTTATACCGGGACCCACTATCGAGTTAGAGAGGGACGACTGTACATGTCTTCCGTAATTATACGCGTCATAGCCTCAGACTCCACACGCTAAAGTGATTTAAAAACAAAGAAGTGTCATACCTCTAAGCCTGAATACACTATGATTTAAAAAAAAACGCCAGAGCTAATCCGAAAGTAAAAATCAGTTAATAATTCTAATCTACCGAAAGAAATTAAGAAGTCTTGCTATCCTGTTACAAGAACATCTTTATTTTCTTGCTCTGAGCTCACTGGTAGCATCATTCCTGGTGTTTCGAACCTCGCGAATATCGGTTTCATTAGATGTGGATCCCCGCCATGTCAATACAGTAGAACCCCTCTTAGTTAATAGTGGGTCCCGGTATAAATGTTGAAAAGATTCATTGTAACTTGGACTTTTATATTTGCAACACTTACCCTTACAGGTTATTTTGCGTGCAGGGGTAAGTATTGCAAATATAAACGGTAAAATTTCTATGAATCTCTTCAGTAATTGTACTGGAACCCACTAATAGCTAAGAGGGGTTCTACTGTATTCAGCCTCGCAAATAAAAGAACAAGTACGGTCGCCTCTCGTTGTGACGATGTGGGGCAAGACTTAAAAAGGGCTCTCATTGGCCAATCTAATGAAATCTTCCAATGAGGAGCCTTATTTAAGTCTTGCCTCACATCGTTACAACGAGAGGCGATTGTATCAGCACCATATTGGCTTGACGATGCCAGCCTCGTGGGCATTGTACTTCAGCCTCGCAAATTATTTTTTGAGCATGTCCTGGCGCAGCCGGTACCAGCCCCAAAGGGTTTTCCCGTAACGGAAAGGGCTATTTGTTGCCTGACGTCGGGTCTTGTCTTCCGACCATGTTCGGGTGTGAGCGCCCTTTATATTTTATATATCATGTTGAGTATTTGCTCCGTGTACCGTACCAGTTTCATTCGTGTCATGGCCTCAAGGCTGCATACACAAGAATGACAAAAAAAGTAAATTTAATCAGGACGGGGCCAAAGCTGTAGTACTGTGCTTCGAGTTAGCTCCCTAGTTGTCACATATTCATGATTAATGTCCGTCAAAAGGAATTAAATTTTCTGGATAACATTGAAATAGTTACGAAATGGCCTCAGCTCGGACAACTGGAATTTTTCTTGGAGATTGTCTCATTGTATTGTGTTCACTGTGGATAACCTTGCGTTGAGGTAATGTTGATTGGCATTTGCGGAGGTATATAAATGCATAACCCAAACAGGCTTCTTCATATACTGATCTAATGATCAGGAATATGCGCTGGAAAGCGCACCATCGCTAACTATCTCGTTGAACATCATGACTTTACCCTTATTTCTCTTCGAGACACTGTTACTAAAACTATTGACGCAGAAGTTGAAAAGACAGCAATTATCTCTATTTCTAAACACTTCGAGCTAATCTTTGATACCACAGACCAATTACTTGATTTCGTCACCAAACGCTGGCGTGAACGTTGGGTTACAACAAACATTTATAACCAAGAAATTTTGGACAAGCTCTCGTCGCGGCCATTCTTTCTTTTAGTCAGTGTTGATGCACCTGTTTCTCTCCGATGGATCTGGTGGCAGGAGCGCCAGTCTAAAAGTGTTGATGCTGTGGAAAAGTTTACAAAACTAGAAGAATTTCTTCAGAAATCGGATCAGCACTTATATGGCACAGGCTCGGGCTCGGGCCAGCCCTTGATTTCTCGAGCCACTGTCCGTCTCTTGAATACCTCTTCCAGCCTTGCCCATCTCTATGCAACGCTTGGAAAACTAGATCTGGCAAACGAAGATAGGCTACGTCCCACTTGGGATCAGTATTTTATGCAGCTCGCGTCATTAGCAGCGCAAAGGAGCAACTGTATGAAGAGGCGCGTTGGATGTGTAATAGTTAGAGATAAAAGAGTCATAAGTACCGGGTACAACGGTACGCCCAGAGGATTGAAAAATTGTGCTGATGGTGGCTGTCCACGGTGTAATGATGGCCAAGGTTCCGGACTCAATCTTGGTACTTGCCTCTGTATTCATGCCGAAGAAAATGCATTGCTCGAGGCTGGACGGGAAAGGATTCGGGAAGGCTCAATTTTGTACTGTGATACTTGTCCTTGCCTAACCTGCAGCATCAAAATTACTCAAGTCGGAATTTCAGAGGTGGTTTACAGCAAAGGTTATAGCACAGACAAAAAGACCGGAGATATCTTTAAAACGGCTGGTGTGCGACTTAGAAAGTTTATACCAGTATGTGCTTCCAGAAAACGATTCAAGAAGTCAACTTATTTTTTCAGCCTACAGGTGGTACGATTCGTCTTGAGGATTTTGGTCGGCGTTAAATCTCATCCATCCATCTATATATAAATATTAAAGTAACATATATGTTTGTCTTTTATGTTCCAATAAGCCTATCATGGAATTTTCTGAAATTCATTATCACTTCAATTATAAATCTATGTCCCAAATTTCCAAATCATCTCTCAAATCAAACACCCGCTCTCGAATGTTAGATTCATTTCCACTGCAACATCAACCTCGAAAAAATGATATTTCTTATTGCTCTCGAACTAGAAGTAATTTGATTGCAAAATTCCAGCCAATGAAAGCACCTCCATACACTTGGAACTCTCAGCCTCTTTATACCAATACTACGACTAGCAAATGCTTATGGATAATAGCCGACAACTGAACACCAGCACGCGGTGCCTCCTACGAACCTGAGGGTGAAATATTATCTCAGGGCTAAGAATCAGTTTGCATGTCATGAGTGAATTCATTGATATTGAGTATGTCTTCTGGACGAAAGAAGGAGTGAAGGGGGCTTGGTCTAAAAAACTGGGCTGCGATGATTTTACGGTTAAGAAAATATGATGACATGCAATTTTCACACTCCCACTCACTTCCTTTCGAGCTAAATCTCAGCAGGCCTTGTGTTAATATACGTATTACTGCTAGGAAGATGAGAGACTGTCCTGAGCAATTACACAAAATAAAGGGTACGTCTAATTCAATCACAAATTTTGCTATTCTGGTCACAAAAATCAGGAGTTATCAGGGTGATTCCAGTATCAATACATGGATCATACAATAAGCGGACCCATAGCATGGATTTAAGCCAGGACGATGTGCGTATAGTTATAAGTTTACAAGATACCGCATTATTATTATTTGTTTACTGAACCTCGGAAGACACTGATCAATGTCTTCCGAGGTTCAGTAAACAAATAATAATAATGCGGTATCTTGTAAACTTATAACTATACGCACATCGTCCTGGCTTAGATGAGTCGTGATACAAACCCCCCCTCTTTGAAATTTTGTTGCCGCAGTTTTTTGATGCTGAATCCGTCGATCGTTGAACTCAAATTGAATTACTGATTAAACAGAGTTTGATATCCGTGTCGCTACAGCATCAGACGTCATCACGTCCAGTAAATTTATGTGCAAATTGTAATTAACAATCACATACAACGAAGCCGGCCAAGCTTGTTTGGCTGCTTTCAACTCTTAAAACACTTGTCGTAACTTACAGGTTGATTGGGAGATGAATCAAGAAATAAGAAATATGAAAAACTTTCAAAACACATGTACTTCAGGCCATTTACTTGTTCCACAACCTCTCAATTTCAAAGGTTCTATCTTGTAATCCTTCAATACTAATTCATCTTCTAACTGTTACCATAAACATTGCTATCAATTTAAGCGTAATCGACGTCCAGCTCTTAAACTAACAATGGCAGAATTACTTCGTCGAAATTTAATCTACCCGCATCTTACGTTTCTATTAAAAAACTGTATGAGGCGGTCCAAAATCACGCTAGGTCTGCTGGTTATGCCATCACTACCAGCAACTCAGAATAGAGAAAAGGGCGAGGAAAGAAACTCCCAGCCTGTTAGAAAAGTATAATGTTTCACAACGAAGCGGACGAGACATGCAGGAAACGACGTAGATTGACGCTAAATACCAGCTGTCCTTTCAGATTTAAGGCCACAGAGGAACCTGAATCTTATGATAGTCTTAGACTCAAGATAGCACGATTAAACAAAATTACTACTAAATTACAATTACAGGCATTCGTTTCTGTACATGCACGTATATATTTACGTGTTTTTTTTTTTTTTTTTTTAATTTAAGTCCAAGGCTAAGCCCTTTTTCCCTCTTGGGTCATGGACTGGTGTACACGGCTAAGATCATGTCTAAGACACGCCTAACTCGGTCCCACCGCGTGAACCGCTACACAAATAGTAGTTAGTTATATACAATTAACACAAACCCAGCCCAACTCCAAAGTTAAACACCTACTTCCCCCAACATATGAAAAACAAAATATATCAATTTATAATATAGAAAGCGCAACTTCTCATTCCGTTTTCTTTCATGTCATGCCTTTAGCGATAACTAATTGATTCGATCCCCGCTGAGAGCAGTAGATTGACCAGCAGTTTGACTGTTGAAACAGCCAGTTTCCTGCGCAAATATGGTAAAGCTCCTGAGGTATTTGGCCCCAAGAAGCTTGTTGACGAAGTCGTTGTGAGACATTGATCTCCTAAGCTTACGCGTGATATTCGCATGAAGCCTACAGTGAATAAAATGGGTTGGAGTTGTTTCCTCCCCGCATGTACACTCCGTGGGAGCGTCTGAAAATTGAAAACGGCGATAATATGCTGCGAAGTTACCATGACCTGTACGGGCTGCGATCAATTCGCGGAGTAACCGCCGTGGGAGAGCCAGTTCTGGGGGTTTGTGTCGTCGCATGAGCAAGTCTAGTTCCCGATATCTAGACGGGCAAGCTTCTTCCCACCAGTCGTCAAGGAGCGCCTGTCGTCGCTGATTCATAAGTTGTCGAAGGTATGCTAGGGTAAGTAGTCCCGGCTTTATTTCCAGGTTCGGCAACCCTCTCAGGGCGGGTCTAGCTATGGAGTCCGCTTCAACGTTCCCCTGAATCCCTGAGTGACCAGGCACCCATTTTACAAATACTTCAGCTGTCTTAGATAACGCATGAAAGCTACGTACGTCTTTGAGGCTGGAAGATGAGGTACCTGTAATTAATATTTTTACCGCTTGTTGGCTATCCAACGAGACGTGGATACGCTGCTTTGTATCCCCAAATTTCCGTTGTTCTTCCTCAACGAAACTCAGGGCAGCCTCTAGAGCATTTTTAGCCCCTATAATCTCTGCATCTAGGACTTCTCCCCCATGTGCAATGCCACTGCCTCGGAAGAAGGTTGTCCCTTCTCTTTTTAGGGCGAAGCCCCAAGTAGAGCGTCCGTGTCCTTCAGATGATCCATCTGCATAGGCGCAAATCTCTGTTCCAGGAACGTTTTTGATCCACCGTGTGCAGGCCTCTGTTTCTGTCTCCCTTGTTCCAAGTGCGGGGATATATGATTGAGTAAATGAAGTCACGATAAAGTTCGTGATGAATGCGTTTGAAAGATGAAAGAATACTACCAAAAGTATCGATAATAATAACGTGGCACTCGAGCTTCCTGAAAAAGAATAAATTCTATTATCTATCAAGATCCCCAAAAAAATTGATTATCCTCCTTTCCTTTTAGTCTCTTCAATCCCCTCTTCAATTTTCAATCCCTTCTAAAAATAATTTCAACAAACATCTCAAACTATGACATAGATAGAAATAGAAAACAAAACTAACACACACGGCTTGATAAACTTGAACCAGATAAAGATCAAACAAACCCAGCTAAGGGTGGCGAGCTTCTATGCAGGTCCGATGTTTTGACCTTCCTCGATATATGTATGTAGTCTTAGTGCGCTAATGATTCAAGCGAGGAAAAAATAGATCCCCTTGCCATACAACTAAAATAGCACAATATCCTAACTTTACGTACTTCCTTTGGTTACGTCATACATACCCCCTCAGGATTTATGGAGTATATCCTGAACTCCGTAGAAGTAAATTAAGAGTTTGTTGATCGATGAGTCTATGTTATAGGTTCTAGAAGTTTTTCCTCGATGATTTCCATGCCTAATTGTCTTATGAACGCCGCATGTTTCTGGGGAGATAGTTCTTTTGTAAATCCATTAGCGACCATTTCATTAGTCGGAATCCATTTGACGGTAATTTTTCCAGACTGGAACTCTTGTCTTATCCATAGCTGATGGATATCCACGTGTTTTAGTTTTGTCGCGAGTTTTGGTGCTTCTGATGTTATAATTCTTATGGTCTGCTGATTATCCAGATATATAACTGGAACATCATTAAGATACAGTCCAATGTTGTCAAAAAGTCTCATCCACCATATATACTCCTTAGCAAGAACAGAGACTGCCAGCAATTCTGCTTCTGTACTTGAGGTGGTTACAGTTTTTTGCTTCGTTGCTTTGTAGTGTATAATACCTCCATACAGTACCAATGCAAACCCACACGAGCTATGGCGAGTTTCGGGATCATCACCATATGACGCATCACTAAACGTCATGAATGCTTTCTTTGTTGAGTCAGTAGTTTGATGTGTATATAGTCCATCGTAACATATTGACAAGTTAGAAGTTGAAATGAGATATTTTAGTAGATGATCTATAGCCTCAAGATGTTGAGGTCCAGGATTTTGTAAGAACTTGGATAAAACTGATACTGCTCTGGCAATATCTGCTCTCGTCATTACTGCGGCAAAGTTGACCTTTCCGACTTTTTGTTGGTAGCCTTTGATTTGAGATTCAGTAGCTTTTCCGTCATATGGCAGAAACGCTGTCTGAGGAAGCGGCGTTTTTGGAGGTTTTCTCACGTCGATATTGAAGGTGGATTTTAATGATTCAATGTAGCCTTTTTGAGATAGCCATAACCTTTTTGTAGACCTATCTCGTATAATCCGAATTCCTAAGTAGTACGAGTCGTCGGATATTCTTCTAATTTCATACATTCGCGACAGATTTTCGATAAATTTATCCGCATTATGAGTGTTTTGTCAATCGAATGTTATCATAATATCATCAACATAAAAAATTAGGGTCATGAAGTGATTTGTAAACATGCAATTAACCCCTGGCACTTGATAAAGTTCATGGTTAAGCAAAAATGATACAAATTCATCATACCAAAATAAAGGTGAGAATTTGAAGCCATACAAGGCTTTTCGTAATTTTAAGACTGACTTTTTTCCATCTACTTCTTTCTGAAATCCTTTTGGGGTGTAACAGTAGATGTCTCCTCGGATGGGTGCGTTCACAAAAGCGTTGACTATATCATATTGTCTTATCTCAAGGTCGTGTGCGGCGGTGATCGCCATCATTGCTCGAAACGACTGACTAGCTAGTGTTGCGGCATAGGTTTCCTCTTCTGTCACTTGTAAATCGCCTCTTGCACATAGTCTGGCTTTAAACTTAATAAGGACTCCATCAGAGTCGAATTTATAGCTAAATATCCATATCACTGGTATTATTTCAGCTCCGACGGGTACATCTTCTTCATTTACATGATTCCAGGTACCTTTTTCTTCTAGAGTGTAATATTCCTTCTCGGCGGCTCTGGTAAATTCCTGTTACGACGAAGACCAACTTGAGGGTAGGTAATTGTCGCCTTCGGAGTGAGAGGGTAAAGAACCGGCTTCACCGAGAGAATTCGAAGTTGGAGAGAGGATAGGTTAATAATATTCGCAGGAGGTACTGTCAAGTAGAACAAACAACAAGTAACAAAGTACAAAGGTAAATACAAATTGCGAAGCTGAAGATTCCACATACGGAATCCAGCTTCTTAAATAATAGCGCCAGACTCCACAACCATTACTTGTCCTTGACCGGCAAAGAGACAGCGTGTTGTTCCAAATCCTCCAGACCCAAAGTAACGCCATGATAAATTGATAACACTCTAAAACCACAATTTAAACACGTAATCCATACAGTGAAGTTAAACAAAACTCCGTCCTAGACTCGTTTCACCCTAATCTAGTTTAGGCCACAGTATTACGCGCCATAACAATTCCTTTGCAAATTTATGTCGAAGCATTTGCTGCCACCCTTTTGGTGCAGGTGTGTTGGAAAACACAAGAGTTTGATGTTCAGGTTTCACCTGTATGACTCGGTTTTTCTTTTGTTCCCGACATAGATTGAAACAACGTTTCCCGAAACTCGCTGCTCGAAAGATGTTTTGGGTATGTTGTTGAGAACAAACCGAAATTTGGTGCTTGGAAGATGTTTTGGGGCATGTATTTATGCATTAGTTATAAAATCTGTTCTACTATAAGTATTACGGTGTGTAACGGAAAATAGGGAAAAAAGGTTTCCAATATAATATTACTGAACACATTTTTTCTGATTATTCTTTATATTTAACAGATTATGAGACCAATGCTCTAAGCAACTGAATTGAAATTGATCTATTTTTATATATATATATATTCATTATCAGAGTTATCATTTTGAGAAAGCATCTCTCCTTTCTTAAAAACTTCTTCAGTTAATCATTATATCCGAGATAGTACTCCTACTCGGAAGGCCTTCAATATGTCCACGTCCCAAATCCTCAAAAGTCTTGGACGTGCACCAAAACTTGACCACTCGACCTACGGTAGATGGAGCTCGCTCTTTGAGAGATGTCTTATATCTCTAGAGAGAGAGCAATTTATTCTTGAAGGTGTACCTGACTCCTCAAATCACTCTAACACAGCAGTAGATTCGAAGTCTAGTGTCAAGCCAAGTCGTCCTGACCTGGTGAAAGACAACAATATTATGACAGCAATCCTTCAACTAGTCCCTGAGGAAATTTACTATCTTCTAGAGACAAAAGCGACATCGAAGCAAATGTGGGATACTCTCAGGACTTATTACCGCCCTCATAATGAAGCGACAATAAATTCTCTACTTGAAGAATTCTGGACCTTTTCGATGGATGAAGGTACTGACGTCGATAAACTAGCGAACGAACTTACCGAACGGCAGTCCCGCAAAGCCGCCCTGGACAAGTCTCAACGCCCTTCAGACTCCGTCAAGAAAAATCGTCTTCTAGGTCATTTCGACAAGCATTACAACGGATATTACAGCGGTGCTGTAACTTTTCTTAGGAATGACACGAATATCTCTTTCGACGCAACAGTCAATCACCTGAGAACCACTCAATCTGGTCACAGATCGAGCCATCCTGTTCCCTTTGTTGCTCTCGCTAGAGGAGATGAAACCAAGAAACTATCACCCTCTAACAAGAAGAAATCTTGTGCTCACTGCAAAAGAAGAAATCATACTCGTGACTCCTGTTTTCTGTGGTTAGATACTCCGGACGGATCGAAATGGGCTGCCAAAAATCCCGATAAAGCTGCTAAGACCAGATTGATGAAAAAGAAATTTGAGGATAAAAATAATTCGAAAGGATCTGAAAATCACGCCAATGAAGGTGTATGGATGATGGAAAATTATGTTCTTTCATCTATGACCACACGAAGCGATAGCGATATAGTTCTCGATACTGGTGCAACTCACCATATTTTCCATGATAAAAATCTTTTCATGTCAATATCTCCCTTTAGCAAATCTATTAGGACCGCTTCTGGAAAAATCGAGTCTGTATCTGGAATCGGATCGGTTGAGTTCAAGGTCTTTGATCTTCAAGACACCAAGAAGTGCAAAATTATTAAAGTTAATGATGTATGGTACCTACCTAACTGCACTAAGAATCTTATCTCTGGGTCACAACTTATTTCCAGAGGCTTTCAGATAAAGTCTAACTCTAATGGCCTAGGCGTTTATACCCCTGATGGAAATATCGTCGCCACTGCTTGTCCCAAAGATGGGCTATTTTGTTTTAACACATCGGTCAACCCCTTGGTTTCATCAAAGTGTTTTGTGTCGGAAGAAATAGAAAAGAATGTGACCAAACTTGTTCACAACCGATTTGCACATACTGGGTTGTCATCACTCAAAAGAATTAATAAGAGTCGTTTGAGGGTACACGAATCGAATGATTTAGCTGATTTAAAATTTGAAAATACTACCTTAAGAGAATGTGATACTTGCAATTCTTGTAAGCAAGTGGAAAAGATCAACAGAAGACCAAGTCCAAGATCACAGGAACTTCTTGAAATAGTACACTCAGATGTGTGGGGAAGAAGCCGTATTGCCGGACTCTCAGGAAGTCTTTATTTTGTGACTTTTACCGATGATTCCTCGCGCGAAAGTGAGGTATACGTCTTGAAGAGTACTAAGGAAGTACCAGAAAAATTCTTGCTCTATAAAGAACGGAAGGAACTCAGCTCCGGACGAAAGATCAAAGCATTACGAAGCGACGGAGGAGCCGAGTACAAGACTATCCCATATCATGGGATTGCCCGACAAGTTAGTGCTCCGTATTGCCAGCATCTGAATGGAGTTTCCGAAAGACTGAATCGTACACTTGTCACCATGGCACGTTGTATGATCAAACACGCTGGCCTGCCGCTCCGTTTTTGGGACGCTGCTATTACGACCGCTTGTTATATTAAAAACCGAATACCTCTGAAAGAGGATAACTTGACTCCGTACGAAAAATTCTCCGGTATCGAACCAGTGCTATCGCACCTAAAAGTATGGGGTTGTATCTGTTACGCACTCATTGATCGAGAAGACCCTCACAGGTATAAACTCTCCCCCACGTCAATGAAAGGCATTTTCTTTGGTTATTGTGAATCATCCACACAGTACCAAGTTTATGTACCGAGCAAGCCGGGTCGCAATAAAATCATTTTTTCAGCAAATGTGCGTTTCCTGGAAGACAAGTTCTGGGATTGGAGCAGGACTTCTGAACATTTCAGTGAGCTCGAAACGGAGGTTGATGAAAGCTTAGAGCAAAATGTCGAAGATAATTTACCGTCGGATTCTGATTCTGATCTCGGACTACAATCACCCACTAACCATCAACAAATTTCACCATCCTTGATACCACATACATCTAGTGAGCCTGTTACCACAGATGATGAGCATGTACACAATACCGAGATTTTGCAACCTGTATCTCCATCACAAGAGAGTAACAGTAGCGTGGAAAGCCGATATCTGATGCCTCCTAGGAGGAGTACACGTGTTCCAAAGCCCGCTCTACCGAGGTCTGCATGGCAACCA
This sequence comes from Podosphaera xanthii, assembly GCA_028751805.1. Lineage (NCBI taxonomy): Eukaryota > Fungi > Ascomycota > Leotiomycetes > Helotiales > Erysiphaceae > Podosphaera > Podosphaera xanthii. The sequence goes on from JAPWIX010000005.1 coordinate 295,027, forward strand.
AGACCCGATGCATTATATGTAGGAGGAGAAGTCTCGATACCTCAAACATACAAGGAAGCCATACATTGTACTGACAGTGAGAAATGGAAATCAGCGATAGATGAGGAAATCAGTTCGATAAACCAGAAAGGAGTTTTTTCACATGTCACTCATGTGCCTCATGGGAGGAGACCCATTGGTTCGCGATGGGTATTTATAGTGAAATCCGATGGAAGATTCAAGGCTAGGTTAGTCGCTCAAGGTTTCTCCCAAGTGCATGGTATAGACTATTTTGATACGTACTCGCCGACGTTAAGAATGGACTCTCTCAGGATTTTATTAGCAGTTGCAGCATTTCTCGACTGGGAAATTCATCAGATCGACGTCAGAACCGCATACTTGGAAGGAGACCTGACAGATGAAATTTACATGCAAACACCTGAAGGAGTGGAAGGCACCAAGTATGTAAGGCTCAACAAAGCACTGTATGGTTTAAAGCAAGCCAGAAAAGCTTGGTATGACAAACTCGACGGCAAGTTCATGGCTCTTAATTTTAATCGATCAATGAATGATCAATGTATTTATATCCATCCGGAAAAGCAGGTTGTGGTTGGAGTGTATGTTGATGATTTGGTTATTTGTGGGCAGTTACTGCGTGATGTGGAGGATTTGAAGGAAGAACTAACATCATATTTTCCGATAAAGGATCTTGGGGAAATAGATACGGTTATTGGATGGAAGGTTACTCGGGTTAGATTGACGAGATCTTTAACAATCTCCCAAGCTCACTACATTAACGATAAGGTAAAATCTTTTGGATTAGGCGACGCTAAACCGTATTCGGCCCCTTTGGATGGGTATAGTGGAATATTACCGGCCCAACCAGACGAGCCATTAGCGGATGATACAGCGTATGCAAGCGCCATAGGGAGCTTAGGATATGCCTCCAACAGCACGAGACCTGATATATCTTTCGCTACTTCCCAGCTTGCCAGATTTAATTCGTCGCCAGTCAAACGCCACTGGGACAGCGCCTGTAGGGTCTTCAGATACCTAAAGGGTACTAACGATTATTGCCTCGAATACAATTTTGGTCCTCCATCGGATGAATTATCACCAGAATTTATGACGAAGCTATTCTCTGAATCTGACTACGCATCCGACATCACCACTCGAAGGTCAGTCAGCGGGTATATCTTGATGTTTGGAGGAGGCCCCGTCTGTTGGCAATCGAAAAGGCAGAAATCAGTAGCAACTTCGACTACAGAAGCTGAATATGTTGCTTTATTTGAGGCTACAAAGCAAGCCATCTGGGTAACTCGGCTTCTCAAGGAGCTTCATGTCTCGACCCGAGTTATCAATAGCGACGGACTTCTAATTTTCACAGATAATCAGAGCGCGTTGGCTCTGGCCAAGGGTACGAATTCCACGAAAACAAAGCATATAGACGTCGCGTATCATTTTACGAGGGACTGTGTTTTAAACAAAGATATTAAGGTGGAATACATCCCAACAAATGAGATGTTAGCCGATGTACTTACGAAGCCGCTGCCACGGTCGAAGGCGGAGCCATTGTGTGGTAAAATTTTTGGACTTGTTTCTAAGCAATCTTGTCAGTCAGGAGGAGTGTTGGAAAACACAAGAGTTTGATGTTCAGGTTTCACCTGTATGACTCGGTTTTTCTTTTGTTCCCGACATAGATTGAAACAACGTTTCCCGAAACTCGCTGCTCGAAAGATGTTTTGGGTATGTTGTTGAGAACAAACCGAAATTTGGTGCTTGGAAGATGTTTTGGGGCATGTATTTATGCATTAGTTATAAAATCTGTTCTACTATAAGTATTACGGTGTGTAACGGAAAATAGGGAAAAAAGGTTTCCAATATAATATTACTGAACACATTTTTTCTGATTATTCTTTATATTTAACAAGGTGGAAGTGACTCTCTTGTCAATTTAAGTCGTTCTTTTTTCAAATTTAATGATGCTGTACTAAATGACAAAAAATATTGCTGAGCCCATGCTCCTTTTTTCGCTTGGTTCCGCCTTCTATCTGATTTTAAAATATTTCTTTCATCCAAGTCTGGATTTATCAAAGCCCCTCGGACTGCGGTATTTCCTTTTGCCTTAGGAAGGAGTCGATTTCCATCTTTGATGAGTGAGGTGGAATCATTATTTTCGGAGTTTGGTTGTGACACTGATACGTCTGATGTATCTGTAGTAATCGCCTTTTCTTCATTAATGATATTCTTGTATGATGTAAGCGCTGGAACCATATCTTGTAGTATTTCTTTTGTTGAAGGTATATCAGTGATTATCATGATGTCTTCACGCATTGATTCCCATTCAAGGGCTTGGATAATCTCTTCGTCGGGTGCTTCCCTTAACGAGAAAAGATCAATATCGTAGGGATTGTATAAATTACCCGAATCTATAAGCATATCTCTTGTATTTATCACCTTATTTATACTTGGTACCCACACCTTGTAGATATTAGTTGATTCCCAGCCGATTAGATATCCTATGTGAGCACGGCTAAGCAACCTCTCCAGTTTTGGGATATTTTCTCTTTAAGGAGTGCACCTTGCTCCCAAGAATATCCAAGTGTGATAATAGTTGTTTATAGTTATAAACACACTCGGAAGGTGTTTTCCAGCCTAATCTTCTTGACGGTGTCCGATTCATTAAATATCCCACACTTACAACGATATTTGGTCATAAATTAGATGGTAAGTTGGCCTGGATCGCGAAGGCTGTTGCTTTAAGAATTATCTATCTTCCATTAATTTCCGACTGGCCGTTTTGTGACTGCGAATATGGAGCTGATCTCTCAACTTTTATACCGTGACGAACTGAGATATCATCCAACTTTGATTGCAGTGATAATTCTCCGTCTAAGTGTATAGACCTGACTTTGTAATTCATAGAAATGACTAACTTTAACAGCTTTTCGACAATTTTCGGTGATTCTGATTTTGAGTACATTCTAAATATCATAATGAACAATGTTTTGCTGCATTGAAAATGTATAATCTGAGTATGTGAGTTATAAGCTTCTATCATCGGTATAAGATCGACGGTGATTCTCTCAAAAGGCTTAGTTTCTGGATGCTCTTTCTCTGAGCTCCTGGATATGACTTGATGGGATTTCGAAAGTGCACATGTTTTACATTCGACTGTTTTTGATGATCTTTCTCCTATAATGGTGATATCTCCTTCTCTAGCCCCTTCTGCGACATGGTCTATAACTTCTGGAGACGGATGGCCCAAAATTCTGTGCAGCTGAAGTTTGGAGAATGTCTTCTGTCGGAGTCTACTGCTGTTATAGTGCAACTTCTTACCCCCTGAAGTAAAAGCGCCTTCTGGATCATCTTTAATTTCAGAATTCTCTTCATAAATGATTTCTTGAGATTCGAATACTATGTGTTCACCACTTTTAAATAACCAACAAAATATTGATCCATCTAAATTTTCGAGTATGTTTGGCTTTCGTGATGACCAGTGAACATTTTTTCTCGTTATCTTCGATAGCGTAATTAAGCTTGTCATGAATTCTGGGATATACGCCACCCTCTTTAACAGTATGAAATTGCGACCATGAGGAGTAGTGACACCAACTTTGCACGTTCCCCAAGCCTCAACTTCATATTCAGTAGCTCCTGCAACAACTTTTTGCACATTCGTATTTTCGATATATGGGCTGAATAAATGATGCATTGACTTATTGCAAATGTGAATATCTGAGCCCCCATCCAGGACCCAGTGCCGATTTAAATGATATTTGGATGTTTTATCAACGGTAAAAGAGGAAGTCATAGTGAGTGTATGATTAATAAAAGAGCCCATGGCTTTATCTGGACTAGTTCCCTCTGATGGTTGCGGATTTGGTCCTTGCTGACTCATTGCTAGTTCAGGTGTCTTTTTTGGATCATATCCAAGTCTTTTGTCGATAAATGTCCGAACTTTGCTCATATATGTGGCCTTTAATTTTTCGTTGATCTTTTCGAAAACCTCTCGTTTGTATCTAAAGTTGATTGGTCTTTTCGTATTCTTGAAATTTAGATGAAAACATTCTTCGAATTTATGTTTTAAACCACACAAACATGCTTTCTGACCACTTTGATCTCTTCCTTTGTGAATAGTTTCTGATCCCTTTTCAACAGCCATAAAAACCCCGGATGAGTTGGTTCCTCCAGTTTCTTCTGTTGACTTGTCGTTAAATACGGCATTTAATCTATCCTTATGCCTGAACGCCTCGATTAAGTCATAAAGATCCGGTACAGGTTCACCAGCGCTGACTTGATCGTCGATAGTTGCTAGTTTTAGTTCTGCCCAAGCTCCAGCAATCCGCCGAATCGAGTATAGGAAACTATACTGTGCTTGAGGATCCGTAACGTGTGGCAAATTAATTTCTTTTGCTTCCGCTTATACCAATTCCCATTGATCTAGCCAAGACGAAATAGCTTGATCATTGGGAATCCTCTGAATTTTATTCCAGCTTGCGATAGTTTCTTGTCTTCTGGCCTGATCAGTTGGCCTATATCTTTTGCTTAAATAATATAGGATTTCTGCAACTGTAGATTTGCCTTTGAGCTGTGGCAAAAGTTTTTCAGAAATTGATCCCAGTACTTTATTTTGAATCAATCCAATTAGTCTTTTGATCTCGTCAATTTCTGATTTATTTTCTTTCCATTCTGCGAGACGGATTTTATAGTCTTCAACTTCTAATGCGGTAAGGTTCGAGATTGTGAGTGCCGTAGAATTGATGTCGCTGGGCTTTGGCCTCCGAAATTTGTGGAATAGATATTCTTGCGGTTTGTCTTAAACTAGGGTTAATAAATCTCCACACATCTTGAGTTCCGCTCTTAGCGGCCATTTCGATAGTGTATAGCCATTCCAAATAGTTCTGCGTACCCTGTAATATAATAACTCCGCTTGAAGGATTAGCGGTAGTTGAGCTGTTCATCTTTAATCAACAGCTAGACAGAAAGAAAAAAAAAGAAGGATGAAAATTTTTTTTATTTTTTTATTTTTTTTAAGGATAACTCCAAGTTACCAGGATGATTATGTTCAAAGACAATAAACGATCTTTTGTATTCTTTCGAGGAGACGCTTCAATCTTTCAAGTGTAATACCGAGCAGCTAACGCAAACCCGGGCTCATAACTATATGATTGAGTAAATGAAGTCACGATAAAGTTCGTGATGAATGCGTTTGAAAGATGAAAGAATACTACCAAAAGTATCGATAATAATAACGTGGCACTCGAGCTTCCTGAAAAAGAATAAATTCTATTATCTATCAAGATCCCCAAAAAAATTGATTATCCTCCTTTCCTTTTAGTCTCTTCAATCCCCTCTTCAATTTTCAATCCCTTCTAAAAATAATTTCAACAAACATCTCAAACTATGACATAGATAGAAATAGAAAACAAAACTAACACACACGGCTTGATAAACTTGAACCAGATAAAGATCAAACAAACCCAGCTAAGGGTGGCGAGCTTCTATGCAGGTCCGATGTTTTGACCTTCCTCGATATATGTATGTAGTCTTAGTGCGCTAATGATTCAAGCGAGGAAAAAATAGATCCCCTTGCCATACAACTAAAATAGCACAATATCCTAACTTTACGTACTTCCTTTGGTTACGTCATACAGGGGACGTAAATTGGAGTAGGTATGATATCAGGTGCCTCTGATTCCGGTAGCTGTTGGTGTAAGAAGCGTGGCTAGGTGTGATCAAAGAACCCTTGGACGTAAACTGTAAGCTATGGACTGTTGGCGTAGACTGTGGCTGTGGACTACGGGCGAGGACTATGAACTCGGTGGACAAGACAATAACAATAACTATGAATCTAGACAATGACAATGACTGTGAATCAAGACAAGATTATATTGAACAACGGTAGATAACAAGACTCAGGTCTGAAGAACCTCTAGAGACAGAGGGAAAGCCACTATTTATACACAAGCCTAACTCCATCTCTACAAGGGCCATCTGACCGACAACCAGGCCATCATAGAAATACATAGAATATTAAAGAATGCTGAAGAAGTCCATCAACCATTACAAGAGAGAGAATAGTATGGAAACCTATAGAACCCTAACCCAAAATCCCTAGTGTTCAGACGGAAGTACAGAAGATTCTAGAAGGCTAGACCTCGATTAGCGACAACATGTTAATTGATTATTATTCACGTGACAGCATTAAGTATGCGCTAATCCTGACACATGATATCACCTGATATTACCTAATATCAGTGCCGCAATGAATCATGGCCTATTCCTGACAGTTGGAAGGCACGTTGGACGCGCGACATCTGAAGCTCTGGTCTCGCGGACCCTTTTTTCTTTTTCTTGTATTTCTGAGTTACCACGTTTGGGCACACAGATGCCCTACTTCTCAAAGGTTATTGTTTATCGAGAGATTTAAGCCTAGCTGCAACTCGAATTCGGTTACCCTCGAGCAGAATGTTTGCTGGTGGTATTCCTGCTTCTCTATGCAGGACAGCGTTTGGTGTGGTCCTCATAACAGGTAATGCAGCGCGCAGGCCCGTCAGAATTGCTTTATCGATCATGCTACACATGTTAGTAGTGGAAGGAGTACTTATCCCCCTTAGCGTAGGTCGTTTTAGGCCTGGCCACCAAACATCTGATCCAAAAGTCGCTACTGGGACAATGCATGCATCTACAGCTCTGACCAATGGCATCGGTGTTGCTCCACGGTAGGCGGAGTTAAAACGTCGCATATGTTGAGCCACTTTCATAGCATTTCCACACCATTGGGTGACGTGATACTGGAAGTTGAGGCGTGGATCGAGATGGACTCCGAGCCAGCGAATATGTTCGGCTGGTTCGACAGGCGTGCCATTCACGTTGACGACTGCTGCTGTTTCACGGCGACGTCCTGGGAATTGTATAACCTCTGTCTTCTCGGAGTCGAAAGCTACAGCGTTATTTCGTGCCCATTCAAAAAGATGATCCACCTCGCGCTGAGCTGCTGCAGCGGACTCAGCAATAGTAGGGCCAAATCCTAGGATACTAAAGTCGTCTGCATAGCTAAACCTTAGATGTGAGTTGCCGCTACGCATGGGTTCCGCCATGTAGAGGAGAAACAAGAGTGGAGAGATTGGTGAGCCCTGAGGTACACCGCAGACTAGCTCTCTCTGAGTAGTTATCCCTCCAGGGTAACGAACTTGAACCATTCGGTGTGCTAGAAATGAAGTCGTCCATTGAAGAATGTGACTGGGCCATCCCTGTTCTTGCATTCTGGTCACTAGTCGATTGTGGAGGACTGCGTCAAACGCTCCTTGGACGTCAAGTGTATTAAATGTGGCAGCCCACCCTTGTGAGCGAGCTTCTTCGACATCGTGCACGACACAAGATACAAGATCAGTCGCTGATCTTTTCGGGAGTGCACCAAATTGTTGTTTGCCAACCACGTCGTGAGTGATCGCAAGATGTGCCATGCGTTTAGCTAAAAGCTTTTTTAATCCCTTTCCCAAGCATGAGAGGAGAGCGATTGGTCTCCAGCCTTTGACTGTGGTTGGATCTCGATTGGCCTTTTGGAGGAGTACAACTTCAGCCAACTTGAAGCAAGTTGGATGTGTTCCAAGCCGAATGCAGGCTTGAAATAGTAGGGTCACATAGGGTCACATAGGGTCCAATAGTCTTCCAGCAGGCTGTAAGAAGTTCAACTGAGATTCCATCTGCACCTGGTGCTGTGTTACCGCAGCCAATTGTGCAAACGCGGACTTCTTCCTTGGATACATTATCATTCCAAGGGATACAACTCTCATTTACGCTGGTGCATGGTGGAAGGTTGTCTGTCGCCTTGTGCCGAGCGAGGAGAGCATCTCGCAGGATTGTTGCCCGTTCTGCTTGATCTGAGACAAGTCGTCCGTTCAGGTCGAGTGGGGGAGGGATATTTGCTTGTCGAGGATTTAAACAACGCATCAACTTAAATATTTCCCCCGAGGTAGTCATGGACTCGACCTTGCGCGTCAGGTGTTCTTTTTTAGCGTTGCTGATTGTCGCTCGCAAATTCTTCGCAAATTCTGCACGTTCTAGGGGCGAGGGGGCTTTTCGGAATTCTGCATGGGCAGTCTTGCACTGGGGCGTCCACCAAGGAGCAGATTTACCACTATCATTTTTGGCTCGGGTCCCTGTCGCTTTGATCGCGTTAGAGAGATAAAAACACAGATCTTCGGCGTATGCTTCGACTTTCTCTATGGAATCGAGTTGCGGCGGTGGATGTACCCATTGCGCAATGGCTAAGGCATACCTAGGTAGGTTTTCTCTTCGCACTCTTATCTAAGGAGGCTCACTACTCACAGCCGCGGTAGCGATAGGTATTTAGCCACGGATGGGAAGGTGGTCACTGGTTACGCATTCGCTGTGGTCGACCTAAGCACGGGCGCCGCTGACATTGGTCTAGGTAAGATCGAGTGTATTACCTGCTCGATGTGTGGGTTCGCCGACAATTAGACAAGTAAGATTGTGACTTTCGGCCCATCTTTCTATCTCTTCGCCCTGTCCATAGGGTCGAGTCGTTCCTGGTTGCCAGGCCCAGTGCACGGCGTTAAAGTCACCGGCTGCTACCGAGTTCTGAGGGGGGAGCCAGCTGACTAGGGGACGAATGGCTGTTGAGTTGTTTGGCGCCTTGTAAACATTGCAAAAGGTAATTCCATTGACAACTACCCAGCAGTAATCTCCGGTTAGCGTTGCACATGGAAATATCTGTATGGCTGATAATATCCTGTTACTCTCTCGCGTGTAACTCACAGCCCTTGGTCTAACATCTACGCCACCAGTGGGAGTGTGACAGATATATCCCTGGTGTGACTTGGTAGTCTTTGTGCGCTTTTGCCATAAAGGCTCCTGTATTAGCAAGACATCCACGCCTAGCACATAAGCTCGGGAAAGCGCGATGTCGTGTGCTGAGCCTCCTCTACCTACATTGATTGACATAAAACTAAGTGTAGGAGGGAGGCGGGAAGGGTCACTTGGTGTGCCCTTTATATTTGCTCTTCGGAGTTGGCCTCTCCAGTTGGCGCAGCGTCAGTAGAGGCTGTATCTGTCATAAGCACGTCAAACATGTTGACTGACTTGATTCCCGCGGGGCTTGCTGGGGTTTGTTCCACGGCTGCTATACCTGCTGTAGCTGCTGCTTCTGCACGTCGAACTGCTGCTTTGGCTCGTGCTACTGCTGAAAACTCACGCCGACTGGCCTGTCGGATAGTTACGAGTTGTTCCTTAGTGACTGGTCCAGATCGGGCTGGGCGAGCCAAGCAGTTGCGGCTGTCGGATCGATGAGGGCCCCCACAGTTTCGGCATTTTGTGTGGGCCTTGTATTCGGCGGTAGAATGCATCTTTGAGGAGCAGTTCCAGCAGGCCGGTGCACGGGAGCATCCTCGAGTACCATGGAAGTCCAAGCAGCGTTTACATTGCTGCACCCTCCGTTGAGGGTTATGTCGCACTGCAATTCCAGATTTGTCAAATAGACGGAAGCCGGGTCGAGGCGCAGAGGCTTTCTCAAAATATGCCAGCCATGACTGGTGGGGGCTTCCAAGGCGACCTTTCCCGTGCGGTCGGACCTTGGAAGGGACTGTATTGGTGACCCTTGTTATTTCATCCGAGACCATTTCTTCCGTGATGTGGACCCTGCCGAGAACAGATATAATGGCTACAGGAACCGTTGAGATCCGTAAAACAACCAGATCAGACGCTTTTTCCAACTTAGCTTCCAGGGGAGTGAAAGCCTCCGCCGAGTCTATCAAGGTCTGGCGGGTATCAGCGTCTTTTGCTCGAAGCGCGAAGCCAGTGGGGAGACGAAGAACGTGCTCGATGGTGGAGAGTGGGAGACCAAGATGTTGGGCCACAGCCTCTCGAACGCCTGCTGGGGAAAGTTGGCGCCAGTCGTGGCTTTTTCCGAGACGAAGAAAGATTCTCTCATCCTGCTGGGTGGGGGCTTTGGGTCTGGCCAGTGCTCCGGGTGGGTTGGGTTGCTTCAGTCGAGCGTGTCCAAGATTTGTCGAGGTAGACAGCTTATTTTTTTCCTCTCCCTGTGATTTTAGCCCATGTTGCCTTTGCCACTGGCTTCACAACCGATGGTTGTGAGACTTGGATGGGCTGGCGGTAAGGTGAGCCAGCAGGGGGGTTTTCCCAAAAAGTAACGTTACTTACTGGGCGTGAGGGTAGGGTCGGTACTGTTGATCCAGGACCAGTCGACGTATATTGAGCTATAGCCGCTCGGAGATAGACTTTCATTGAGTCTATAAATTGCTTGTTCTGGCCATTGGACAGAGGAGAGAGGGAGTTTTCTACACCGACAATAGCAGCAGTGCAGAGAGCTATATTGGAGGCCGTTTGTGTTGCACGACGCTCTTCGGCTTCTAGGTAGGCGCGAAGTTCATGTGGTACAGTATTTGCCTTCGATGGGTTCGAGCTAGACTGGGCGGTGTCTACTTTTCCTGTCGATTGCTTGGTGCTACCCGTAACTATCCTTACAGTCCTAGGTGTTGCAATGCGTCTTGGCGTTGCCGTTGTTGTATCAATTTCTTTAGCAGATGCGTTTGCCAGGTGTGTCGTATCTGTAGAAGTTATCATTTTCCCTTTGGAGCTATTGGAGGCCCCTGGAACTTGTTGCGAAGGTTCCTTATTCTCAGGAACTTGGTTGGTGGAACTGCTAATTTCAGTATCAGTCATCTCTGTATCGGGAAGGTGTATGTCCTTCCCTTGGGTAAAGGCCTCAGACGCATTTGCGCTTGTAACTTTATGCGCGAGGCCTTTTATTTTTGAGGTTTTGCTTGTCTTTCCTTTGCAAATAGCCGTAGATACTGGCTTACTAGCAGAAGAGATCGGGTTGCTTGGTGTTGGCACCGGCTGATTTTTTGTCCTCTCCGGAGGCATCCTGGGGAGCCTTTCGGCGGTTTACAACGAGAAGATACAGGCGTATCAGTGAATTCGAAGGGGAAGGAAGGGAAAAATGGGCATATAGGGCACTCTTCTCGAGTTGTTTGTTTGTTTGTTTGTTTGTATTATTTAACATCTGGGGTGATAGTTATGTGCCCCAGGACACGTGATATCCATCCCGTTCGGGATATAGGACGCTAGAGCCTAGGCTCTAGAAACTATTACGATTTAAGTTATACATAGATTGCTGTGATGCGTTGTTTGAAACTGCACACAGGGAGCAGGCATGCGAAAGTTCGCGATAAATCATTAGGAGACCTCTGGCTCACAACTGATGACCAAACAGTTACTCTCTCCCGTTCCGACTACCCAAGGGAACCTTCAGTCACTAAGTATTAAAAAGAAAAGAAGGAAACAAAAAACAGTGAACAATAAAGCGTCCTCACCGAGGACAGATTTCCTCAAAAAATCGAGATTGGCTTAGCCATGTGGATAGGATTTTTGCTCCTTCCGGAGTGCCAATCAGGCTGGGAAGAAGTTGGTTAATGGGCCCCACTGGGCGACCGCCTCGTCGACGGAGGATTCGACAGAACATAATATGCGTAGGAGTCTTGAGAGACCCGCAGTTACAGTTCAAATTGGCTTCTTCATGTTTGAAGCGAGTATGGTAAGCAGCGAAATCGCCGTGTCCTGTCCTTGCCGCAATTATCTGCCCGAGTTCCTTTCTGCGTAGGAGGAGTTCCTTCGGAAATCGAGGGGCCGTTCTTATGTCGAAGTTATGATATGCAGCTGGAATGTTGGTGTTCCACCAGTTATTACGTGCTGTGTCGAGTTGTAATGTTTGCCATTCCTTAAGTGATGCAGATGAAAATTCAGGGTTAAGGTTTGTGTGCTCTTTTTCTGCTCCAATTTTCGCTAATCGATGAGCGCGTTCATTTCCCTCGATTCCAGCATGTCCTGGTACCCATCGGATATTTATCTGACCCTCTGTCGTGTGAGGTAGTTTGGCACGTGATTTCCATTTCTTTAACGCCTCTAAAGCGTCAAGGTAGGCTGCTTGTGAAGTAGTAGTGTCCGAGGTCGTCAAAAGTTTCCTTGCGACTTCCTGGTTATCTAAGAATATCCAGATGTCATTAGAGAAACGAGCTGAAGGAAGAGATATCGCTGCATGTAACCCTTTGAGAGCAGCTAGGACTTCCGCATCTTCTACTTCTTTGTGTTTACCAAGTGGTTGTCACAGGCCAATGCCTGGTAATTTTAAGACTGGTGCCTAAGGCAAAAGGAATACTCTTTACTAAGCAGCTCCAAGCTGAAACTTCTCCGACACGCAAATTTCCCCAAACATTTACGGTAACATATGTTGATTTTACAGTTTCGTTTGCGATGAAGAGTGAGACGTGACGAGACACTGGTTGTCTGCACAAAGGACACCAAAGCATCATAAGATGTTAGAGGCAAATGCAGAGATTGTAGATCATGCGATTTTGATTTAGATCATGCGAAGAAAGGGAGGAAATGTTGAACATTAGGAATAGATATATGATGTTTGCTCTCGGTTTTCTTTGCTTCTTCACTTCAAGATCTTCTTTTGTATCTAGCTCTAGATATTCTGCGAATAGCAATTATTTTTCGACCCTTACAGTGGTAGGGCCTCTTCTCGGACCTGCAGACCGAATTGGAATAAAACATAGCCTGCTCCTGTTCTCTTATCCTCGAGCTTGGAGCCATCAGAGTATACCAGGATATCACTCCTTGGGATGTTGAACAGGGATTCTTTGAATTTTTGGATTTTTGTTTCAAGAGATCCTGTGGTAATACCAATTCTAGCAAGGGCATCACTTCTTGATTCTTTTTCCACCCAAGGGGGATAAGTAAGAGGATTGTAGGATTCTGACTGTGGGATACTTTGGATGGAGCGAGAGAAGCGTGAAAGGGGAGATGTTAGGGTAGATTTTTGTGCACGTAGGCGGAGTGGATGTTGTTCGTCAAGCCTACGCGTACGTATAGCTGCTCGTCTGACTATATTGTCCAGAGATATTTCTGCAGTGGAAAAGCCAGACTCTCTTAGGAGGACAGAGATCGGGGTTGTGCGGTATACTGGCAGGATAGCTCTTGCAGCCGCTGATTGTACTTTATCCAGTAGCTTGACGTGTGATCCTACCCGATTATTGATTGTCTTGATGCCTTTAGCTCTGGTTTTTCCTGGCCACCAGGTCTCAGCCGCAAAATATGCTATCGGCAGGACGCATGCAGCTACAGCTTGTCTTGATAGTCGAGGAAGGACACCTCTAGTCGTCTTTCCGAGACAACGTAGAGAATTGGCTACTTTCAATGCTTTGGATGTTTGTATCCGCACATGGTACTTAAAGCTAAGCTTTCTATCAAAGTGAACTCCAAGCCATTTTAAATATGGCTGGGTTAGGTTCTCTGTGATAGTAGAAGTGTTGGTAACTACTTGCGGGCTAATCCCTTTATCCTTATGCCTTCTGGTGAAATGTAGTAAATCCGACTTGTCAGGGGCGAAGCTTATTCCTTCTGCAGTGCCCCATGACTGGGCTTGGTTGATTGCTGTACTAATCTGTTGCGAGTTTTCTTCCAGCGACGAGGAGCTTTTGAGGATTGCAATGTCGTCTGCGTAGCCGAATGCCCCTTTGAGTGAATCTAGTTTGAAGATCGGGGATATATATAGCATGAACAGAATTGGGGAGACCGGGGATCCTTGCGGTAGCCCACAGTTTATACTAGTCGGGGGGCCATCTTGCCCATCAATTCGTATGCAGACTTCCCGCTCGGTTGCGAAGGAAGCAACCCAATTGCTAAGATAAGAAGGCCAGCCTTGTTCCCTGAGTCGATGCACAAGTCTTCCTGGAAGAACGGCATCAAAAGCTCCTCTTATATCTAAGGTAGCGACTGTAGCTGTTTGACCTTTAGCTAAGATCGTCTCCACATCATGCGTAAGACAGGTAGTTAAGTCTGTTGACGAACGTTGAGGTAATGCTCCAAATTGTTGTCGCGCTAAGACTTTATAATTGATAGCTACCCATGAAATACGCCTCGCAACAATCCTCTCGAGACCTTTGCCTAGCACTGACAATAGAGCTATTGGCCTGTAGGACCTAGGTGAAGACATGTCTGCCTTGCTTTGTTTTGGAACTATAGCTACAATTACAGTACGGAAACAGCGTGGATGGTGCCCAAGATTTATGCAGGCCTGAAACAGGTCCAAGATGATAGCTGAAATGAGGGGCCATGCTAGTCGTAGGACTGCTGTAGGAATTCCGTCAATGCCTGGTGTAGTGTTCCCGGCTTCAAGTACAGCCTTGGAGACTTCGGAGACTGTAAGCTCTGGGAAGGGTAGAGAGGTTTTTGACACTGTTGGTGTATTTAGTGGGATATCTGGGGTTGCTGATTGGTTGCATAGGAGATTTTCTTGAAAAACTTTTCTTTTATCTTCCAAAGTGTTAGCAGGAGGGTTTTTTGGAGAAATAGGGTTGAGTAGAGCAGGTGAGCGGAAGTTTCCCTTTGTCTTGTGCCATTTCGTTATGTCAAAAGCGTCTTTGGCATTACTAGCTTCATCTAGTTTTTTCTGAAAGAAGCATCTCTTGGCTTTCTTTACAACTTTCCTGAATGCCTTTTTTTCCGCTAGAGACGGACTCCTAACGCGGGAAATATCTCGGTACAGCTTACAAGCATCTCTACAACTTTGATCCCACTAGGGCTTACCGATGTTGTGGGGGAGAGATTTCTTTGCTGAACCCTCGTATGAGCTGTACAAAATCTGCACTATCTTTTCAGCTCTTTTATCGAGGCTGGAATGGGAGAGATTGAAGCGTGATTCCAGTTCTGTTAGATTTGAACTAAGCAAAGACAGAAAACTTTCTTCGACTAGTGTAGCAAAGCGGAGTTTTGAGGTTGCGCGCGGCTTCTCCAGATTGTAAGGAACGGTTATGAGAAGAGGTACATGATCCGATGTTATATCAAGATCTTTTTGCACAGTAGCAATAGTTCCTTTGCTAACTAGCGAGTCGGAGGCAAAGCAGAGGTCTAGCACATTTCCTCTGTTATGTGTTGGTTTATCGATTTCAGAGATAAATGAGAGGCCTCTGTTTTCGAGCCAGAGGATGAGTAAGTGCGATTGTGCAGAAGGGGATCCAGTGAAAGAGGGGCGCCAATCTTGATGATGGAGGTTAAAATCTCCAGTTATAATGGTATTTGAGTTAAAAGAAGCTTCAGTTAGTGAAAGGAGGGTGTCAGCACCAGCACCTGGATTAATAGCTCCAGGAGGAGCGTTGTAAATGTTTACTACTAGCACGTCTGGGCCGTTGGGAGCCCTAAAAGAAAGAAATAAAATATCCCCGCTGCCAGGGTTTGTAGGTGAGAAAGGTCGATGTTGAGTATACCTTAGTTCATTTCCTTTCTTGGTGTATGTTATTACACGCAGTCGAGTAGACCAGTCGTCTACGAGGGAGAAACATTCAAATGAGGGGTGTGTGCGCGTAATTTTTTGAGTTAAGTCTTTATAAATATACGGCTCTTGCACCAGCAGGAGGTCCGTGTGAGTGTTGAAAGCAATTTGTAAGGCGATCTCATGCGCTGATGAGGAGCGACCTACATTAATAGAGAGGATTTTCATTTGCGAGGTTTTATTACTCATTCGGTCATACTTAATGAGCTGGTTGCACAATTTTCGTGATTATTGTTTGATAGAGTTGAAAATCTGTTGTCGGTCGTAAGGACAGGTTCCTCAAAAAGCCTTCTTACCTCAATTGGGGTGTTCGGGACAATTTCCATGTTATTAGGCAATGCGGTATTTGTTTGGGTGGATATGAATTTGCAGTGTGCTGCCTTCAGCCTGAGTCTTGCAGCTGAGGCTGATTGTCGACTTTGTGTGACCTCTGTTTTTGTGGGCATTGACTGATCTTTCTTTGGCCGGATAAGGCATTCCATAGAGTCAGCTGGATGTGGACCATGACAGTTTACACATCTTGGAGGGCAGTGGTGAACTCTAGCTGGGTCGCACGAAGTATGCTCACTCTCTTTGTGCTGTGTTGAACCGCATAGCCTACAACGAGGCAAGCGTCCGCAAGCACGTTCGTTGTGCCAGCCATAGCATTTCCCACACTGAGGAATTTTAACTTTTTTTGTGAGTTTTTTGGCGTGGACTCGCACTCCAAAAAGTGGGAGACTCTTGGCCAATGCAGATCCTTCGGGGCACAGAACTATCCAGTCTTTCTGGCTGTAGAATTCAGCGATGTCAGAGCCTCGTGGTTCGATAACTTTTGATGGTTCAATGTTGGTGAGGTCCCGCAGGGCCTCGGCCACAGTTGTGGCAGATATGTCTATCATTTCAATTGAAGTACCGTTGTAGCCGGCATAAGAGCGGGGGATCCCAGAAATTAGATAGGCGGCAAGATTTGTAGGCTTTTCCACCTTACAGATACCTTGTGTCGACAGAAATGCTTCAAGGTCACCCATACGAGCAGCTAGTATTTCTTGTGCTGTGCTAGAGAAGGGGCAGATAGCAAATCCAGTTTTAGTGTACTGTACTTCCTTGACGAGCTTTTCTTGCAGGAAGATGTTTAGGTGCTGCATCACAGCGTAAGGTGACATGCTTAGGACTGGGTGACCAGGTGATACTCGAACTAAAAGACGATTATCTTCTCGGGTAGGTTTAGCCTGAGCCTGTGCAAGTTGCTTTGGAGGTTGCCGATATTGCTGCTTTTGGGGTGCCGAAGTTGCAGCCGCTGCATATGTCCGGGTGTTTCTAGGGAGAGGGACTGCCGGGGTTGCAATAGGAACTTTTTTGGTAATCGGGATAGGAGCTGCTTGAGATGCCTTTACGGTTGACGAGTATGGTGGAGGAGGCCTGGGTGTGCCCCTAATGTGACACTCGAAATGTCGGCGCGCCACCAGATTGAGGTCCGCGATGAAGTTACGAAAAGAATTTAGTAGGTGTTGGGGTAAGCTGTTACCACTATTTGCATCGTCCAAAATGCTTGCGATGTTTTGAAATAGAAGAGTAGCTTCTTCATTCCTGGCAGTGGCAGCGGAGGTGGTTGTGAGTAGTATCTCTGTCAACGACTCCTCTCCGCCCATCCGAGCGGAGTAAGATAAGGGGGGGGGAGGTAGTGAAGGGGGAGGGGGAGGAAGGTTTGACATGAATATGAATGGACAGTAGAGTGCTGTAGTACGGGAAGCTCGTAGTTGTTGTTTATATTTACGTGTTACTGAATGTAGCTAGTGTTATTCGCCGTATTGTCAGCACGTGATACGTAAATTTAACCGACTCCAAACGACGCTTAAATCTAAAATCAGAATACTCCCGTAACTCATAACCTGTCAGAACCCACGGCTATTTTATCCAACGAGGAGTATGGGTTATGACAGGTTCTACTGTATATATATATTGTATTGTATGCGAAATGTTTGGTTGGGAGCGGAACCACCGGCTGAAACTAATGTTGGATATTCTTCATTAAGTTATGAGCCAAGACTAGTGCCAAAGGAGGGCGGGCTCCCCGGAGTTAGGGATACAGGGAAAAACGGTCAATAAAACAAAATGTACAGTCGTCCCTCTCTAACTCGATAAAGAGTCCCGGTATAAGTGTTGAAAATATTCAATGAAATTCAACCATTTACATTTGCAATACTTACCCCTGCGCGCAAAATGACCTGTAAGGGTAAGTGTTGCAAATGAAAATGGTTGAATTTCAATGGATATTTTCAACACTTATACCGGGACCCATTTTCGAGTTACAGGGGCTCATGGGTAAGTGAAGGCAGTACAGTAAAACTTCTCTAACACGATAGTGGGTCCCGGCATAAGTGTTGAAAATATTCATTGTTTCTTGCACTTTTATATTTGCAGCACTTACCCTTACAGATCATTTTGCGTGCAGGGATAAGTATTGCAAATATAAATGGATGAATTTCAATGAATATTTTCAACACTTATGCCGGGACCCACTATCGTGTTACAGAAGTTTTACTGTATGTCTTTGCAGGGTTTTTAGTTGCCGATTATTATACCAATATGGCGGTTTCCTTTGTTGATCTTTTCTAAGCAAGGCCATATTAGGATAATCTCAAATCCTAAATATCAATTTAAGGTGAGAGATTTCTTGGCGACGAAAGTGAAGGTAGTATGTCACTCTTGACTAAATATAGAATGGTGTCTTAAGAAATCCACATCAAGGATAGTCAATGATTTCGATAGATCTATCTCAAGATTCTGATATACAAAGTTTTCTTAATATGAAGTTGGACCCCCTTGAACTCTAACTACCTCTTCACATCTCTTTGACATGCTTAGAATGAGTGATCGAAGCTTATCTTCTGTTGTACAGTTGTACCAGGCCTCTATTATAACTCGGCGGTTCTCTGCTTTACTCCGCTGCCTCCCCCGCTCAAACTCTGGATATACATTTTGAATGTATAGTTTCATCATACCCCACACATTCTCAATTGGATTTAGATCTGGGGAGTATGCTGGCCATGAAATAGGTTGAATTCCATGTGCCATGAGATAATCTCTTGCGGTAGGTGCTTTGTATACTGGCGCATTGTCGTGCATAAATAAATATGCACGGCCTGTCTCTTGCCGTCTGTTTCTGTGCCAGTTCACAACAAGGGGAAGGATGTGTTGGCGATAGCCTTCTGAGGTCATCTTGCCCCAGTCGGCTTCCCAGAAAACGCAAGGGCCTCTCTCGATTCCGGCGAAACTACCTCAAAACATCCAAGAATTATTTTTACGGTATCGATCAACGACACACGTATTATCATAAGCCTCTCCTTTCTTCTTAGACTGTGAGTAATCAAAAAAATTTTGGATTTATGTAGGAATTGCTTACCTTTATAGTCACATAGCTCGGCATAATAGGTCCGTCATTAATCCAAGTTTCGTAGCTCCAAAGTACTTGCGACCACTCTTGTTCTTGCCATTGAAGGCGTTGTTCTGCCCATACTTTTCGTGCAATCATGTGATTCTCTGATAACGGCGGAGACCTTCTCGGAAGGCATCGAGAGTACCCTCTTCCCTTGAGTGCACTACGGATTGCACTTTCTCCAGCAGCCCAAGTGGAGAAATGAACTGACAGTTCTAGATAAGAACATTGTCGTGCCTCACGAGAACTGCAGATGAATTCTTCCAACTGATCGATTTGGTTAAGAGAAAGTTTAGGAGGGCGTCCAGTCTTTAATTTAGGAGATGCACGACCAGATTGAACAGTGTTCTTGACTTGTGAATATGTTACTCTTAACTGAGTCGCAATTTGTTTTTGCGTGAATCCCGTCCGATACAGTGCAAGTATCTGGGGAAAATCAGTTCGTGTAAGTGCCTAGTTCAGTACCAGAATTCTACACATACCTCAAGTCTTTGATCTCGACTGAGATATGAAGCACGAGTTTGACCTTGTAAAGTAGCTTGAGTAATCATGATTAGAGGATAGTTATTCTATCAAAGTAGATTCTCGGGAGGCTTGTGCTGGATTGCGAATGGCGTTCGATAACTTTATCTTTTTCTAAAATCTGTAAGATGGTTTAATTAACAATGATGCAGCCGTAGATTTTTATGAACAAATATCAAAAGTGGCATTTCCGATGAACTGAAATCGGTGTGAAAGTTTAGATCATATGATCTCATCTAACCTAGAAAATTGTATAGCATGGCTAGGATATATCCATATTATAACCCCTGTATATAAAATTTCCAGCTGCCTTTATTTATCCCTGAGCCCCCGTAGAGAGGGACGACTGTATTCAAATCTTTTGTCATAGCTATGGGGCTGAATACAATAAGATGTAAAAAAAAGAACGGCCTGCACGGTGTACCACTGCACTATCCGTGCCAAGAACAAAGGGTGGTAACTCGCAATAGATTATGTCGAACAAAATAAAAAAAATTCGCAAAGCTGATTCGAAATAATAAATGCAGAAGTCATTACATTTAAACTCGTCAAATTCAAAGATCTCTAGATGTTTGATAGAGAAGATTTACTGATCTGTCTGCCGATTCCTAGCATAAAGGGTAATATCACCTATCTATCCACCTCAAAAAATCCAGAATATAAGTATAGCCGCATAATTGCCCTTGTTTCCTGACTAACACCAGAGATATGTCGACAATAAATAAGCCAAAAAGCCAGGATTATGAGCTAATTTCACACAACATCCCCAGAACAAATAACGAAAAAACTAGTAAGAATCCCGAGTCTTTAAAGACGACGGGGTGACTTAATATTTTTTTAAAAAAAATCAAATCCTATCCAGCCTAAAAGCTATGACAAGAGATTTAAATACGTTTTCCAAATGTTCAACTTGTTCCCAACTCCTAAACTCCCCATGGCACCAGTCTGCTAGCTTATAACCTAGTGTATACGACGAGGAGACTAAAATTCTTGGAAATCACGAAAAAAACAAGAAAATCACAGCGCAAGCAACGAATAAATAAAGAATCGAACTCGCTGGATCTACTTTTGCTCTGTGCTTGCAGAATATGATTATATTTCAACTTGGAGCGGTCTCGGGAGTATACTAGAGTGTACAACCATGGAAGGGCGAAATTTAGTGTTTGAAAACTTAGCAAAGCATTAGATTGCCTTGCATCTTATATACAGTAGCTTACAAAAGTTGTCGAATAAATCACCAAATCTAATACAATTGACCATAACTTTACAACATGATCTTGAAATTAAAATACTATAGTATTATATGAAAATTTAGTTACTTTACTATCACTCAGACAATTTTGAAGCAAAAAAAAGAGAATTGTTTATTCTGTAGTGGTCTTGGCGTTCTCAATTACTTGACCAGTTTTGGAAGCATCATTTTAATACTTAGTATGACCCCCTTTGGACTTTATTACAGCTGCAACACGCAACGGCATACTCTCAACTAGAGTCTGACATAAAATTGGATCTAAGTTTTGCCAAATTTCCCTAAGTCTTTCCCACAATTCATGTATACCTTTCGGTGGCTCTGGATACTCACCGAGTCGACACTTGAGCCGACCCCAAAGATGCTCAATCGGGTTCATATCCGGCGAGTGAGAGGGCCAATTCATTGTCTTGAGATTTGTAGAAGCTATCCAGCTTTTTGTGTTCTTGGATGTGTGTTTTGGGTCGTTATCTTGCTGGAAGATTAGCTCAGTTGCAGGTACCGAGTCGGGCTCTCTGGCAATTCTATCCATAGTAGGTACTAGAAAATTATCCAACATTTCCAAATTTAGTTTAGAATCCATTCGTCCGACTTTACGGCCCATTCCACCTATACCATACCATGACATACACACCCATATCATTAGATTGCCCCCACCAAACTTCAGGGTCTCTTCGATCGCTTCTGGTTGCAAATTCTTTGGGCCTTTAACCCAAGAATATTTCATCCCGTCGCTATTTAGCCTGTTTATTTTGGTTTCGTCTGACCAAATCACCCTTTTCCAGTCTTCTTTCGTCCACTTTTCGTGGCATAAAGCCAAGTTCAAGCGAGCTCTCTGATGAGCTTTTGACAGCTCTGATTTTTTCTTCCTTTTTATCGCCTTCAGATCTTGCTCCCTTAAAACCCGCCGGTCAGTCTGTGCGGAAACTTGATCTTCTCTTTCTGAATTTACTAGTTTAGACGCTCCTACTGCCGTCTTAGCGCTCCCATTTACCATTAAACGGGCGATTTCTCGCATGTCTCTAGCTGATAGTTTTTGTGGCCGTCCATTCTTTAATTTCGGTGCTTCCTTCACTATCATCTTTCGGCATTTTACAACAGTGGCATGACTGAGTCCTAATATTGCTGAAATTTCATTCGTTGATTTGCCTTCATGGACTAATTTTGCGATGGATGTTGTTTGGTCGGGAGATGTCTTTTTCATATTTTTTAAAGAAAAGATTACTTTAATAAAAATCCCAAAAAATCTCGTTCAGGGTAGAAGTATTTTCAAAAGATAAGTATGAATCAATTGATTAAATAATTTTGATACTGGAGGCTGAATGATTTCTATAAATACAATTAATCTGACTTTCATGTTTCCTTTTTACATGATGGTCGGATTTCTTTTACGCCTTAGTTCAAACTCTATCTTTTCCAATCGATTAAATTCCATTGATATTCAAATTACGCTACAGATGCACTTATCACCTCACCGATCGATTCGATTGTATTTCAAATAATGCTACTTCTGTAGCTTTTACCTAATTGACAGGTCGTATCTTCACCATTCATCTATATATTAGCTCAGAAATCGTTTGATTCATTTTCCATGATTGTTTAAAGGTACAGATAATAAGAAATTACAGAATGCAAGAGAAAATATCTTGTGGATTGGATGGCTAGTTGGGAAAAGATCTTTGAGTTCTTGTATCAAAATGATGCTTCCAAAACTGGTCGAGTAATTGAGAACGCCAAGACAACATTAGAATAAACAGTACTCTTTTTTTTTGCTTCAAAATTGTCTCAGCGATAGTAAAGTAATTAAATTTTCATATAATGCAGTAATATTTTCATTTCAAGATCATGTTGTAAAGTTATGGTTAAATTTATTGGATTTGGTGATTTATTCGACCACTTTTGTAAGCTACTGTAGCGCAGAGAAGATCCTGGGATCGGACTAAATTCAGCCGTGACTAAACGACTAGATAACGCAATACATTCCTGACTCCGAATAAAGTGCATGATAACATGCGTTTAGCTCCAGGATCAAGATTAAAGGAAATCAAGATCAAAACGGATTAAACTATTTCACCAGCGAGCTAACAACCCAATAGTTACACGATAATGATTCAAGTGTGTGGGTTTTGTGCATGTACATTCAATTAAATGTACTACAATGTTATGTTCGTACAGGTAGAAATCTGAATACAAAAAAATTTAAAAATCTTAATTTAAGGTCATTTCACAATCCCTAGTTAAGAGTAGTGGCACCAGGCTCATATACTTGGCAGGTTTGGATACCGGTTGTTATCAACCGTTAACGGATATCTCCAAGATTATGTTTCCATTTATCGACGAATCAACTATCGTGTAGTGGCGTGTGCGGATAAATATATAGACAATGTAATGTCCTGTCTCAAAATAAGTATCGCCCCTAACTAAAGAGAATATACAAAGGCCGAGTATCGCTGAGCCAAAAAAATACCAAGCTGGAAAGTGACGCCTCAGTAGTTCATTTCATGACGCCTTTAACGCACACACCATTTTAATTTTATCCTGTCATTATTATCGTTATAAATTATTCTCTTGAATATATCATATCTCATTGGCCGCATAGTCAAGATCAACAACACTTCCTTCATCGTTCCAGTCGACATCATTTGATGCTAGCTCAGCCAGCCTCTGCACTTCGGCTAAACCGCTCAGTTCAAGCACGTATGATTTGTTTAATAGAGCTTGCTTCACAAATTCCCACCGAAGATTTTTGTATGCGTCGATAATTTTCGGCGAACATGCGGAACAGCTATCATAGGACTGGCCCTTGATGATTAAATTTTGGAATGTTGCAGCAAAACCCCGTATTTGATGTGGGACAAGACCTAGCGGGTGATCAATCGGGTCGCGCTCATAGTTAACACCGGTGCCATCCTGATGTCTCGAAGGGCAAGGAGCGGGCGCATGAGCACCCAAAGGATGCTGTATGATTGAGGCGAGGAGCTCAACTATTTGAGCAGCAGCCATGGGGGCAACACCTGGGCGCGTGACTGTGCACTGTTGATCAAGAGTCCTATCTTTGATGGACTGTACAAAAGTTAATCGTAACTAAAATGGGAGGTAAGAGAAAATTCGTACATCGGCTGGGACAACAACATCATTGCAAAAATAACAACCTAATGTAGGTCTTCCTTCCGAAAAGACACCATGACGCATCACAACCCATGAATCAAATCCAAGGGCTGCATTAAGTACCAGCTTATTTTTTGCCTTTCCCATCACCGTGGGAAGCCAGCGACTCTCTCGAGTATCCATTAGGAGGAAAATAACATCATGCTCATCAAATAGCTTTTCAAGTGTTTCATAATCACTACGACTTTCTTCCTCATTGACCACTGGATGCCCAAGCATAGGAACCGAAAGAACGTGGCCCGTACTACTAACACCAGGAAAAATCTTTTTGAGTGCAGCAGCGGCGGCGAGAGCTTTTCTAGACCCACCATTGAGGCAGTCGGAAAATTCAAATAATGGCTGTCGAACTGGATTTGAGTAAGAAACATTACCATTATCGACAAAATTAATAGTCTTGATGTTCCAGCCTAATAAGAGACGGCTAACATAAGTCCCAAGAGTTCCTGCACCTAAAAGGAGACACCGAGCAGCTTTAATTTTTTCCAAGTCAAGAGTAGGAGCAAGTCTCCATCTTATGAGTTTAGTGTTTAACTCTACGGCCATATTTGCAATCATTTTGGGATCCATATATTGCGCAAGATTTACAGCCTTTGGAGCAAACTTACCTGCATCATTGCGCTCCCAGCCAGTAGCGGTTGGCATGATATTTGGCGGAGTAACGGTACCTTTGGATTCCAAGATTAACACTAGGCTGCGAGCCTCATGCCGACGTGAATGATTATCTCTGTAACATAGGATTTTAACCTTGTTGAGCTTAAACCGCTGTCTAATTAAGACTAGAAGATTTCGTAATACCCATCCTGGATTATCTGGGTAAGTTGAAGGATCGACAAATGCGATGAATCTATCTTTCTCTGGAATCTCATGGAAAAATCCACTTTCAAATTTTCTGAGAGAGCCAACAGCCCACTTGTAGCCAAGCTCACAATCTCCTGGTGAAATGATGCACTTATCATTGATGCCTCTTACCCGTTTAGCAAGAAAAAAGCCATGTTCTCGTGGGTCAGTTCTATATCTCCACGAGCCATATTCTTCAGCAAGATCTGAAGTTTCTTGGCCAGTAAGTTGATCTGGCTTTTCGGTGGCATGTCTCGTCCAAACTGGATTGGAATGTAAGGCTGGAAATGCAAACCAGTAAATAAAGTTGTACTTTTTGAAATCTGCAAAGGAGATAATGGTAAAAGATGCGAGTAGTGAAGGTATCGAATAAATAGTGCCATCATTGATAGCATTCCAGATCTATAAAAAATGAGTAAATGAAAATCCAAATTGATAATATGGCCCACCTGCTTTGCAGCAGTTTGAACTATCGCAGACTTGTCAACGTTTCTGAAGTCCTCAATAGTGTTAAAGTTCTTTATCTTTCCTTCAGCACGAATGTGGCCGAGAGGGATACTTTTTGAATCAGTGGCAGGCTTATAAGTCATAAGAAAACATACTCTTCACTTGTCAGCGCATTACCCAGAATTTGCAATCGTGTTCCCGCGTCTGGAGAGATAGTTAGACGATGTTGGTAGAGACCAAGTACTGGTCGCGCAGAGTCATCTAGGCGGTCAAAATCAATTTTGGACTGGGAGAGGGCTTTGAAGAAAGGAAGTTCAATTTCAGAGCAGAATGGAGCAAATTTAAGTGCGACATCAGGGGCTATATCACGCAAAGACATTTTGAAGAATAAAGCACTATCGAGCCTCGATATTCGACGGTAAGTTTGGGTTGACCTTTTAGTTCCCCTTTGCGAGAATATCCAATGACTGAGAATTGGTAAGTTTAGTATTCATATGACATGATCCAGTACAACTTCAGATTTATTGATTACCTGATATCTCGTCACCACTAGAATTAGAGCGCGTAGTGGCTCTTCTCATGGCACTACAGATAGAATGATGGAGGAGAGGGGCCCTTATCGTATCGCCTCACGCTAGATTAAAAACCAATTCATGGCGAAGTCCTAGCACAGTTAACAGATTCAATGTTAAGTTTTGAACCTAACTGCCTGTAGTTAATTTATTTATCTGACTAACTGAGGGGTCTTAAAATTTTATCATCGTATGGTTGATGTGTGTCTCTTTAGCTCGTATGCTCAACAAGAAAACATTACTATTAACTGCGCAGTAGCGCCAGTAACTAAGCCTCTTATCGCTTAGTTTGGTAAAAATTGTACATACTGTTGTCCCGTCCGGGGTGATAAACTTTTGCGAGTTATATAGGGGGTCAAGGTTAAGTGAAGTCGCCTGTCATTTACAGGGTTTTTTTGCCAATAATTACCCAAACATAGTAATCTACCGTGATGATTACGATTAAGCGAGGCCGAATATGGTAAAGCTTAACACTCAGTTCAAAAAATAAGGTGAGAGAGATTGAGGTCGACAGAAGTGAAGTCGCCTGCCTCTCTCCACTTTGTTTCGCACTAAGCCTAAAAAATCGAATTCATACGTCATATTAAAACTTGCAATTCAGGTTTGCTGTTGTTAAAGATTTTTAAGCCTAATATGAAATAGGACCCCCGTTTGCATTCAATACTTCCTCACATCTTCTAGCCGTACTACCAATCAGTTGTGAGCTTTTCCTCTGATGTACTATGGTACCATGCCTCTAGCACAATGGGTCGAATTTCCGCCCTGTTCTGCTGTCTCGTCCGCTCAAACTCAGGGTATCGTTCTTGTATGTAGATTTCATCATACTCCATACATTCTCGATCGGATTTAAGTCAGGAGGGTTAGCAGGCCGGGGCATAGATTCATCTCCATGGGCATCGAGAAACTCCATAGCCGGACGTCCTTTATGAACAGAGGCGTTGTCGTGCATAGAGATATAATCATGGCCCGTCTCTTCTATCTTTTCTCTGATCCAATTAACTGTCCTTCGGAAGATATGTTCACTATATCCTTCAAAGGTCATACTTCCCCACTCCCGCTCTGAAAAGATACAAGGACCTCGTTCAATTCCCGCGAAGCTTCCCCATAACAACAATTAGTTGTTGTTCTCGTAACGATCGATAACACAAGTGTCATCAAAGTCTTAGCCCCTCTTTTGACGATGTTAGAGTCCGAGATATTTTTGAAAATGAATAAGATTAGACTAACCCTTCTGGTAACATATCCAAACATTTTTCAGCTATCGTTTATCCATGTCTTGTCACTCCAAAGAACTCGTGGCCACTCTTGACGCCGATTCAGATGCTGTTCGCTCCACCGTATTCGGACCGCATGATGATTTTCAGAAAGCAAGGGAGAGCTACGTGGAATTCGCCGCTCGTAACCACGTTTTCTGAGCGCATTCCGAGTAGCGTATTCTCAGGCACTCCAACGACGAAAATGGAGAGCCAGTTCAAGAAACGACATTTGCCTAGTTTCACGCGAAGAACAAACAAAAGCTTCCAGCTCATCAACTTGGGCTGAGCCTAAGAGCTGTGGACGTCTGTCCGAGGTTTGGGAGAGGCACGACTAGATCTGACCGTATTCCGAACTTGAAGGATGGTGACTTCAAGTTGATCTGCTATTTCTCTATTAGAGAGTCCGACTCTGTGGGGTGTGAGTATCTAAATGTACTTAGTTTATGGGGAAAGTTTTCTTATAACTGAATTCCTGTAATCACCTGAAATGTTTGATCTCGAGTAAGATAGGGCGCACGTCTGCTAACAGGTGGAGTAATTTGAGTATTCATTCTGCTAAGATTTTTGATAGCAATAAGGTACATTTATCTGTTTGATTGGAAATTACATATTTGTGTTGAACGAATGAAGCTTATTGTATTTTCTGTCGCGCTAAATATTTGGTAAAGTTTGTGTAATGAAGGAAAATATTGTTCCAGATGTTTCTTGAAATCTGTGGTCAGCGGATGTGGACGAAACCGAGACTGGTATGAACGACTGGTAAAACATACTTTGGAAGAAATGAAACTTGGCACAGAAAATTATGTAATAGTACTGGGATGCCCAGTTTTAGGGACTTCACCGCCTTCTGTTTAAGGCTGACAAAACCCCTGCGGGCCAACCCCTGTCGATTAAGCGAAAACTTCACTTACTCTTGACCCCCCGTAGATAACACAAACAATAAGTATCATAATTCCGCAAAATTAACACACGGGATACCCACTTTTTCTTCAGTTATTTTACTTGATAGCTCGACTCTTAAATCTCGCTAAAAAAAAATTTCTACAGATCATCGCTGTAGTTGTTTATTTTATTTTACGTCTAACTAACACAGGTCGCAGCCCTTAACGCGCTATATACACTTGAATGTAAAGGACGCTAGGGCTTACTGCCCTAGTGGCTGAAACACTCCGCTTCCCAAACAATAGAAGTGGGTTTTAGTGATCTGGCAAGATTTGCTCTATGTTTAAACAGGAAGGCAAAAGATGTCCGCTGACAGATAACATGATTTGATAATATTAGTGATGGTTATCTGCTACACAGTAACCTAAGATCTGAATAATTAACTCCCCTAACGCCCCGTCCCCCCGTCGCTTTTTTTTTTTTTTAATTAGATGAGAAGGCGACTAACCTCTGAGGGAGAGGTTCTTGGGCAGATTTCAGTGAAAAATTTAGTAGCTTCCAGCCATGTGGTCAGTCTTTTTGCGCCTTGTATTGAGCCGAAAAAGTAGGAAGCTTTACTTGCAAACATCCTGGGGATCCTAGGGAGCCTCTGGAGCGGAACCCTGCATTGTAGTACGTGGTTTGGGGATTTTCGGTCTCCATAACTGTAGTCATTGTGCGAATCTTCGTGGTTGAACCGTTCATGATATGAGGCAAAGTTTCCGTGCCCTGAGCGGGCAGCGTAAATTCGAGATAAGGAGGCCCTGGGTAGGTGAAATTCTCCAGGGTAACTTTCAGAGACTTCAATACCGAGATCCCGGTATGACTGGGGTGCATTTTGTTCCCAGTAATTTTTTATGGCGGATGATGTTTTCTTTTTAGCCCAGCTCTTCGCAGCGGCTAAAGGTAGAGAGGCAGGAGGAGGGGACGGCATTGCCAACGCTTCTTTCGCGGCCTGATCCGCTAGATTATTTCCCCGGATACCGGCATGACTGGGGATCCATCGAACTTCGATTTTACCCGTAGCAGTATGAGGAAGGCGTACCCGTTGGGGCCAAGCAGCGGCCCAGTTGGAGAAGTCCAGAAAGAGTTCTTGTGAGGAGCAAACAGGAGATGACAGAAGGCGTCGGGCCACTTCTAAGTTGTCTAAAAGGACCTAGAGGTTATTGGCGAATCTTGTCGATGGGAGAGACAAGGTTAGTCTCAGTACAAGTAGGACGGCAGTGACTTCGGCGTCAAAGATCTCCAGCGACGGGTTAAGAGGGGTAGGACTTCTGAGAATGACCCGGTCTGCTTGCATCACAACAATTCCAGCTCCTACATGGGAGCCAGATTCTGTCTCTAATCGGCTATCGTCTGAATAAACGACCAAGTCTTGGAATGGAATTTCCCCAGAGCCTCGGAAGGGAGACCTAGAGACTCGTTTAATACTGGCGTGCCAACCTTCTTGGTTTTGCCACGGGGGGTTAATGAGAGGATCTATAAATTCTACTTCAGGGAGTCTTAGAATAGCGGTAGAGAAGCGAGAGATGCGCTTCCGGTGTTTCAGAGTCCATTCCGCTCGTCGGCGTAGAGGATGTCGGCTGTCTAGGCGGTGAGTGCGTAGGGCAGCTTGACGTCATATTGCGTCTGGCTGGATTTCCGGGGGGGGAGTCCAGATTCGCGGAATAGCGCGGAAGTTGGTGTCGTTCGGTAGATCGGTAGAATCGCTCTAGCACTGGTGAGGGCCACTCGGCGTAGTAGTGATATGTGTCCTTCCACTCGATTTGAGACTGTAGCTCTTTGAGGTGTTCTGTGCCGTCCAGACCACCAGGTTACGGCGCCGTAATATGCGATAGGCATTACGCAGGCGGTTACCGGTTGGCGGACCAGATTCGGTGGAGCCCTGCGGGTTGTATTACCTAGACTTCGGAGGGCGTTTGCTACCTTCATTGCCTTACTAGCGAGGATGTTGACGTGCCATTTAAAAGTTAGTTTCTTGTCGAAGTAGACACCAAGCCATCTTGTTTACGGGCGAGTAGCATCTTCGGCGATTGAGAATTCCCTGTGAGTGATACGTGGTGTGGAGCCAGGATCTTTGTCTGCACGTCGGCGCGAGAAGTGTTGGAGTTCTGTCTTATTAGGGTCGAAAGTAATTCCCTCCTCCTGACCCCACAATAGGGCTTCCTGTAGCGCTTCTGTTAGCGAGACACAATTCTCTTGGAGTGTCTTTCGGGTCTCTAGTATTGCTACGTCGTCAGCGTAGCCAAAACTGCGAGATATATTGCCAATCTTAAAGAGCGGGGCGATGTAGAGCATGAACAATATTGGGGAAATGGGGGAGCCCTGGGGGAGGCCGCAGTTTATCTGTTGTCGGGGACCGGTTTCACCATCCAGCTTGATTTGAACGGATCTGCCCGTAGCAAAAGATCCTACCCATTTAACTAAGATATCGGGCCAGCCCTGTTCTCTCAATCGTCTCACCAGTCTACCTGGGAGCACAGCGTCAAAAGCGCCTTTTACATCTGATGTGAGCATACTTGCAGTATGCCCTTCATTTAGAGCTCTTTCTACGTCGTGTGTGAGGCAAGTAGTTAGGTCCACCGCGGACCGGCCTGGGAGGGCTCCGAATTGTTGGCTGGCAAGAACCTTGTGTCGGACTGCAATCCACGCCATACGTTTAGCCAGAGCTCGTTCTAAGTCCTTCCCTAGAACAGAGAGTAGAGCAATTGGGCGGAATGAGCGGGGGCATGATAAATCAGATTTTTTTGGCTTTTGACACATGATTACGGTGGCCTGGCGAAAGCACTTAGGGTGATAGGCTAGGGAAACACAGCCGCTGATGAGGGAGTATACAAGATCTGCAACCAAAGGCCAGGCAAGTCGAAGGATAGCGGTCGGGATCTCGTCCACTCCAGGGGCAGTATTGCCGGCCCTGAGTATCGAGTCTCTGACTTCTTAGAGGGTTACCGGAGGGATGGATATCGCGCGAGACGGGGCATTGGGGGCGTCCAGTGGTATGCCATCTACTTGAGCGATGTTGGTCAGTAAATTGTCCGCAAGTACAGCTCTCTTCTCGGCCACGCTTGTTGCAGGAGGCTTGTCTGGGAATCTAGGATCCTGTAATGATCCACGGGATATTGATGCCTCAGGCCCTGCCATCGCCAGGAAACCTGTCACTGCCATCCCCTAATTGATTCCCTTAGTTTCTGTTTAGTTCTATCACTGCGCTGCTTACAGGCCCAGGTTATTCTGTTACTTTCTCTTTGTTTCTACCATCTCCTCTCAGCCTCTGTCATGTTCTCTTGGCTTCTAAACCTAGCGGCATAGCCCCATTTGTTTGTATATGATAGCAGCATTATGTGCAGTAAAGTTTAGTTCTCCATCTCAGAAATACAATCGAAAGCCGTTTCCTGATGCCCCAAGCTCATGATACGTGAAGCCCTACATTATTTCTAAGATCTCACTGTTACCACTGCCACCGTTGCCTCTGTTATTGTCGTCACCACCGTTTCTGATATCATCACCTGTCACGGTCCCTATCAGCACCGTGTAATTTCCTTTTGTTCTTAATTTATGTTTTGTTTTGTTAAATAACATTTGATTTGATTTCATTACCCTGGTTCGGCACCCTTAAAGGCCCACGCAGGTATATCTAACTTTTTATTTAGACAGGAGGAAACCTTTCGGTGAAAAACCCCCTAGACCTACCTGGTAAGATTCTGCTGATTTTGAAGTTAACCTTCAGGAAGTGCGATGTACTGTTCTGTCCAGTACGGATATCCTCACGTCAAACTCCTACCCCTCGCCTCATTCTTTTCTCCTCCCGCTCCTTCACCTGTCTTTCCACTTCCCCAACCAATCGGAACTGCTCTAACCATCCCTGGTCTAAGATCCACTGCGTTATTCTTCCTAAATCTTCCGGGCTGTTCATCATTTCTTCGAATGATCGGCTCTTGGACTTTCTCCATACCTCCGCCCTTCCTTTGGCCCATTGGGGGCAGGCCATGATCGTATGTTTGACGTTTTGCGAATGATATTCGCACGGGTAGTTTGGGCTATCAACTCCAGGGACTTTTCTTCGGTGCAGATAAGATTTGAGCCCGATGTGCTCGCTTCTTATCTGCATGGCAATGCTGCTCTGGGCCCTCTTCAGGCTTTGGTGAATGTGAAATGGGGTTCCCTTGAGGCTTAGTTTTTCCTTTCCTGATTTATCTGTGTAAATTCTGGCTGCATTCCAGACTTCGTGTTAAATAACATTATTATTGTAATATATTATTCGACCTTATAAGATCGTCTGAGCATTGTCGAGGTTTTCGGAGTTCTGGTGTGTTGTGTTTGCTTTTGGGTTACAGAATTCTCCCGGGAAGGAATTCGGGAATTCGGGTTTTCAATGATGCGAGTTCCTAGACCTGTGTATAAATAGGTTGTGCTGCGCATGACTAGAAGTTCGTGCCACGTCTTATTAATATTTACTCTACCTTGATTAGTAATCAAACACTTATCCACATTTACTCAATTCTCGCCTTAAACCTACCTCATCCCGTGACATTTAACTCCAATATCTGCCTGCGGCATGATGATAATTGGTCAGATAAAAATTTTTTATCAGCTTGAAGCTGCACTACTTGATCGAATAGATGTTTCATGAGGAAGCCTCGAGCTTCCTCACCAACCTGATTGATGTTCAATAAATTCCTCATATGTGGCGAAGACATTTTGTGATATGGTTGGAGGAATTGATAATTGGTAATTATTGGAGCCACGTAATGTCATGGGATGAGGTAGGTTTAAGGCGAGAATTGAGTAAATGTGGATAAGTGTTTGATTACTAATCAAGGTAGAGTAAATATTAATAAGACGTGGCACGAACTTCTAGTCATGCGCAGCACAACCTATTTATACACAGGTCTAGGAACTCGCATCATTGAAAACCCGAATTCCCGAATTCCTTCCCCGGAGAATTCTGTAACCCAAAAGCAAACACAACACAACAGAACTCCGAAAACCTCGACAATGCTCAGACGATCTTATAAGGTCGAATAATATATTATAATAATAATGTTATTTAACAAAACAAAATATAAATTATGAACAAAAGGAAATTACACGGTGCTGATAGGGACCGTGACATCACTGTCAATTAAAGCTTGTGTCTTGTATGAAATGTTCCCTGTCTGACTCGAGTTCCGACTGTAGATCCAGTAGCGACAGTGATTCAATCATTGAAACCTTTGGGACTCCACCAGCGTTTACATATACTTAACCAGCGGTAACAATGTCTTCACCTAACGAAGTTCCCCAGCCGTCCATGGCA
Organism: Podosphaera xanthii; assembly: GCA_028751805.1. Lineage (NCBI taxonomy): Eukaryota > Fungi > Ascomycota > Leotiomycetes > Helotiales > Erysiphaceae > Podosphaera > Podosphaera xanthii. The sequence goes on from JAPWIX010000005.1 coordinate 328,071, forward strand.
GAAATGATGGAGACGATCCGCTCCACGCAGAATCATCTTGCGACTGTGCAACAACAGCTGCAGGTTATCACGCAAGAGAGATCAAGCGCGCGTCAACCCTGCTACTGCTAGTAGGACGGATACTATTATGTCTAGCACCGACATACCTGCTGGCCCTCAACCCCCTCTGGTTCACGACACTGCCAATTTTGCTACTAGCACCTGCATCAAGCAACCTAAGCATAAGCTTCCTGAGCTAAACAAGTTTTCTGGCAAAAGATCTGAGTACCGGATATGGGCCCTTGCAGCCAAGCAAAAGATCAAAAAGGACGGCGACGCAATTGGTACACTAGATGATCAATGCGATTACATCTTTGCCCGAATGGAGCCTGATGCTCAGAATCTTGTTGCTGTCTATTACGAACGTGGGCTTACTGCAGGATTAACTGCTGTTGACTTCATGGCCCACCTTGATACCCTTTTCACAGATCTAAACGCCACTAAGCGAGCTCTGTTCAAGTTAATCAACACTCCACAGCGCGACAACGAGTCCTTTGCTTTGTACCTTCCTAGATTTGAACGTCTCCTGCACGAAGCTGGCATTAAGGGAGACATCAACTATATCTCATATTTGGAAAACAATATCAGCTTCGAACTCACGCGCGCCATGGTTGGTAACAACATTCCAGATACCTATTCTGAATATGTTGCCTACCTTTTCAAGACTCATCTCAACTTGAAGCAGTAAACTCTCGCGCTCGCCGCTGTAACAAGCCCCTGCCCTTCACCCACACTTCCCCTGTCACATCACAGCCAGCCAGGAACCCGGATTCCATGGACTGGACTCCAAAACCTGTAAATATGGCTGCGTTAAAACCCATCACTGAGCAAGAGCGGGACTATTTTCGAGCAAATAATGGTTGTTTCCGCTGCCAGCAAACTAATGCCGGACATATCTCTCGCACTTGCCCACGTAGCCAGATCCATGCTCGTGCTGCGGCTATCAGAAAACCAGGCGAAGCGGCTACCACTGTGGCCAGTGATACCATGTCGGAAAATGGAGGGCTCTAGGCGAACGTCGCCGTCTAGAGCCTGCTGGAGAGAAAATAGCTCGGAAGGAAATGGGGGCCAAAGGAATGTACATAGACGTCACTATAAATAAGTTAGTCTTTACCTCTGCCTTTGTTGACTCTGGTTGCCTATGCTTGGCTACAATCTCCATGCGCACCGCCACGCGCTGTAAAGCGTCCATCTTGCCTATTATTCCTCGTCCTATTGCCCAAGTGGTAGATGAACCTAACCCACCACTCATCAGTCACATAGCTGTCCTCAATGTTGGATTTGGAAGATATGATGAGACTATTTACACCTAAATTGTCCCAGGTCAAACCGAAGACCTTATTCTAGGCCAACGTTGACTTGTAAACCATGACACCTCCCTTCGCCCCGCCAAGAAACAAGTTGTCATTCGCCGCCCGGTTCAGCTCTGTCTCACAGTCAGCGAGATAGATGCTAAGACTACCGCTGTCACAAACCGAACTATTGAAGCGTACCATGACTTTGCGCGACGCACAGGAAATGTCCGCATTTTCTCCGCAAGCCTCCATGACATTGAAGAAGCTTTGAAAACCAAGGTCTATGTAGACCCTCGCAAAAGTTGCCCTGAGTGGCTTCTCCCAGTGATTGACGCTTTCGACAGGAAAAAAGCATCAGAACTCCATCCTCATCGCCTCGGCCTAGATACTGAGATCCGCATGCAGCCCGGCACATCCACGCCCTCCTGCCCGCTCTATTCTACGAGTAGGGAAGAGCTTCTTGTCCTCCGCAAAACCTTGTATGACCTCTTAGATTCTGGCTTCATTCGCGCTAGTAGTGCTGAAGGTGGGGCCCCTGTCATTTTTGTCAAGAAACCTGGAGGAGGTTTCCGTTTCTAGGTAGACTATCGAGCTCTCAACAATATTACTGAGAAAGATGGCTACCCCCTACCATTAATTAATGATACCCTCCGCGACATTGCCAGTACTTGTTGTAAAATAAACAGTCCAGCATCCCACGCGATGCGCGTCTCACACCGACTCGTACACTGTCACGCGATCGTCATCATCTCATATGTTATATTTAGATTTCCCACTTAATGTCTATTTATATCATCTATAACTATGGATGGTACGAGCTAACAGCTACACATATGAGCGTCTTACACCTAAGTATTCTGGGGGAAACATTCAGGTTTAGGACTTACTCATACCATGATAATATTGTTATATTGGGACATCAATGTCCATCATGAATAATGCTAATTAAAGTCCCACAAGGGTTACACTCCTGTATATAACAAGCTCTCTTCTCCTTCAGAATTCTTCAGTCAATCACATTGCTGAATATCTCTGGAGAAAAGATCTCATCCAGTAGCTAGCCCAATACAGTCAATCAAATTGCTGAAAATCTCTGAAGGAATCTCTCTCTTTGTCATCTCACCTATTCTATAATAGCCTCACTTATCTCAAACACTACGCTGCTTCTCTTACACAGATATCTTGACGTCTCGCCTCTCCGATCTGTCCACATTACATTAGTACTAAGCATGTCTCAAAAGTTGATGTCATATCGGCTTTCCACTGCCTACGATTAAAAGAACGCAGTGAAGCGTACTCCGTCTTCCGAACACGCCTAGGATCCTTCGAATGGCTTGTTACTCCCTTTGGCCTTTGTGGAGCGCCTGCCGCTTTCCAACGCTTCATCAATCATGTTCTTGCTAAATGGCTTAGAATATCTTGCTCTGCTTACCTTGACGATGTTATCATCTACACTTCAGGCTCACAACAAGAGCACTGTGACCTTGTTAAGCAGATTATTCGTGCCCTTGGCAATGCTGGTGTGACGGTTCACTACTAACTGCTTAAGCTGTTAAGTAATGCAGAGTCATTTATAATTAACTATGGAAAGGAAAATCTCATTGAAGAACAATAGCTACTATTATACATTTGGCCTACTTTATGTTGCTTGTAGAGTTTTGATACAGCTCATCACGATCACTATCTGATACCGCGTAGTCTGTTTCAATGCCGCGAGTTGTGTCCCCAAGGATGAAACCTTATAGCACTCCACTACCCTAGTTTTATATTCCTCAGTTTCATAGGTCCCAGTTTACGCCCCCACTTTAGCGCCTGCGCTTACCAGCGTAGGCTACAGGGCTTTCCAGCTGCCCAGCTGTCATAGCTGGCCTTCAACTAGATTGGGGTAAAAGCGATTTTGAATCGCCCTCAATCAAGTATCTTGGATTTATTGTCCAACCCGGCATTGGCATTCAGGCGGACCCGGATAAGATAATAGCCATCCGAGATTGGGAGGCCCCTACCTCTGTCCGAGGAGTCCGCGGATTTCTCGCCTTTGCTAACTTTTATAGAGGCTTTGTGAAAGGTTACTCGACTCTGGCCATGCCTCTTACGCTTCTTAGAAGGAAGGACCACCCCTTTAAGTGGGGCGACGAACAGCAACACGCGTTTGAACAACTTAGGAAAGCTCTCATATCTGCACCCGTCTTGGCAACTTTCAACCCTGATCTCCCTACAATTGTAGAAGCTGACGCTCCAGGTTGGGGTCTCGGAGGTACTGTACGACAGCAAGGCAAAGACAACCTGTGGCGCCCGGTTGCGTACCATTCGAGGGAGTTCACTGTCAGGAACAGCGGCTAATCTACCTACTGCTGTCACGTGAGTAGTGACGGATTCACGTGTTGTCACTTGAAGATTCCATTCTTCTAGAAACTTTTGTATATCTTTCTAAACACTAGGGATTTTAGGTTAAGGTTCTATAGGTTTCCATACTATTCTCTCTCTTGTAATGCTCGATTGGGCTTCTACAGCATTCTCTAATATTCTATGTATTTCTAAGATGGCCTGGTCGTTGGCCAGATAGCCCTTGTAGAGATGGAGTTATACTTGTATAAATAGTGGCCTCGCCTTTGTATCTAGAGGTTCTTCAGACCTGAGTCTTGTTATCTAATCATTGTTTAAATATAATCTTATCTTGATTCATAGTTATTGTCATCGTCATTGTCTTGTCCATCGATTTCACAGTCCACGCCCTCAGTCCATAGCCACCGTCTACAGTCAGAGTCATCAGCCAAAGTCAACGTCCAAGGGTTCAATTATCGTCCATAGTAACGACCTTTACATTCACCCCGTCGGAAGTAAACTACCCGGTCCATGATAAGGAAATGCTGTCTATCTACTCCTGTCTACGCAATTGGCGTCCCCTACTTGCTGGTATTCCTTTTGAAGTTCATACGGATCACCGCAACCTTGTCTATTTCCAGCAACAACAAGCTCTATCTGAAAGACAACGCAGGTGGGCTCACGAGCTTTCCGAGTTCAATTTCCGCCTGATCCACAAGCCTGGTGTGACTCAAGTCACTTCTGATGCACTCTCTCGACGTGATCAAGATATTCCCAAAGACATCTCAGACGAACAATTACAATCCCGTGTCCATCAAATTCTCCAACCTAGAGGCAAAGGGTTTGTCTTTGCGCCAGCCATCTGGGCGAAGGATCCTGATAAGGACCCGAAAGATACACGGCCTGGTGCTCACATAATTCTGGATTCTCCATTCCATGGCCCCGAGCTATAACAACTCTGGCATAGTGCTCTCAGCAACAATGAACGTTACTGGGAGGCCCGCAGAATCATCCAGACTGATGGACGGATGTTCCCTAACAAATGGGGCCTTCAATGGAAAGTCAGCGAGTGCTCCCTGGACCACGTTGGACGACTTCTATGGCGTGATTGGTTATGGATCCCTTATCACGAGCCCCTTCGCACTCGGCTCATCCAGTTGACACATGACTCTAGCATGACTGGCTATCCTGGACATTCTGCCACCCGCGACCTTATCAGTCGCTTCTATGCATGGCCCGGCCTGTCTGAAGAAATTCGCCGATTTGTGGGTAACTGCTGTACGTGTGGAAAAGGGAAGTTCTGGAAGGAGCAAGAGCGCGGCCTGCTCAAGCCCCTGCCTATACCAGAACGTACTTGGCAAGAGCTGGCCATTAACTTTGTTGTGAAGCTACCCAAGACAAAACGCAGCAACACTCACATCATGGGAGTAACAGACCGGCTCTCAAAGCAGCCTATCCCGATTCCTTTGAGTTCGGAAAAGGCTGCTACCATGGCAGAACAGTTTATCGTCCATGTCTACGCCCACCATGGGCTTTCCCGTGCTATTACATCTGACCGAGGATCACAGTTTGTCAGTCTGTTCTGGAAGGAAGTATGCCGTCAACTTGGCATTACTTGTCGTCTTTCCACTGCCTACCACCCGGAAACTGATGGAGCCCAGGAATGTTCAAATCAGGAAGTTGAGACCTACCTCTGTGCATTCTGCGCTTATTCGCAGGACGATTGAGATATATTACTTCCCCAAGCATAAGTTGCTATGATGAATCGAACATCTACAAGTACCGGCACGTCCCTGTTTTTCTTTAACCATGGATATCATATCAATCCCATTGATGATGCTACTGCAGATGACACAGAAGGACCGGCTACATCACCTGCAGCAAGAGGTCGAAACTGGCTGGACAAACACCGGGAGGCTAGCGCTTTTGCACAAGCCTCGATAGCCATTGCTCAGTGTGAAGGGCAGTGCGGTCTCGCTCTCGCGGAATACGGTGGCACAAACTATGTATATTTATCTACAAAGATTCAAGAGATATAAAGGAAGGGGGAGTGCACTTTATAAACAAAACCCGTGACGCGGTCCCTGCTGTTACCCCACCAACCAATAGCCACGACACAACCCCTAGCCACAGCATAACCAGGGCGCAGCTCGTGACATTATCCCCTCTTTCTCTCGTTAGATTTGCCTATATTTGATTTTTTTTTCTTTATTTTTGTAACTCCAGGACCTTGCCTAGAATCTTCTTCTTCTCCTACTCCATCGCCTAAACCAAAGCGAGCCTCGAATTTGTCCAGGGCCTCTGTCTCCTCCATGTTACTGCGGTCTTCCCAATTTGGTTCTATAAAATTTTTCCACTTCACTAACACCCGGCGGACTGATCTTTTTCCTCGTTGTACTCGCTCTGCTCGCAGAATTCTTTCGACAAAATGTTCTGGAGTTTGTTTTTGAACACTTTCGTCTAAAACCTCAGGGATAACCAGAGGGGGTTGCTCATCATCTTTTGACTGGGAAAGAAGAGGATCTTCGTTAGCTTTTCTGAGCAATTGGACATGAAATCTTGGCCAGATTTGTGAGGGTACATCCAGTTCGACAACATGTGACGAAATGATTTTGGTAATACTGTACTTAGCGTTGACCCATGCCAGTTTCTTCTTTAGCTGGGGCGTGTGAATATTCTTGAGGTTCAGCCATACTTTATCCCCAACGCGGAAAATCGGGGAAGGATTTCTAGCTCTATTTGCCTGCTCTTCCATTCGTTGCTGAGCTGCCGCCATTGTAGCCGCCGCGTATTCTTGTGCCTCCCGAATCCGGTTGACGAAAATTTCCGCCCGTTTTGCTGGCGCTGAACGATCTTCTTTACATAATTTATTATACTGTTGCACTGGCTCAACATGATAGCCATGCTCTATAAAAAAGGGGCTCAAACCTGTGCTTGAGCTATCTCTGTTGTTAATCGCCAAATGGGCCGAAGGAAGTAGACTTGGCCACTCATACTGTGCAAAGGATATAAATGCCCGTAGGTAGGCTAATACTTCTTGATTCATACGCTCTGTCGCTCCATCCGTTTCTGGATGGAATGATGTTGATAGCCGCTGTTCAATATTTGTCAGTTGACATACGCGTCTCCAGAAATCCCCAACCCAATTGGACCCTCTGTCTGAAGTTATTGCGTGAGGAAAGCCGTGGAATCTATAATGGCAATTTATAAACCGCTTTGCACAATCTTCGGCATTCATGGACTCCATTGCTTCTAGCGTAACACTTTTTAACAATTGGTCTGTAATGACCATTAGATAGCGTGGGTCACCTCTTTTTTTTGATGGCAAATCAGTCATGAAGTCGACAGATAATTCACTATGAAATCTATTCGGAATTGGCAGAGGAAGTAGAAATCCCTGTCTTTTAGAGCGCCATACATGAGAACGGCCGCATACATCGCAATTCTGACAGAATTTCCTAACCATTGTGCTCATCCCCGGCCAAAAAAACGATCTAGATAAAATCGCCAACGTATTATTACGTCCTGAATGTCCCGTGACGTGTGAATCATGTGTCTTTTGTATTAACGCCGTCTGAAGCGGCTCCCAGTTTGGTATCCACAACCTCTTCCTGAAGCATAGAGCACCCCTTGGATCTAATTCACATTCTGCCAGCGATACCTTAATTCCCAGGCCAGGTGGCAAGGCTCTTTCGTTTTTCCACATGGCTTTGTATAACTCAAACATTGAAGCAGCGTTTGCTTTACCTTCGTTCCATAGATCCTGGAGGACTTTTTCCAAAAATAATTGTTTTCCCTCTGGAATCTTTTGCGCTATCTCAGGATTGGCAGACGAAACAAGAACTATAGGGGCTAGCAGTGTTGCCTCTTCAGGCTTTTCTTTGTTCAACCATTCTTTCCTTAGAAGCTGAAACTCTTGTTCTTTAAGGCGAGGGTCGTCGGGGTTCTTTGGAAGATCCTGTGCGCGACGTGATAGCGCATCCGGACGCGCCGCCTGTTTGCCTGCACTGAATTTGATTTTAAAATTGAACTGAGATAACGATTGAGCCCACCTTACTTGTCTTTCCGACAATTTTCGAGCAGTCATGAAAAATTCCAAATTTTTATGATCTGTTAGAATAATGAACGGCTCGTGGAGACCTAAAAGCTCACCTCTCCATTCTTCTAGACTACGAACAATATTCAGAAGTTCCTTGTCGTGTATATCATAATTACACTCAGTGAGGGTTAGCTTTTTTGAATGGTATGCTACGGGCCTTAGAGATCCTTCACTATACTGGGACAAGCACGCTCCAGTGGCCCATCCTGATGAATCCGTTTCTAGGACTGTTAGTTTATTTTCATCCCACATGGCCAACACCGGTGCGTTACTGAATCGACGCTTTAATTCTTCGAAAGCTTTCTGATGTTCGGCCGACCAATTATATAGAGTTCCTTTCCTCGTCAAATCGTGGAGTGGAGCCGTCAACTGAGCAAAGTTTTCGATAAAGTTTCGATAAAAGTTAGCGAGCCCTAGGAAACTTCTTATTCCTTTGAAATCGATAGGTCTTTCCCGCTCAGTTATTGCACGCACTTTTTCTGGGTCAGGCTTTATGCCTTCTGTTACACATATTATAAACCCCAGGTACTTAATTTCTTTCTTTGCAAATTCGCATTTCTTTGGATCCAGCTTGAGTCTAGCCTCAGCAAGTCGTGAGACCACTTGGTTGACTTTTATCCAATGGTCTGCCAAGTCACTATTAGAGAAGATTACGACATCATCTAAGTACGCCGCGCAGGTATCCCCCAAGAGGCCTCCTAACACTTTGTTGATCCAACAATCAAAAGCTGCTGGTGCCCCTGCCAGACCAAATAGCGTAACTAGCCGCTCTTATGCCCTAAAACGCGTGCGAAACGCCGTTTTGTATTCGTCTCCCTAAGCAATACGAAGCCTATGGAACGCTGCGCGTACGTCTACTTTAGAAAGCCAAGTTGCCTGAGCCATCATTCTCAAGGTCTCTCTTATTAATGGAAGAGGGTATCTGTCACGTTCTGTTACAGCGTTGAGAGCCCGGTAATCGACACAAAATCTTAGCCCTCCCCCTTGCTTTCTTATGAACAAGACTGGTGCGCCCCCGGGGGAGCTGCTGGCACAGATCTAGTTTTTATCCAAGAGCTCGGTTAGGGTTTTTCTTAAGACCAGAAGTTTGTCTCGGGACATTCCGTACAGTGGGCCCCAAGGGATTTCTTTCAACCTGCCGTGTTTGTCTTTTTGTAGGGATATCTTTGTGTCAATCCCAGGTCTATGAGGTGGTAGAGCGTCTTCTGATGGTAGATCATCCATGAACGTGTTTATAAATTTGTGGACCTCCGAGGGAAGACTACGCCTGATTTGATCTTCGGAGAGCAATTTCTTTGGCTCTAACGCCCTTGTAATATTGTTAACAGTAATAGCCCAAATATAAGCATTAGGGTCCATCTTTGCACTATTCAGCAGCGCAGCGAATACTGATCCCGATGTCAATCTTACTTGGTTAATGCTAACATGGGAAATTTTAAATTTGACCTTTTGGGGGGCCAGTTTCTCATGCCATCCACTTGCTCTTACTAAACACCCATGTTTACGACTTCCGAAACGTAGGTATCTCCTTTTTGCTACGTAAACTACGTCGTTGTCTTCTAGCCAAGGCTTGCCTAGTATTATGGAATATGCTAGGTTAGGGACTACATACCCCTAAATTTGCTTATGTCGGCCGTCGATGTCCAGTTCTAGACGACCAATATATCTTATTTTTGTTTCTTTATTACCGTTTGCTAGACGCAAAGAAAGCGGGCTGATTTTCTCTGTACGGATTTTAAATTTGCGCACCAGGTTTTCATCAATTGCGGAATAACAGAGACAACCCGTGTCTACAAAAGATTGCACGTAAAAAGATTTATTAATTAAACAATCTATTAAAAAGGGTGGAATATGCATCTTCTCGAGTGTCTTGTCACCTCTTAAAACCTGGCTATTACCCCTGGACGCGACTTCGTTCAGGGTTCCTCGTTTCCCGAGTCTCCACTGAGTTCGTTCGTTTCTACTTCTGCTAAGCTAACTCCTGTTTCCGGTGGTATTGCTGGACGGTATTTTTGACATTTAAAAGAACCGTGTCCCGGCTTTCCACACCGCGTACATAACCCCTTGTCAAGCAACTTCCGAAATTCGTCTTGCGATCTCCATGGGGCCCGTGGTTTTACTTGGCTGTGTTTCTGGCCCTTATTCCTTCCTTTAGCGTTCGCTGCTGTTAACGCGTTAACCCCGCCCATGATCGTATCTCCATCAGGATCACTTAGAGGTTGCTTGGCACTCGAGTTGGATAGATGAGGAACAATTGTACCTCTTTCCGAGATGAAGAAGGTCCCCGTCTGTAATTTAGAAGAATTTGGCCGGTAACTATTCATGGCCTCTACTTGAGCGGCGATTTGTCGGACTCTCGAAACCCAGGATTCGTATCCCATTTTTTTTTTTTTTTTTAAATCATATTGTATTCAGCCATCTAGCTATGACAAGAGATTTAAATAAAAAAAAAAAAAAAAAAAAGGGATCTTCCTAACACCCTTAACTCCCCTCGGCACCAGTCTATAAGCTCATAACTTAGGGTTAGACTTTCCAACATTACTACGAATTCCAAATAAATCCTAAATACAAGCTGAATCCCTGAAGTTGTGTTTTTTGTTTCCATTTTATTTTTCCTTAAATATGGCTTGTCATTTGGTGTCCTTTGGTTTCAACGTTTATCTGTTACATAGTTGTAGCTTCTTGACCTACAATTTTAATTAGTTGTATGCATTTAGAATTCTCTAAGTATCTTAACAGTTTTTCTCTGCCAACTTTGGGTTTGAAAATAATTTGCAGGTTTCTGGGCTCCAGACCTTCAAATTCCTTATCCCTCTCTGATGAGAATTGTGGACAGTGCAGGAGCAGATGCTCCATTGTCTGCTTCTCCCTATTACAGAAGTTGCAAATGTTACTATCTACTTTTCCTATCAGATAGAGGTGAGCCAGGGTGTTGCCAATCCCTGTTCTTGCCTGAAAAAAGGAGGTCTGGGTTTGTCTGCTAAATTTTGTAAGATTAATTGCCTTAGTATTGAAGCTTGGTATAGAAATCCTTGCAGAAGTTCTATAAAACTTTCCAAGACCAATGGCTTTCCTGCCCTCTTCTTCCCTAAGTACTTGCTTAGTCCAGTCAGAGTCCCAGGCTTGTAAAATGTTTTTTCTTATACCTTCCACTAGGAAGGAATAAGAGGTATATTGATGCTTTTTCATAGTAGGTTGATCCAGGCTTTTTCTTGCCAGATTATCAGCAAGTTCATTGCCCTCAATCCCTTGATGACCTGGACACCAATGGATCTTGACATCCATTTTACTACTTAGGGATCTAACCTTAAAGGAAGAAAAATTGTTAGATTTAGAGATTCTTAAAATAGCAGCTTGACTATCAGAAAATATATAACAACATGCATTTTTTTGGGTTTGATTGATAAATAATAAAGCTTTGAATATAGCATAACTCTCTGCATCAGCTATGCCAATCCTGTCTCCAAGATTGTAAGATAGTGACTTGAGCTCGCTTGTGTAAGGAAAATATACTGTTATACCAATGCCACAACCCTTATCCTTGACTAAGGAGCCATCTGTGTAAACAATGAAATGTGAGGGAGGAATTGACTCCAGAAACTCCAGATGTTCTTCCTTTACCTTTGACTTGTTTGATTTAGAAATTGAGATTGATAGATTGTCTTCCCTCCATGGTGGAGACCACTTGGCATTGACTATCTCTAGTTTTACATGTTTAGTTAGTGGCCTTAGTAATAATGCAATTCTCAGTAGCTGCCCACTAGGCTTCTCATCTAAGAATTCAAACATGCCAAGATCAACAGTTTCAGAAGGAAAGTCAAGCTCATCTTGCAGCTTGCTTGATAAGGCTTGATAAATAGGATGATTAACTTGAAGTTTAAATATTCTAAGTGCATAAAAAGATGACTGTTTGAAGTGCCTGACCCTTGTAGGAAGCAGTGCAGCTTCAACCTCCAAAGCTTTGATAGGACTACTTCTATAGGCACCTGTCATAATATGAAGAGCGTGTTTTTGTAGCTTGTCACACATCTTGGATAGCTTCTCTGTGCCATATCTGTTATACCACAGCACTGAGCCATAGTCTAACGCAGGGATGATACAAGTGAGATATAACTGTCTTAATGCATTAAAGCCAAGGCCCTTTGTTTTTGATGAAATTTGGAGGAGTCTCTGCATGGCCCCTTGAGCTAGATGCATCCTTTTCTCTACGTGAATTTGAAATGACAGTCTATGTTGAAGCCAGATACCTAGCCACTTGACTGAAGTGCTAGGCTTTAGGGAAAAATTGTCTAGCTGTAAGGAATCTGTGTAGGGTATCTTCTTCTTGCTGAAGTGTACAAGTTCAGACTTGGACTTTTCAAAAACAATAGATAAAGAATCTGCCTTTGAAAAGAGTGCTTGCAGGTTTTCTTTGAGTGCAATTATATTTTTTTTAACAGATTTAGATGCCACAGAAATACAAATATCATCCACATAAGAGATTTCCAGAAATGAAGGCTTGGGGCATGATGAAAACAATTCACTAATTGAAAGTAAAAATAATAAAGGAGAAAGAGGACTTCCTTGAGGGGCCCCCGTAACAGAAAAAGAATGACTTAGCTGGCTATTGAATAAATTCGTATCCCATGCTTAGCGTGAGTTTCTTACCCACTTAAGCCGCACGCAATTTTTCGTTAATAGCAGCATGAACAAAAATTAGCTTAGGGCTTGAAGACCAGTTTTCTCCGTCGCATTGAGCAAGCTGGTTTTCGAAGTCCTGAATAAAATCTTCAAATAATTGATTCTCTCCTTGGCGCATCCTGACAAGGATGTCTCCTGCTTCCAAGCCTGCTTGTTTACTTTCAAAATGTTTGTCGAAGCAGTTAAGGAATTCGCGCCAGTCATATTGGCCATTAGAGCCCCCTTTCAGAAACCAGTTGGATACCAGTGGTTTTTTTATTTCAGGCAGTGATTCAACCATGCCCATGCAGATAGCTCTGTTTGATCCTAATACTGCTAGATCCTCCTCAATCTTGACCTGAAGTTTGAAGCGATAAACAGGATATGATTCTTTTGACCCATTCCAGCCGGGCCATGGAGTCTCCTTCCTGGTAATTATTGTTGTGGCTTGAGGTTGCGTATGTAGTGCCCCAGACTCCTCTCGACGATTTAAGTTCAAGAATTTTCGGAAAAGGAGAATATCTTCCTCTGAGATGTTTGCCATGTTGAGCTGGAAGGGTTGATGGATTGGCCTTGGAAAATCCTGTCCGTCTGAGATTGCTGGGATATCGTTTGATTCTACGTTTCTCATCGGTTGGTCGGATGACATCTTAGCTGTAAATAAGTATGTCTGGTTATCCACTGTTGAAAGGAAAGAGTCCCTCGAGTTTTCTGACAATGAATCTGAAATCTCAGGAACCTCGTATGACATTCACAGGCAGATCCTGTACGGGGATCACAAGATTAGGTTAACAGTCTCTGTTAGAACAATAGAGCACGATGTCAGCGAATATAAAGTAATCTCATTCAAAGGTCAGTTGCGAGTTTGACATACTATCTAAAGATCTATAGATACACATATATATACTTGTACGAACATCTTGGTATCTGTGCATCGTCCCATTCATGTGACTATGACGTAGTGATCTCACTATCACATGTTGGATCTGTCGAGGACTGTTTACTCTTAACACTCCCCCTCAGTCCGAGAGTCCAAGCCCTTTACAATGTGCTTCAAAAGAAGGTAGTGCCAATGGTTTAGTTAGTATATCCACCACATTTTTGCTTGTGTCTATTTTATGCAATTTTATATTGCCTTGTTCGCACTGTTGTTGAATCCAGAAAAATTTTCTTTGGATGTGCAACGCTCGCTTGTGTGATTCTGGGTTCTCAGTTATACGTGCAGATGCCGAATTGTCAATCCAAATATTTATTGGTCCTTGGGCTAATCCAAGATCTGCAAGAATATCTCTAATCCAAATCCCAGCCTGAGAAACCTTGCAAGACGCTGTAAACTCGGATTCTATTTCCGAAAGCGTTGCGCCGCGTTGTCGTTCAGAAATCCACTTAATTGCACCACCGGCAAGAATATATACTCCCCCGGATGTTGGACAGCCTGTTGTCATATCTGTTCCATTTCCCGCATCTGTAAATCCAGTTACTTCAAAGGTCCTTGTCTCTTTGGACTGATCATAAAGAAGACCTAAGCTTTTTGTACACTTAAGATATCAAAAAATTTTAATGACGGCATCCCAATGTGTTTGAGAGGGTTTCACGTTAAACTGGGCTAAAGTATTCACTGCAAATGCAATATCTGGGCGAGTTGCGATGGCAACGTACATTAGTGATCCAATAGCTGATCAGTATAGTGTAATGTTTACCAAGTTTTCGTCATCTTTAGAAGGAGAAAATTTAGCATGTGGTGTCATTGGTATATCTGACAGACGTTCATTGTTTAAATCAAATCGATCAATAATTTTGTTAATATATTGCTCTTGTGATAGTCGAATTGCATGATTTTTAACGTCTACTTCAATTTCAATACCGAGCATGTATTTTGGAGTCCCTTGATTGGTGGCTTCGAATTCTTGATTGATTAGATTTTTGATCTTACTCATATTTTCTGGTGATTTTGATAGGATTAGTAGGTCATCGACCCACACGCCTATGACATCGAACCTGTTCTGTTCTGTTCTAAAGTATAAGCAGTGTTCTTTGGTTGCTCGCTGAAACCCAATGTTGCTAAGAAAAAGATTTAATCTTCTGTTCCATTCGCGTCCAGCTTGTTTTAATCCATATAGAGATCGACGCAGACGACATACTTTATTATCTTCGCTTACAAAACCTGGCGGCTGTCGCATGTAAATTTCTTCAGTTATTATGCCATTCAAGTAAGCGCCTTTTATATCCATTTGATTTACTTCAAGATCTTTGATGACTTTAATTGCGCAAAGAATGCGTAGAGTATCCAGTCTCATTACGGGAGAGAAAGTCTCTGAGTAATCTTGACCTGGTATCTGTGAAAATCCCTGTGCGACAAGCTGTGCTTTGAATCTAGAAGGATTTCCTTTTCCATCAAATAGCTTGGCGAACACCCAGCGGCTACCAATCGCTTTTCTTCCTGTTGGTAGGTCGCATAGTTCCCAAGTACCAAATTTTTGATGTTGTTCAAGCTCAGATCTTATAGCCTTTTCCCAGTTTGGCCATTCACTTGATTCTTTTGCATGTTCTATTTTATCGGGAACATATGGGTCATATGCCTCGAAGCCACAAACAATACTACGTGCCATGTTTACAATCTCTAGGTAGCCGGCATGCAAATCGGGAATCTGTTCAGCATTAGCTTTTTGATGACGACGACTATATCCTGGATTGTTCAATTCCCTATAATCTACTGGCTTTCGCTCACGAAGCCCTGTTCTGATAGGTAATTGTATTGGATCCTGAGTGTCTGTGTGTTCAGTATTCTGCATATGTGAGGGGATATTTTCACATCTCGAGTTTTTAGAATGGTCGCTTTCCTTATTTTTAATATCATTTGTAGATGATTCGAGATTGGAATTATTTTCTGTCTCCCCCTCAATCGACGGATCACTATTGTCCAAAAGATCATGAGGATGCTCGTTTTGGACATTCGTTTTGTCAAGATAACCATTAGTTGGGGATTCGAATTGAAAATTGCGGGAAATCATGATTTTATTTACATTAAGTTTATAGTATCGGACTGAGCGAGATCCTTCATTCAATCCTGTATATATAAAGCCTTGAGCTTTAGGATTAAGCTTTGAAACCCTATTTTCGTCAAGTATCCAAACTTTAGCGCCAAATTCATGCAAATTTGACAGATTTGGTCTGTGTCCTGTCCACATCTCATATGGAGATTTGCCATTTGGATTTGAATTTGTAGAAACTCGGTTTTTGATAAAGTTCATATGTAGCAAAGCTTCTGCCCATAAGAACTTTGGTAAATTTCGCTCAATCATCATCGACCTCGCACCTTCAACTAGTGTTCTATTAAGGCGTTCTGCTACTCCGTTTTGCTGAGGCGAATATGGGGCAGTGAGTTGGTGTTCAATCCCTTGCTCCTTTAGAAATTTTGATACAGCCATGAATTCACCTCCGTTGTCGCTACGCATACTTTTAGGAAATTGTCCTGTCTGAGTTCGTATCCATGCAATATGATTTTTTATTGCGTTATTTGCATCACTTTTTTGTCTCAAGAATTCGATTGTTGTATAGCGGGTCATATCGTCTGTGAATGAAATGAAGTACGATCTACCTCCAAGTGATTGGATACTTGAAGGACCCCAAAGATCTGTGTGAAAACATTCTCCGCGGCTTGACAATCGAGAACCAATTGTATTACTAAACGGGAGTCTTGTTGCTTTGGCAGCGCGGCATGAGTCGCAGTGTATTATAGCAGGTAGTTTTGGGTTAATTGATAAACCTGTTACATGATCTCCTAGCACGAGTTTTTTCATTGATGTCAACAATATATGCCCGAGTTTTCTATGTGCTTCGTCCCAGCTAAGCTGTCTAGCCGTCCCAACAACATGATTTGTGTTTTGCAACATGACTTGTCCGTTGAGAAAATAAATATTATGTTTGCGCGTTCCGGTTGCCAAACATTTTGTATCAGGAGCCATGAGTCTAAATTCCTCTCCAGTTACATCAAATTTCCCTCCAGAACTTGTGAATCTTCCCACAGAGAGAAGAACATTGTTTAAAGTTGGCACCCATTTAGCATTTTTCAGTATAAGTCTTGATTTGCGGTTCCCAACTGTTGTTTCGATTACGGTATCTCCAGTCCCCGACGTAGTTGAAATTCCACCAATGCCGCTAATACTCTCTCTACAAGGTTGGAAGTTGATTAACATGTTGCGACTCGGAACAACATGAATAGATGCCCCAGTATCTGCTATAATCTGCACTGTATGTGCCAACGTATTTTTTATGTTATGTTTATTAGTTTCACTGACTGGAATTGTCGAAAACACGTAGCCGACTTCAGATACTTCATCATCTTCATTTGCTGTTGATATTGCCGGGTTAATACTACTCTGAAAAATACTTTGACTTGGGTTGCCTTTGATTCTTTTTTGATTTTTCTGTCTTGAGCCCTTTCCATAGGAACCGCCACCAGTTGACCAACACGATGTCCACCCATGTCCAGCTTTGTGGCAATTATAACATTTACCATCAATATCAAGTTCTGGTCTTTGAGTTTGATCATCTTTAAAGTTATTTCTTGTTGGAAGACTACGAGCGATATTTGCAAGTTGAACATCCTCTTCTTCCTGACTCTTTCGTCGGTCATTTTACTCTCGAATGAGGGCAGATATCTCTGTCAATTTGAGATCTTGAACATTTTGAAAACGAGCAAAGATTGTAGAGCGCCATGTTTCCCAAGATGGGGGCAATCCGCTGAGAAGTAGTAGTGCAAAGTACTTATCCGGAAAATCTTCTCCAAGCCTACTTATTTCTTCATTCAATGTCTCCTGCCTAGTGACAAAATCTGCAACGTCTGATCCTTCCAGACAATTGGCCTTGATCAAATTTTTTAGGGCAAGAAGTACGGTTGTTGCCTTCCTTGGTCGATATATATTATTCAAGAGGTTCCATGCCCCAACAGGATCTGTTGGTCGAATTTTAACAAGCTTGCCCCATTGATCTTGGTGAATTGTTTTCTTGAGGTAATGATGTGCTTGCCGTGCTTCTCGGTCCCATGCAACTTGCTGGTTTGATTGTTTTGTTTTAGCAACTAATTCTTTTGTCTCGATTAAATCTGGTGGACGAGGATATGAGCCATCAAAAAACTTCCAGTAGTTGAACACATCTAAATTGTTTTGTATGATATCGCTCCAGGCCAGCCAATTGTCACCGCCTTTAAGCTTTGCATCGCCATAACTATAGAAACAATTTTGGGCAGCTTTATCTCCGGACCTAACGGTCTCAGGATAGCTGTCCCAGTTATCACTGCTCGATATGTTTGTTGATGAAGATGGATTTAATTTAAACTTTCACTGATCACCAATTTGGTGCTGATAACGATTGTTAGAACAATAGAGCACAATGTTAGCGAATATAAAGTAATCTCATTCAAAGGTCAGTTGCGAGTTCGACACACTATCTAAAGATCTATAGATACACATATATATATACTTGTACAAACATCTTGGTATCTGTGCATCGTCCCATTCATGTAACTATGACGTAGTGATCTCACTATCACATGTTGGATCTGTCGAGGACTGTTTACTCTTAACAGTCTCTTCCGGGCCAGGCCTCACGGAGAGAAAAAAAAGTTAGACTAAAAGAGATAAATATATATGAAGGGCAGTGTGGTCTCGCTGTCGCAGAATACGGTGCCACAAACTATGTATATTTATCTACAAAGATTCAAGAGATATAAAGGAAGGGGGAGCGCACTTTATAAACAAAACCCGTGACGCGGTCCCTGCTGTTACCCCACCAACCAATAGCCACAACACAACCCCTAGCCACAGCATAACCAGGGCGCAGCCCGTGACACTCGGGAAGCCCAAGAACGTCACGCCAACCGCCGTCGTCAACCTTCTGAAGCTTTCAGAGTCAATGATTGCATCTATCTTTGACTTGAGAACATTCGTACAAAACAACCCTGCAAGAAACTTGACTGGATTTCATTACCATACTGTGTGGTACAACTTGTAGGTTCGCACGTTGTCAAACTTGACACACCACGCGGCATCCATCCAGTTATCCATGTCAACCTTGTGCGCCGCGCTCGAGAAGATCCTCTTCCCTCCCAGATTCTTCAAGACGTAGAGCCATCAGCCATTGAAGCTGACGACGCAGATGAGGATCACGTTGTGGGAGAATTTATTGTGGTGAAAGTTGTTGACCATCGCCTGTTAAAGAACAAATGGGAAGTCGCTGTCAAATGGGAACGCTATCTTGCGCCAACATGGGAACCACTTGAACCCTTGGAGGACACTGCTGCTATGGAGGAATACGAAGCAACCCACGACTGCACTTGGAAAACCTCAGGAGGAGAGGGATCGAATGTAATGATCCACGGGATATTGATGCCTCAGGCCCTACCATCGCCAGGCAACCTGTCACTGCTATCCCCTAATTGATTCCCTTAGTTTCTGTTTAGTTCTATAACTGAGCTGCTTACAGGCCCAGGTTATTCTGTTACTTTCTCTCTGTTTCTACCATCTCCTCTTGTAAGGGTCGAAAGATAATTGCTATTCGCCGAACATCTAGAGCTAGATACAAAAGAAGATCTTGAAGTGAAGAGCTATTTCTGAGGCAAATTCCTAATATATCCTTCTTCAACATAATTCTCCTGACTCTTGTCCAGAGAGCCTTTTCCTCCTTGACAAGCCTCCAGGAAATTCAACTTCATGCACATTTATCCGCGCCGTTACACTCGATCAGTTAGAGAATAATCTCGTTGCATACAAGTTTCGTCCATAAGCCTCAATTGACGGTCTCACATATGCTTCACGTTTGTCCCTTAATTAAGTTTGTTAAGGTCATGGTCCAAGCTTGCTATTTATAGTGTGCTTATTAAGATGAGTCAAGCAGCCCGACCCACAATATACGTGTTATAATTAGTGACCCTGGCGTCTCGTGATTAAATTTATAAGCAAGGATAGCTGATGAGTAATTATTAATAAATAGGCCTTAGCCTAATGAAACCCAGGTCTCAGGCCTGTGACAAACCATCCGGAAAGACGCCTGCCTCCGCTCTGAACAGGGCCACACTGCCCACTCCAGCAACCTACTCTTACTCAAGATCACCTCACCCTCTGATAAGTCGCTGCATATTCTAAACATATACAATGCACCTCCAGAATCCAGTGGCGGTTGCGCTTTACAAACTCTTTACTCTATCCCGCTCCCCTTTCACGGCAACCTTTTACTACAAGGCGATCTGAACCTACATCATACAAGGTGGCAACCACCTTGGTCCCGTAGCCCATCCCAGGGCGCGGAAAAGTTCGTAGACTTGACTGAGGGTAATGACCTCTCTCTTCTCTCTCCCATAGATGAGGCTACACATGCACGCGGCAACGTACTTGACTTGGTCTTTGGGTCTCCCGCTCTTATCAACAGGACGCAATGCGCTATGGCACACCACTTAGACACTACGTCAGACCATGCAACACTACTCACTACGGCAGAATAGACGGCGGACACAATAACCCTCCAAAGGCTCAGATTAGATACCCTGGACTCCACTCTATTCAACCGCTTGCTGAATACAACGGTTAAAAACATTGCCTCAATTCCTCAGTCTCCAAGCTCGGACGATCTAGACAGACTAGCCCTAAATCTTACAGCCGCAATTCAGTCAGCGTATTCCAGGTTAGCTCGCCGCACCCTTGACCATGGGAGAGGCAACCCATGGTGGGACAACTCCTGCAAGCTTGCCTGCCAGAAATACATGACACTCATAAGGAATCCATTAACTGACAAAGAATTTGCAGCAGCAAGGAAAGTATATTGATGGGCCATCAAGAAAGCAAAGAACGAATTCTATTTGAACAAGGTTGGGAATGCCAGCACAGCTAAGGACATTTTCGGTCTGACCAAGTGGCACAAAACAACGGGCTCTTTCCACTCACCGCCGATGAAGGATCTGTAAGGCTTCACGGATCATGAGCTTGGAGTATCAGGAAACGGCTTTCGATTGTATTTCTAAGATGCAGAACCAAACTTTACTGCAGATAATGCTGCTAATATATACAAACAAATGGGGCTATGCCGCTAGGTTTAGAAGCCAAGAGATTATGACAGAGACTGAGAGGTGTCACAGGCCTGAGGCCTGACTTTCATTAGGCTAAGGCCTATTTATTAATAATAACTCATCAGCTATCCTTGCTTATAAATTTAGTCACGAGACGCCAGGGTCACTAATTATAACACGTATATTGTGGGTCGGGCTGCTTGACTCATCTTAATACGCACACTATAAATAGCAAGCTTGGACCATGACCTTAACAAACTTAATTAAGGGACAAACGTGAAGCATATGTGAGACCGTCAATTGAGGCTTATGGACGAAACTTGTATGCAACGAGATTATTCTCTAACTGATCGAGTGTAACGGCGCGGATAAATGTGCATGAAGTTGAATTTCCTGGAGGCTTGTCAAGGAGGAAAAGGCTCTCTGGACAAGAGTCAGGAGAATTATGTTGAAGAAGGATATATTAGGAATTTGCCTCAGAAATAGCTCTTCACTTCAAGATCTTCTTTTGCATCTAGCTCTAGATGTTCTGCGAATAGCACTTTTCTTTCGACCCTTACATGTATGACATCACTCGTGGGCGAATATCTGTCCAGTCGTTGATGGGCGAGAAGATGATATAAGAGGGATGGCGTTTTGTGATCCGCCTAGTAAGGTCCCTGGAGATGTAAGGCTCCTGGATTAAGATGACATCCGCAGAAATTGAAAGGGCTTCATTCAAGGCAATCTCTTGTGCTGCCGCACCTATGCTGACATTTGCTGATAGTATTTTTAGTGGCTTGTTTGATCTCCTTTGACTTGTGTTAGTCATGAGGAGTGGGTGTGTGCGTTGCTCGGCATCTCTACGGTTAGAGCTCCGTAGGGATTTTATGATATGCTTGACTGTTGTGCTGGTTGCGTGTTCAGCGCATTACGACAGTCTGCTGTTTGAAAGGGAGAGGTAGTACGCTTGACGCAGCCTGCTTCTGCCTGCTTCCGCATGCGAGCCTCTGCACCAATACGGCGTATTACACTCACTTGCGTCTTTGACTTCGGAGGGCAAGAAGGCTTTGGCCGAAGCTCGCAGTCAGGGTCGTCAGCGGGGTGAGGACCATGGCAGTGTATGCAGCGGCTAGGGCAGATGTGGTTACCGGTAGCTGCGCATAGGTTCCCATGTTCTTTCTCTGAATGTCTGGAAGATCCGCACAGTCGGCATCTTATGTCTGACGCGCAGGTACGGGCATTGTGCCAGAGCCAGCAGCGGGTACATTGTATCGTTATTCGACGGCGAAGGAGTTTTGTCTGCGTGCGACAGCCAAACAAATATAGGGTACTAGGCAGGCGCTGGTGTGTCTCCGGAAAGCGGGCGATCCAGGAGGTTGCAGATGACGACGGGTTTACCTCGTTGTCTCGTGATGCAACAATAGCCATTGGAGCGACTCCAGCTGCTGAGGTAAGCGCCTCTTGCATTACTTCGGCCATTACGGGCTGAGAGCAGTACTTCAATTCATCGTCGATGTATTTGAGGGCGCCATATGTCCTGGGGACGTTCTTGATGCGATATGAAGTCCATGGCGCTGCTTTCTCCACTGGTGCGTCACCAAAGAAACTAACGGCTTGAACTTTTTGTTGTAAAATAGACAGTCCAGCATCCCACGCGATGCGCGTCTCACACCGACTCGTACACTGTCACGTGATCGTCATCATCTCATATGTTATATTTAGATTTCCTACTTAATGTCTATTTATATCATCTATAACTATGGATGGTACAAGCTAACAGCTACACATATGAGCGTCTTACACCTAAGTATTCTGGGGGAAACATTCAGGTTTAGGACTTACTCATACCATGATAATATTGTTATATTGGGACATCAATGTCCATCATGAATAATGCTAATTAAAGTCCCACAAGGGTTACACTCCTGTATATAACAAGCTCTCTTCTCCTTCAGAATTCTTCAGTCAATCACATTGCTGAATATCTCTGGAGAAAAGATCTCATCCAGTAGCTAGCCCAATACAGTCAATCAAATTGCTGAAAATCTCTGAAGGAATCTCTTTCTTTGTCATCTCACCTATTCTATAATAGCCTCACTTATCTCAAACACTATGCTGCTTCTCTTACACAGATATCTTGACGTCTCGCCTCTCCGATCTGTCCCCATTACATTACTTTTTCCATGAGCTTTGTTGTGTCTCCATCTTTAGGGCAGAGAGCGAAGCCAGTCTTAGTCGACTGCACATTAGACAGAAGGGAACCCTCATTCCCGAGCTTGGCTTTAAGGCAGGCCTGTACGGCGTACGCTGATTGCTCACGGAGTTTGTTACCTTCGAGGATGCGGACGAATACACGATTGTCAGTACGGGTAGCCTTTGGCTGTGAATACTCTCTGGGGGGAGCTGGTGTGGTTGGAGTGGGGTGTACGGTAGTTCGATTGGTCGGTGCTTTCGTGGCCACGCTTGCGTAGGTGGGCGCTTTGTTATGAGCCTCGCGACCGGGCGGGTTAATAGCGTCAATATTGGAGGCCGGCTTGCCACAGAGGTAAGCGTCGAAGTGCCTTGTTGACACTTGGACCAGGTCTTTACAAAAGCTTTTAAATGCTTCCGCTTGGTTCGTTGGGAGTGCAGCAAGGTTCATTGTACTGTAGTGCTTGTCAATGAGTAGTGAGATGCCAGCAAATAGAGCCTCTGCTTCTTTTGCACGGGCTGCCATAGAGCCTATCGATTTTGATAGCGATTCCTGCATTGGGCCCTTGGGGCTAGGTACAGAGAACAGATCTTCTGTGGAGTCAGCGTAGGAGTCTTCATAGTCGATAGGGTTGATTTCCATGCCACCGTACTGCATGGGAGCGTCCCAGTCCCTAAGGAGTGGGTTATAGTCGGGGTTTAGTGCCCACGTCTGAAATTGGCTTATACTTTCCGTGATGGAGTCCATAACAGGCTCCATGGACAGGGGGCCCGCTCTCCTGAGCGCTGCCCGCATGGCGTGGCCCGAATCTGGTGTTGATTTGGAAATTATAGAAGGTTTTTGGATCGGTTTGTGGAGGATTGAGGGTGGGAGTAAACGGGTGGTTTTTCGACGACTTTTAAGCGGCGCCAGAATGGATAAGCTAGAAATAACAAGATGATAGATATTGATCTTGTTGCGGTCAATGGATGTCCTTCACGGATAGTGTGAAATACTGCTAGTATGAGAGTAATGATGGATCCTTGGTCTAAATACTTTAAACCTGGGAACTTCGATACCCCGCGACATGAATATCACGTGCAACTATTTACCTATATAGAAGCTCACAAAATGTTAGGATGTAAATGCTATCGTTCACATATCCAACACCAACTCATTAACGCATTAAAAATTGTTAATTCTAAGTACAAATTAATTCTGCATTGTTTCTTCACAAATGCGATTTTTAATTTTAATTAAAGCAATGAAAAATTGAACGTTTGGTGAGGTCTTGGAATTTTCGAGGCATTTTATTCGAATTATGGAAGCTGTGTAGCTGCATACAAGTGGGGATTCCACTGTAATATTGGAGAGAGTTAATGATACTACTCACAGAAGATGGCCGCCTTCTAAAAGTGGGAAAACTTCTGGATAGCTCAGAATAGGATTTAGCACTCGGCTCATGGAACACCAGCCAATCCCGAATCTTGGAAACCTGCAAGCTTATTCAGAATTGCACGAATAGGCACCGAAAAATGAATTTCAAGGGTACACCTTCTCAAACCCACCGTAAATTTAGCAGGGCCCAAAGCACTATTGTCATGCAGCAAAGAAGTGAGCATATCGGGCTCAACTCTTAGCTACACAGAAGAAAATTCCCCAGAGTGGAAAGCCCAAAATGCCAATGTAGATATCCGTCACAAAACGTCAGGCATATGGTCATGGCGTGTCCGCAGTGGGTAAGGAGAAGAGATGAAATTCTACGATCAGCAAAAGACAGGTCATTCGAAGTCATGACGAACAGCCCAGAAGACGTGGCTAGAATCACACAGTGGATATTAACCCAAAGTTGGATTGAAAAGTTTCGCCTTGCTGGAGAAGTCGTGGCAGAAATGTTGGAAATTAAGGAGCGATCCGGAAAGGGATAGTATGGAACACACATTGGCTGAACAATGTAATTTACATTTCCTGAAGGAAAACAGTCAAACATCCACTATTTCTGTCTAGCATTGAACATCTGAACGTTGAGTCTCCTCTATTCAACCTTACTTTATCAAACCTCGCAAACATATTAGGATAATCACTAGGTCCACGTCAAAATCCAGCCCACAATACTTGAAGCAAGTGGAGAATTCCCTCAAAGGCTGGCTTACCACCTTGTGACTCTCAAGCAGACTACAACTCAATGAAAATTGATTCTAGTCCTACTCTCGGGAACCAAGCATCATTCCACTTTCTCCTGAGATAGATCTTTTAACCCTACCTAGACTGGACTCATCTAGATGGGTAGATGAAAACTTTCCTGAGTCCAATCCTTACATTCGCCTAAATCAAACTAAGAAAAATATGGCTTAACCTTCAATAAAAATAGTGACTCTATATCATTCTCTAACTTTTCTTCCAATACCACTCTCCAAGCAGGCTCAAAGTCCAATAAAAATAAACGAAAGAGAAGTATACCAAGCTAGAATAGTTCTTCATCTCCAAGCAAGAACATCAGAGTCACCCTACTCCCCCACTCTGTGAAGCAGTCCAAATGTATTTACTTTATCCATAATGATGTAAATGAAGATAGTACTGTTACATGATGACCCCGCGAGGCTGGTACTGGCTGCGCCATTACCTTCTCAATTGTTATAGGCTCATACGAGGCTGGGTATTTACTAGTATGAGGCTGGAGTCTCTAAAATTTGGCTTGTGACTCTAAGGCTGGTACATGAGCTCGTGTGGCTAGTAATAATGTGGCTGATAATTCTGTGACGGATAGTTTGGGATGGATGATGGATGTTAAGTCTCCTCCTGCCATTGCAGTAAAGAACATGTATTTAAGAGAAGGGAGATAGACATTGTAAATTCTTTCTGTAGATATAATTAACTGATTTTATGTTGGGATTTGCTTTGGTGTTCACCACCATCAATTGATCCCGCGACAAAAACCACCACTTCCAAAACTCCGAAAACACATTCTCCCACATCTCAGAAAAAAACATTGGCTACAGTCGCACCCAAGGACTCAAGCACTCTTAATCCACACGCACCAATAAGGAATAAGAATCCTCTAATAAAAATCATTCCCATCCCAGCAATTCTCAGGGTAACTCCTACGACACTATTCACTAAGCCTAAGTTCACCTGTGCAGAGAAAGCCCTACACTCTTCGAGAGATAATATACTAGAAGCATACAGGCTAAAATCTGAGAGGGACAGTCAGAAGCAAATTTTAGACTTCCTGATTCTATTCAGAGCTTACACTGAAAAAGGCTATAATGCCATTCAAGGATTTTCTCATCTTAGTAACTTGGCAGTTTCACCAAGGGCTCCTCCAAAGTCTACTGTCAGAGTTTCAGCACCATTTGTTCTGCGACATTTGAGTTTGGTTGTATCGGTCTTCTTGGCCAGCCTCACATAACTGTTTTATTCGGCGTTTCGTCTAAATAGAGCCCGTGTTGACATACCCCTGCTGTTTTCATTTGTCACCTTGGTTGCCTAGGTGTTACAGTTTATGACTCTGTAGTTACTTCACTTGAATCAAACTACGCACTAAGTTGTCAGAGGCCTTTTCTTATTTGTATTTTGTCAAGCTAGATAGGCACACAGTGATAAAATTTGCACGCTTAGAATAATTTGAGCGTAGTGATAATCAACAGAGAGAATAGAAGTTGTAAAAGATGATTTAATAAACTAGATGGGTTCTTGAATAAGCTACCACTAATAATCCTTACAATCGCATTATTTCCTTCTCAAGTGACTCTGGGCTTTATATATACATACATAAATGCATAAATGCATAGGCACCTGCTTATTTTACAGTTATAATAGGTATCTGGTATGTCCATCAATAGATGCCCTTTATTCAGGGGTGGATGTACGTTTCGCATACTCGTTCCATGGATATTTGTATGCAGGTAATGTTTCAGTGTTCCCTGCAAACTGGTTATTTTTAATACTCCCCCTCGAGACGTACATCCATCAAATTATCCCTATGTTCCCCTTGTGTCGTTCAAATGAAGATTGATCTAGCGATTTCGTAAAAATGTCGGCAGGATTTTCTCGGCTTGGGATAGATTCCGGACTAAATGTTCCTTCTTCCACATGTTGTCTGATCCAGTGGTAAATTTTGTCAATATGTAGAGTTGCCCGCATATTTTCCGGGTTCTTGGTGATAGCAATTTCTCAATCTAAATCCATGAACATTGGTATGGGATCATTATGAGGGAATCCAAGCTCTTCCATGACGTCTCGCAGAAATAAACAATTTCTTCCTGTAAGATTAGCTGCAACATACTCAGACTCTGTTGTTGATACGGTGATTAACCGTTGTTTTTCAGCAGTCCACTTAACAGCACCCCCAGCTATAGTTATCACTGATCCTGATATTGATTTCCGATCATATCCTTTCCCATTATATGCATCTGAGTATGCCGTGAGTGTAAAGTTTGGCTCAGTGTGCCTCTTTCGACTATAGAGAATTCCTGTATTTGTTGTTCCCTTGAGGTATCTTAGAATATGTTTAACACCATTCCAATGTTTTTGAGATGGTGCTCCGTTAAATTGCGCCAGTAAATTCGTAGCATATGCTATATCAGGGCGCGTTGCAACGGATGCAAACGTAAGCGATCCGATTGCTGCTCGATACATGGTATTATCTTCAAATGACTCATCTTCTTCAGATTTCGTGAATATCGCTCCAGCAGGTAATGGTGTACTGGCTGGTGAATAGTTCTCCATGCCAAATCTTTTCAGTAACTTCAAAATATATTGTTCCTGATAAATCTTTATCGATTTTGTTTCAGGATCTCGGTCAATTTGCACTCCGAGCAACAACTTTGGTTCTCCAAGATCTGTAATTCCCCAATTTTGTCCAATCTCCTGCTTTGTACTTGCTAGTCGAGCTTCATCTGTTGATGCAATGAGGAAGTCATCGACCCAAACAGCGATGATATCATATCCTTTAGAGTCTTGTCGGAAGAATATCCCATGTTCTTTTGTGAGCTGAGTATACTTCGCCTTTTCGACCAAAAAACTTTTGAGTCTTTTATTCCACTCCCTTCCAGATTGCTTTAATCCGTAAAGAGTATGTTTTAATCTACACACCCTTCCAGTTCCATCTTCACATCCTCTTGGTTGCTTCATATAAATCTCCTCCGAAAGATCTCCATTGAGATATGCTCCCTTTATGTCAATTTGTCCAATTTCTAGGCCATGATAAGCAGAAATTGCTAAAACGAGACGGAATGAGTCAAATCTGACGACCGGGGAAAAAGTATCAGAGTAATCGTAAATGTACCCTTGGGTGTGTCCTTGTGCCACTAGGCGAGCTTTATGTCTGCTCAAGTTGCCTTTATCATCAAACTTCTTCGTAAACACCCATCTGTTACCTATTATATTTCCAAATTTTGGTGGATCTACCAGCTCCCATGTGTTCTTTTCTTTCAGAGTGTTGATTTCAGCTTGTATTGCCTCTTCCCAATCTTCATTTTCTCCATGTTCCCGCGCTTCCTGGATAGTACTGGGTAACTCGTTGTTTTCATTCTTTGCTATTAACATGTGAGCTATGTTTGCGAATTGAGGCGAATTTGTGTAATAGTCCCCACTCATTTTAGGATTAGACTTTATATAGGCATTATTTCCCACTATGGGTTGACGTATATGATGTCTTGGATTAAATCCTACTAAATCAGCATAATTCTTTCTTGTATTTTCTCCAGATGCTGTTTATGATCTTAAGTTTCTTAGGGTAATTATTCGTCTTATCTCGCCATCTCTGAGCTCTGATCCTTCGGTTATTTCTGAAATACCTCCATTTTCAGTCTGTTTTTCAACAACTGGTTCGTGGTGAGCAGGTGTAACAACATTTTCGGTTTTGTCCTGTCTTGTCTCTTGAGCTGATGAAAATGTGAAATTTCTCGAAACTTTTATTTTCATGGTACTTTGATCATAGTACCTGATTGCTTTAGTGCCATCTTCGAAACCAGTAAATATGACCTTTTTTGCTCTTGGTTGAGTCTTTGGTTTGGGTAATTCTTCCAAGATTTAAACATCCTTACCAAACTCTTGAGCAATTGAAAGATCTGGCCTGTTTCCAGTTAAAGCTTCAAACGGAGTCTTTTCATCTAGCGCAATTGTAGGACTTCTATTTCTGATCCAGGCAGCATGTAGTACTGCTTCCCCCCAAAGGCATTCCGGTAAATGCTTTTGTATTATCATAGCTCGTGCCAAATCTAAAAGTGTCCTATTCATCCTCTCTGATACACCATTTTGCTGCGGAGAATGGGGTGATGACGGGTTGAACTCAATTCCTCTTTCTTCAAGCCAACTACGGGTTCCTTCATATTCAGCTGCGTTGTCCGCTCGGATTTCTTTCGGCCAACGCCCATTTTGGGTATTTATCCAGCTGCAGTGATTCATTAATTGTTGTTTGACTGAAGCTTTATCTTTCATCAATTTAACTGTGACATATCTCGAGTAGTCGTCGATAAAAAGTATAAAGTATTGATTTCCTCCTGGAGTGTTTTTCACATTTAGTGATCCCCAAACGTCAGAATGTATCAAGTCACCAAATTTCTTTGCTCGGTTTTGACTTTTAAGCGGAAATGGCGTCCGATGCGCTTTGGCAGCTATACAACTTTCGCAATCCAAAACTGATGGAACCAACTCGTCGTTGTCTATATTTATTCCATTTGCCAATTCTTTATCAAACAATTGCTTCATTGACGTAAGCGAGATATGTCCTAAGCGTCGATGTGCCTCATGCAATGACACACTTAACGTCGTCGCTATGTTAGCCGAGTGCATGTGATTAACTAGTGCTTTAGCGTTCATCCGATATAAATTTCCCTCAAGTACGCCTGTTGCAATCACATTTCCCTTATTGTCTTGAAATTTGCATTGGCTATTTCCGTATTCTGTTTTCCCGCCAGCTTTGTCAATCTTAGAACCGGATATTAAGCAGAAACGAGTTGTCGGTACATAAAGTACATTTACCAGCCTAAAGTCTTTACAATGACCATCGACCATTCCTCGCATATAAACTTCTCCTGTTCCTTCGATCGGCGTAGTCAGTCCCCCTGCAACATTTAGAACTCTCTTACAAGGCTTAAAGTTATGGAACATTTCTCGTTGATTAGCAATGTGAGCGCTTGCGCCGGAGTCTGCTATCCAAGCATCATTTGACCAAGAGTAAGAAGAAAAGTTTTTATATTTACTTGAGCCATCATCTAAAGCCATGTGGCTAAATAAAAATGTATCTTGGTCGGCTATTTGTACAGTTTGACCAGACTCTTCAACTTTACTATCAGATTCTTTCTTGCGATCCGCCTCTTGTTTCTTCTTTCTTGCTATTTGCCAGGGTGCTTGTCCTTCTCGTCCTCCACCCTTGTTATAACATTCCGCCTTGAAGTGTCCGGGTTTTCGGCAGTTGTGGCAAACTCTTTGCGTCGAAGCCACGTGTGCGTCTTCAGATCTGCTATTTCGTCGGATTTCTTCCTCGAAAATCTTGTTCGCTACATGACTAGAGTTGGCATTCTCTAGGTCACTTATACCCGCAAAAATCGATGCTACATAATTGTCGTATGAAGGCGGTAGAGATTTGCTCAACAGAATGGCCAACAAGTAGTCCTCTATGATGATTCCGCATTCTGCCAGCTCGGAATGTATCGCTCTAACGTCTCCAATATATTTGCGGACAGAGTCTCCTTCTTCACACCGGCTATTCCAAAATTTCCAAATCAGATCCACTTTGCCTTAAGCTCCCGTTGCCTGGTGTAGATTCATCAGAATGTTCCAGACTTCAGCTGCTGTCTCCGCAGATTTGACTTGATGATAGTCCATTGCACCGAGTGAGTTTTTGATCATCACACGAGCAATCCTTTCTCGGTATTTCCAGTCCTTATCCTCATCTGGATATCGCACGCCTGGTCTTTCTTCAATTCCTGTGATAATCTCCCAAAGATCACATATCTCAAGGCTATCTTTCATGTGATCTTTCCACGTATCCCAATTGTTGTCGTCAAGTTTTTCAAGACCGCTAAATAGTGAGATAACTTCACGAGGAATGTTTATGCCGACCGGTCTCATGGGAGTAAATTTAACTCTCGCATCCATATTTTGACTAATGTTTCTTGGCGATCTTACTCCAGGTGTTGTCTCTTTTGTTTGCTCAGCAGGCGTCAATATAGAAAAAGTATTTGTTGACGGTCCAGCCATGTTGCCCCTCTTAGGTGTCGTTGGAACATTTACTGAATCGAATTTCTTAACAGCCTTAAGGAAAGCCGTTCTCGAACTTGCCCATTCCGGGGGATATCTCAAACCTGAAGACCTCCTGGATTTTCCCTTGCGTCCTGTGACCCCAAAGGGTACAGTATCTTCATCTTTTTCAGCTTCTATTTTTATCCTTTCTATCAGCTCGTCGCTCAACTGGTCCACATACACATGATCTGTATTTATAAATTCGAGAAGTTGACGGGCTGACATTTTTTTTTTTTTTTTTGGTAACTATCACCCACTTGGTGCTGAAAACGTGATAAAATTTGCATGCTTAGAATAATTTGAGCGTAGTGATAATCAACAGAGAGAATAGAAGTTGTAAAAGATGATTTAATAAACTAGATGGGTTCTTGAATAAGCTACCACTAATAATCCTTACAATCGCATTATTTCCTTCTCAAGTGACTCTGGGCTTTATATATACATACATAAATGCATAAATGCATAGGCACCTGCTTATTTTACAGTTATAATAGGTATCTGGTATGTCCATCAATAGATGCCCTTTATTCAGGGGTGGATGTACGTTTCGCATACTCGTTCCATGGATATTTGTATGCAGGTAATGTTTCAGTGTTCCCTGCAAACTGGTTATTTTTAACAAACAGAGCGACTCACGCTTTATTTTTGGTCAACTCCTCTACCCCAAACTTCTCAGAGTTCACTACTCTACCATTCGTACCACTCTACCATTCTGACTTCTCTATCATTCATCCTCCTACAATCCCTGTCAATAATTCAGCTTGCTAACTTACCCTTGTTCCCCTGTAGAGTCTGGGTGGCTTGGACACATGCCCCACTTGAGACAGGAGAAAGCTGGTTTGAATCCAGCAAGACCCTCACACCACTTCTCTCGCGGTGATACTGTATTCGTAGAATGACAAAAGCATGCTCAGATAGCCACAGGTTTTTCTCGCTTTTCCCTGTGGAGGGTATTCACGGAAGAGTGTACATGTCGTAAGGCGTTATTCTCGTAGAGGTATCTGCAAATGAAATCTGAGTATGAGTGTTCCAAACGTCAAACAGAGTTATTCTGCGTCACATATATATCTTCCGTAATCATTCGCGTCATAGTCTCAGGCTGCATACGCAAAAAAATGATTTAAAAAAAAAAAATCCCTATTCATCCCAGGAGCCAATTTTCCTTACCACGAATCTTGAATTAGCCAACGTGCTGGCTTCACGGGTGACATCTACCCAAATAATTAGATCCCTCCCCCATATTTGGATGAAACCCACTACATATCAGAACAACTTCGCACATTAGCAACTACACTTCATTTACCGGTATTCAAAGGTTATCAGCATTATTCGCGCTCGCCATGACTAATCTTCCCCTTCCTCCACCATCCCTCCCCCCGCCACCCCTAAATTCCTTTGCCTGTAAGGCCAAAGAGGTCTCGCTGACAGAGATGCTACTGTCAAAAACCTCAGCTGCAACCACCCAGAGCCAAGAGTCAACACTCATGTTCCAACACATTGCTAGCGTCTTAGATGATGCTATTGACGATAATAATTC
Organism: Podosphaera xanthii; assembly: GCA_028751805.1. Classification (NCBI taxonomy): domain Eukaryota; kingdom Fungi; phylum Ascomycota; class Leotiomycetes; order Helotiales; family Erysiphaceae; genus Podosphaera; species Podosphaera xanthii. Next base: position 360,480 of record JAPWIX010000005.1, read on the forward strand.
AATTCCCAATCACCTCCAAAAGCCATTTCGCGACTTCGTCACGGATCTTAGTTGCATAGCCCGACGACACTTCGAGTGTCATATTAGAGGCTCACCGCGCCCACCGGCGCCTTACTCTTCAGTCCCTAATTCTCATCTAAAAAATGTGGCACAGGCTACACTCGCCGCCACACCCGCCACCGCTAGTTCTCGTCAACCTAAATCATTTGCTGCTGTTACTGCGGCTTCAGCTCCTCCTCACGGACCGCAAAGACAGTCTCCGACAAATAAGTCACCCGCGGCACCAGGAAATTCCAAGACTAACGGCCGATCTGGTATAAAGAAAGCCCCTGAAGATAATCGTCTTCTAGTACGACTCGGCACCGGTCACCCTGGTCTTAGCATGTCACCCTACGCTTTGTAACAACAGCTGAACTTGTTTCTCAAAGAGAAACTTGTTCGCGAAGTACAGATGACCAAAACAGGTTTTGCTATCTGTCCCTTTAGCACAGAGGCCCAAGAGACTCTGTATGCCCGAATGGGCAAAATCGATTCCTCTTTGTCATCTCAGGGTCAATGCAAAGTTGAGAAGCCGGTACAGCATAATGCTTATAGATTATCTGGTGTTCCCCGTACTTATTCAAGTTACAATGGTACCTCAATGGAACTGGTAGAAATCACTGCAACGACTGTCGCAGAGGCGTTAACAGACTTAACCAACGTTTCCCCTATCAATGTTCTAGAGTCTCGAGGCTCATGTAACTCTGAATTCTTCCACCAAAAAAGCTATTTTGTTCTTTACCCAAAAGGACTAGTTCATTCCAAGCTGATATCTCTCCTTAGAGTGCGAGTTCCTACTAAGTTACTACCACAAAAATTTAAAACTCCCCAATGTGGAAGGTGTTTCGGCTGGCACAATGAACGATTATGTGCTCGTTTTCCTCGCTGTCGTTTATAAGGGTCAACTCAACACTTGGAGAGTGGCCATATCTCTTGTGACCCCTCAAAAGATCACTTCTGTCCACCAAAGTGCGCAAATAGTCACGGTCCCCATCCGGCTGACTCATTAGAATGTCTTATTCGGCCCCGAAAAGATAATTCACTACCATCTAAACAGCAAATGGCTCAAATTAGACAGGCTGCTGCAGCCGCTAGATTTCGCCTAAAGGCGGCTCATTGTGGTGCCATCGGGAGTCAAGCAACGGCTGGCTCATCTGCGATTAACATTGAGAAGCTAGCTCCTCCAAAGACCACACCTACATCTCAAACCCTATTTAAGGAAACACCCATAATATCCGGGGGGAAATTCGCACCTCTTGCTTTAGATAGCCAACAGAGTAGCTCAATGGAAACAAACTAATGACTACTGAGACCACTTCTCTGAGAATACTTTCAGTCAATGTAGGGCGCAGCTCGTCTGCGCAACAAATCGCTCTTTCAACTGCTTTTCAAACGAATGCAGATATCTTGCTAGTACAAGAACCATACGTCTCCAAAGAAATCTCAAGGAGAATTACATGCAAACACCCACCTTTCGAATGTTTCACTCCTATCGATAATTGGTCTACTAGACCTAGAGTTTTAACATATTCACGAATTAGTAACACACTGTCTTTCGTTCAAGAGCGTCCCTATCGTCAGGTAGAGAAAGGGGCCGAGGATGTCCTCATCCTAACCATCAAAGGTCCTAGTCTCCCTCCTACACAAGTTATAAATGTCTATAACGCTCCTCCTGGAGCTATAAATCCAGGCGCTGGGGTATATTTCCTTGTTTCTATTCCAGAAAATCAGTTCCAACAAAATATAATCCTTGCAGGAGATTTCAACCTCCATCATCGGCTTTGGCACCCTTCCCATCGTTCCTCTCCTTCTACTCAATCAGACGCTCTCATTTCCTGGCTAGAGCCCAAGAATATCTCCTTTATATCTGAGATAGACAAGCCAACCCACAACCGTGGGAATGTCTTAGATCTTGCCTTTGCTTCCGCCTCGCTAATTACAGCAGGAATCGCTGCATCAGTCCAACGGGACCTTGATGTAACTTCAGATCATTACCCATTACTAATCGTACTCTCCTACAAAGCACACAAGTCTTTCACTCATTCTCGACTTTGTTTTTCAAAAGTCGACACAGCGACTTTCTTTTCACTCCTTCAATCTCAACTGAACGGAACTCCCTTCCCCTCCGATGGATCTCCACCGAGTCTTGACAAGAGAGCTGAAGACCTAATTCAAATATTGCACAACTCATTTGCTGGATCAGCAAAAAGATCCTTACAGCACAACAGAGGCCAGTCATGGTGGAATCAAAGCTGCAAGGAAGCAAGAAAACGATATCGAGAGGCCGCTCGCTCCACGGCTCCTTCACATGAAGAGAAAAAAGCATTCCGAAAGGCTGTAAAACAAGCCAAGGCCTCGTTCTTTCACAAAAAGCTGGATGAAGCCAGCAACGCTAAAGACGCATTTGATATAACCAGATGGCATAAGTCGAAGGGAAACTTTCGTTCTCCCCCACTCATTGATCCTCTCTCCCTAGATGCACCGCCTGCTCAAAGCCTCGAAGATAAAAGAGAAGTCTTAATAAACAATCTCCTGCGTAATCAGTCTGAAGTGGCTGACATAACCTTAACAGCTCCGACAGTAGCGAGAGCTATGCTTCCTTTTCCCCAGCTAACTATGCATGAAGTTTCGAACGCCATTCTTGCAGCTGGGAACACAACTGCAGGAAAAGATGAAATACCTACTGCAGTTCTTCGTCTAGCATGGCCACAGATTTCAACCCTAGTATTAGACCTCTTTCAGGCATGTATTGATGCCGGCCACCACCCTAAATGTTTTCGCACCGCGATTATAGCAATGATTGGAAAGCCAAATAAAGCAGATATGACTTCTCCAAGATCGTATAGACCAATTGTTCTCCTCTCCATTTTAGGTAAGGGCCTTGAAAGAGTGGTCACTAAGCGAATGGCGTGGGTCGCCATTAAACACAAGGTGCTTACCAGTCGACAATTTGGTGCAGTACCGTCTCGCTCATCTGTAGATCTAACGACTTGCCTAACTCATGACATCGAAACTGCATTAAATAAAGGCCTAACCGCCACAGTTGCTACTCTGGACATCAAAGGAGCTTTTGTCACTATTCTTCCTAGTAGACTAGTAAGACGTTTACGCGAACAAGGCTGGCCAGGCAATCTCTGTAACTGGATCGGATCCTTTGCCACTGAACGCAAAGTCTGCATTCGCATCGATGGAGAGGTAGGAGCACCGAGAGCAATTGACTGTGGACTCCCACAGGGCTCTCCGGTGTCCCCAATTCTTTTTATGCTTTACATTTCGCCACTTTTTAAGTTAGAAGGCCTTCAAAAATCTTTTGGATATGCCGATGACATAGCGATGACATAGCGATTCCGGAGATATCTCCTACAATTGAAGTCAACTAGCAGAAGATTAGCTCAGCAATCAATCAAGCCCTATCCTGGAGTGTTCAAGAGGGGATAAATTTTGACCAGTCAAAATCAGAGTTAATCCACTACTCGAGAAAACACAGGGATAAAGATCGGAGCCCACGGGTTCTCGCTAGCAACTTTACCATCGCCGAGAATAATGTACGGCCTTACATCAAATGGCTTGGAATACACTTCGACAGGAAGCTCACATTCCAACATTATGTGAAAATTCAAACAACAAAGGCTCTCAGGGTTGCGATGGCTCTTCGCTGTCTCGGTAATACTCTTCGCGGCGTGTCACCTAAACTTTCCAGGAATGCGATAATGGCATGCGTCCTGCCTATAGCAAACTTTGGTGCGGCGACATGGTGGCCAGGAATAAATAAAAAACATGGCGGTAAGACCATTTCTAATAAAGTTGGACAGCACCTTTATATGTTAGATAAAGTCCATGCAGCTACAGCAAGAGCGATTTTACCTGTCTTTCGCACCACACCGTCCCCTGCACTCCTTCGGGAGGCTGGTCTACCACCAGCTGTAGTTGAGCTCGATAACATAGCAAGGAAAGCTGCTGTCCGTGTTCGAAAGTTAGACTCTCGACACCCCCTATTCCAACGATGGCAGAAGTCACTTAGTACACCCGCTTTTTCAAGATTTGCACGCTCTCAAAGCAGCATCCCAGCATCAGATCAATATGATGCTCTCATTTTTGCCCCTTGGGAGCTTCAAGAACCTCTACAAGACTTCCTGAGGTGAATTAACGGCCCGTCAACTATGCCTGAACACAGGGTGCATTGCTTGGGGGAATTTGTCAGGAAGATTCCACCTGCTGATATAGTAGTCTACTCTGATGGCTCTAAATTACCCGATGATCGGGCTGGAGGTGGCTATGTCATATTCCAATTTAGAATTCAAGTTAAATCATTCGCCTTCCCACTAGGCAAAGGGAAAGAGGTTTATGATGCTGAGGCCCATGCAGCCCTAAAGGGAATCCAAGCTGCGATTTCTCTACCATCGGCCCGCTTTGCCAATGATATTTGGCTGTTCATTGACAATGTCGAGGTAGCGAGAAGACTCTTCACCAAGACGAACAGCATCTCATCACAATACATTTTTCTTGATGCTCTGGAAGTTCTCAAACAATGGAAATCCCGCTCAAGGCTCCCGCACATACGCGAGGGGAATATAAATATTCGTTGGGTCCCTAGTCATGCAGGAATCGAAGGAAACAACCTTGCCGACGTAGAGGCCAAGAAAGGGGCTGCGTTACCCTTTCTAAACAGCCAAACAAAATTCTCGATAGCGTCACTTAACAAATGGATGTCAACCAAGATGAGCCAAGCCAGATAAAAGTAGTGGAACGATCACATGCCCCGGACCTATTTCGGTCTCGGAATAAACACCGCCCCTCCATTCCCAAAAGAGCTTTTGTTAAGAAGGAAAACTTTGGGGCAAGTAATTGCGGCAAGAACTGGCCACGGGGATTTTGCTGCCTATCACACTCGTTTTAAACAGGAGCTCGCTAACAACTACTGCCGCTGTGGGTCTGCAAAGACTCCAACACATTTTCTTTACTGCCGGATTGTGAGACGACGTGGTGGACGGCCTGAAGGGCCTATCAATTTGCTCATTCCTACACTTCTCGGAACCTCGGAAGGAGCTCTTATTTTGACTAAATGGCTAGACCACTCTCAGTATTTTGAGCAAATCTGTCCTCGCTGCGGCATAAGTTTTTATTTTATATTTTATATTTTATATTTTATATTTTATATTTTATATTTTATATTTTATATTTTATATTTTATATTTTATATTTTATATTTTATATTTTATATTTTATATTTTATATTTTATATTTTATATTTTATATTTTATATTTTATATTTTATATTTTATATTTTATATTTTATATTTTATATTTTATATTTTATATATTATATTTTATATTTTATATTTTATATTTTATATTTTATATTTTATATTTTATATTTTATATTTTATATTTTATATTTTATATTTTATATTTTATATTTTATATTTTATATTTTATATTTTATATTTTATATTTTATATTTTATATTTTATATTTTATATTTTATATTTTATATTTTATATTTTATATTTTATATTTTATATTTTATATTTTATATTTTATATTTTATATTTTATATTTTATATTTTATATTTTATATTTTATATTTTATATTTTATATTTTATATTTTATATTTTATATTTTATATTTTATATTTTATATTTTATATTTTATATTTTATATTTTATATTTTATATTTTATATTTTATATTTTATATTTTATATTTTATATTTTATATTTTATATTTTATATTTTATATTTTATATTTTATATTTTATATTTTATATTTTATATTTTATATTTTATATTTTATATTTTATATTTTATATTTTATATTTTATATTTTATATTTTATATTTTATATTTTATATTTTATATTTTATATTTTATATTTTATATTTTATATTTTATATTTTATATTTTATATTTTATATTTTATATTTTATATTTTATATTTTATATTTTATATTTTATATTTTATATTTTATATTTTATATTTTATATTTTATATTTTATATTTTATATTTTATATTTTATATTTTATATTTTATATTTTATATTTTATATTTTATATTTTATATTTTATATTTTATATTTTATATTTTATATTTTATATTTTATATTTTATATTTTATATTTTATATTTTATATTTTATATTTTATATTTTATATTTTATATTTTTTTATATTTTTTTTTTTTATATTTTTTATTTTTTTTTCTCTATTTGATCGGAAGCTCTAATATGGAAAGGAGGAGCGGGTGAGAGGGACTGATTGATCACCAGTCGGGAGTCTGTGGAAGTCTCATTATATATCTTTGCAAATTTTGTATGCCATCCTTTTATGTGCGCAGTTTCAAACAACGTAGCACAGCAATGTATTTACAGACATGACATGTCCTTAGATCTAGAGTTCCGACTTTAGCGTCCTGTGTCCCGAATGGGATACATATCACGTGCTCTGGGCACATGTTTATCACCCCAGACAAAAAATAGAATCATCATCATTATTTGGATGCACATCACCAACCATAACACAAATACATACGGATACTCATTCCATTGTATATTCTCAGGGCTTCATTCATATCCAACTACACCTTCGTAAAGTGAATACGCTCACCTAATCAGGCTTGGCATCATGCCCCCTATTCAACCATCCCAGCACCCTCCTGGGGGCGGGACTAGATCCTTATCAGAAACACTGCTGCTAACAACTGCGGCAGCCACTACCAGAACCGAAGAAGCTACGCTCATGTTCGGTGGAGTAGCTTCTGCCTTGGATGAAGCTTCCCGCGGCGCCAATGCCCCTATTATCCCACAACATTTGGCACACACTTACCAACTTTTCATCGAACGCGTTCAAGAAGTTGCCCAAGTGTTTTTCGACAACCACGTCAGGGGCTTACCCAACACTGCTACCACTCAGAGAGGGAACACTGACACAAGATCCGTTCGCCAACAGACACCAGCTGTACAAAGACACACCCCGCCACCGGTTCCCAAATCGACGAAGCCTTCCTCATACGCCAACGTAGCTGCTAGAGGACATGGGAACCTCGCTAGTACTAAGCCACGCAGGCCAGCTAAGGCCCAGAGGCAGAATGATATCTCTCCAAATACAGATGACCGTCTTTTCCTCCGATTGGAGCAGGACGCGACAGAACGCTTAATCTCTGCATACCCCCTTCTTCTTCATTACCGCAAATTTCTAGGGCCAAACGCTGCCCTACTGAAAGAAGTACAACATGTCCCATCTGGCATTGCCCTGCGCCCATCCTCCGAGGATGCCGCATCCAGACTAGAGTCACTCTTCTCCGTAGGAATAAAAGAAGGTAAACTTAAGGGCTCCACTGGAATCGAAAAGGCCCAGAACCTTGTGACTTACCTCCTCACGTCTATCCCACGATCCTTCACGGCATTAGATGATAATAATCAGCTCACAAATTACCCTATCACTGAAGACCTTGTACGCGCAGAGCTTACTGAAGAAAAAGGACTCTCTCCCACCTCAGTACACGAAACAAAAGGGAGCATAGAATCCCCTTATTCCTCCTCAGCAAGATATATAGCCCGCTTCCCCATTGAAACCATCCTTCCGCGAAAGTTTTATCTCTTTGGGGTTGAGGTACTATCTCGACAACTGGCAAAAAGAACATCAGTCATCCAGTGTAGTCGTTGTTTCCAATGGCACAATGAAAGAATATGTTCTCGTGCCCCCCGCTGCCGCCTCTGTGGCTCAATTGAGCACTTAGAGGCAAACCACCAGCCGTGTGGCCCTCATCCACACCACTGTACTCCACGCTGTATCCACTGCCATGGACCTCACCCTGCGGACGCCCCGGAATGCCCTCTCCGACCCCGCCGCAATGGATTAAAGCTATCGAAAGAGCAGATCTCCCAGATCCGTCAAACCTCTGCAGCAGCAAGACTTAGCCTTAGTGCAACTGTTGGATGCTTACGCCGCCCTGCACCATCTGCACCAGAAGATCACGTAATGACGGAAGAGACTTTCCCTAAATTTCCTTCGAATCCCCCTTTTCCTCCCCGACTACCACTGCAATGCAGCTAGATATGCCCAGTTCGAATCAGCTGGTGCGGGCTTTTTCCCCCTCTCTACCGCTCTCTACGGCCATCACCGAGAACCCATACTCACCGTTATCCGACAGAGATGAGTTATAGACATCGTAAGAGTAAGAGACCACTACGCCTTCTCCAAGTAAACGTTTGCAGAGGAGCCACTCCACACGAAATTGCCCTGGAATTTGCAAACGAACAAAAATATGATATTATCCTTATCCAAGAACCTTTCATCTCTCGCGACCGTCAGCGCCGAATAACCAAGCGTATTTCCTCATATGAGTGTTTCGCTCCAATTGATAGCTGGGAAACCCGCCCGAGGGTCCTTACCTACGTTCGAAAAGGCATTGGCCTCCAGACCTACCAACTCCGACCTCTACCCCCTCATAGCCCTGCCGCGCAAGACATCGTCTTCCTTGAAGTTAGAGCGCCATCTGGGATAAAAATGTTAGTGGTTAATGTATACAATGCGCCTTCTGGCTCCATTGCAGAAGGGGAAGCTGTAAGAGCTCTATTAAACCTTCCGCGCTCCATCTTTCGGTGCCGCACGTTTTTAGCAGGAGATTTTAACCTTAAACATACCAGATGGCAGGCATCAGTGACCACTAACCAGTCTGCTGCAGAAAGCCTACTTGAATGGACAGATTTAAACTCCATTTCACTTATCTCCGAAGCTGATGTACCCACCCACAACAGGGGGAACGTACTTGATCTTTCCTTCGCGTCTAACTCGTTAATCCTGGCTGGTGCAGAGTCGGCCATCATACCTGAGCTTGACGTCACGTCTGACCACCTGCCGATCGGCACCATTATCCCCTGGGACAGCCGCTTCCAAGAGCCCGTTACTCGTCTCAAACTCGATACTTTAGACGAGAACCTCTTTCACTCTCTCCTCCAAGTAGAATTGGCACGCATGCCCAGTTTACCGGTGCACCCACAGCCAGAAACTCTCGACACTTACGCTGAAAGTCTCTGCTCCGCCCTACAGAACGCTTTCAGAGGATCAGCCCGACGAGCGCTCGGGAGAGGAACTGGACAACCCTGGTGGAATGATGAGTGTAGAGACGCAGCTCGAGCACACAGGATTGCGCGAAGAAAATCACAAGACCCAACAGCCTGCGCTGCCGCAAGAAAAGAGCTTCGGATAGCTGTTCGCAGGGCAAAAAGGCAGTTCTTCCGAAACTTACTAGATCAAGCCTCTTCGGCCAAAGACGTATTCAAGATGGTCAACTGGCACCGCTCGGTTGGATCCTTCCGAACTCCACCTCTTAGAGACCCCACAAATGCTGCCGCCGCCCCCGTGGTTTCACTGGAAGATAAGCGGGATATGTTGACTAGGAACCTTCTTCGAAATACATCTGAGGCCGACGACATACCGCTCGATGCACCCACGGTTGGGCGCGCGATCCTCCCTTTCCCTGATCTCACTCTTCACGAGATAAGAGATTCAATTCTAGGAGCCGGCAACACAGCGCCTGGCGAAGATGAGATCCCTACGGCAATCCTTAAAAAGGGATGGTCTTTAATCGGGTCTGCAGTGACTAATCTATTTAGGTTCTGCCTAAATGTAGGATTCCACCCTACCTGTTTCAAAAAGGCTATTCTTGTCATGGTAAGTAAACCAAACAAACTAGACAAGTCAAACCCTCGCTCTTTTCGTCCAATAGCCCTCCTTTCCGTTTTGGGAAAAGGCCTCGAACGCATTGTCGCCCGGCATTTGTCTTGGGTTGCGATCAATGGGAAAGTGTTGGCGAGTCAACAGTTCGGAGCTACGCCTCTACGCTCAGCGACTGACCTCACAACCTGTCTGGTTCATGATGTGGAGACTGCATTAAGCAGAAAACTCACCGCCTCGGTACTAACTCTGGATGTCAAGGGTGCTTTCGACGGCATCCTCCCAGGACGTTTGGTGCGCCGTCTCAGAGAACAAGGCTGGCCTGAAAACGTTGTTCTTTGGGTCACCTCATTTGTTACTAACCGGGTAGTGAGGATTCGACTAGATGGGTCGGTTGGACCCGAAACTAAGGTCCACTGTGGGTTACCTCAGGGATCCCCAGTTTCCCCTATTCTATTTATGCTTTACCTCTCTCCTTTATTTTTCCTAGGTTCAGCCAAAAACAAATTTGGTTATGCTGATGACGTTGCTCTCCTTCGAACTTCATCCACACTTCAAGAAAATGCAGCGCTACTTTCCTGAGACCTGCAAGAGGCAATCGACTGGGGCCAGGCGGAAGGTATAACTTTCGATTCTGGGAAATATGAACTACTCCACTTCACTCGCCGTAGAGCAGATCAGGATCCAAGACTTACACCCAGGGTCAGAGCTGGCCCACTTACGATAGCCGAAAACCCGAGTTATCCATACACGCGTTGGCTTGGGATTTTATTCGATAAAAAACTTTCTTTTAAGTGGCATGTTCGCTCGCTAGCAGCGAAGGCCCTCAAAATTAGTAATGCTCTCTCCTCGCTTGGTAACACAGTCCGTGGTGTCCCAGCCCACTTGCTTCGCCACGCCGCTGCTGCTTGTGTCCTGCCAGTAGCATATTATGGAGCTGAAGCTTGGTGGCCAGGCAGATCTCGACAAGGAACCCAAGGACGTATTTCTAACCGTGTAGATTCCCTACTTCAACTATTAGACAAAGTTATCCTCACATCAGCTCGTGCAATTCTCCCTGTTTACCGCACTACTCCCACAGCTGCACTCCACCGGGAGTCAGGGCTTCCTCCGTCAGAAATCGCGCTTAATGGACGGACTACAGCTGCCACCGTCCGCTTACGTCACCTTGACCCTCGCCACCCCTTACTCCGCCGCGCAGGCAAAATTATCTCTCTTAACCGCCCCACTTCACGCTTCGCCCGCCGCGTACTAGCCCTTCCTCAGGCCGAGCAAATAAACCTAATCGCCCTTCCGCCTTGGGCACCGCGAGAAGGCCGCGAGGAAGCTTATGCAAGGGTTGGGGGCCCATGCGGTGCTTCGAAGGAAATAGCTAAACAAGCTTTTAACTCATTTATTAGCTCGATTCCCTCTGGGGATATAATTTTATTTACTGACGGCTCGAAACAATCTGATGGATTCGCTGGCGCCGGCTGCGTGGCTTATCAAGGGGGCATACAAATTCTCCAAAAAAGCATCCCTCTTGGCAAAGGGGTTGAGGTTTTTGATGCAGAAGCAATGGCAGCCTTAGCCGGGGCAAGGCTTGCACTGGATTTGCCAACTACAAAATTTGCGACAAACCTCTGGATATTCCTAGATAATCTGGAAGTTGCCACTCGCATACTCGCCCCTTTTTCTGGCACATCTCAATCCGTCTTTGAAGAGTTTCTCAAGATAGAGCCCGAATGGCAATGCCGATCACGGCTTCCTCATACTAGACCTGGAGGAGTCAAAGTTCGCTGGGTCCCGGGACACTCGTCCATCCCTGGCAATGAGGCTGCGGATAAGGAAGCAAGTAAAGCGTGCCATCTCCCTCTCGAATCAGATCCACAATACTCTAATGCCGGCCTGAAGCAGTGGGCAAAGTCGTCCGTTCCACAGGCATCAGACAAACTTTGGAAATGTCTCCTCCCTCAGCTAGATACCTATAACCAATTGGAGATCTTTACAGCGCCCATTTTTCCCAAGGATTTATATCTTCCCCGACATACACTGGGACGCATAATAGCCATAAGATCCGGGCACGGAGACTTCGCCGATTATCATGAACGTTTCTCGCACCATGATGCACATCTTTACTATCGATGCGGTCACCGCAAAGCACCGCTACATTTCTTTTTCTGCAATATAGCAAAGAGGCGAGCCAGGCGCCTTCCTGGTCCCCCTTCCAAACTACTACCGTACCTACTTGGTACTCACCACGGTGGCATTAAGCTAGACAGTTGGCTGAAGCAGACCCGTTTCTACTCAGATATTTGCACCCGAGATGCTCCTTCTTTGGTTGACTAAACTAATTTCACAGTGTTATTTTCAGTCATTTATTTTCATTTTGCATTTCATCTCTTTCAAGTCTTGGTTATTAGGAAAAAAAAAAAAAAAAAGCCATTTGGGGATTGACGGAGTTGTGAGTTGGGTCCGGTGCGCGGGGGTGGCGCGAGAAAGCTGTTTCAACCCCTATACGGGAGTCAAACCTTACCTACGAGGAGCAGCTATGTGAATGCGCTTTCTCTGATATGTATAATTTTAGACTTTATTGAAGCCCGGGACTCACGTCCTGGCGTCCTTTGTCCCGTCAGGGAATAGATAGAGCTCGTGCTACGCACGTGACTCGATAGACGTAAAATAAAGTCAATCAATCAATCAATCAATCATTATTTGGATGAAACAATCTTGCGCGCATCAGCAGCAATAACGTTGTCCCTATTCCGTTTAACCCTCCTTCTAATTCGATACCAATTAAGAGCATTTTTGTTTGGACATCGCGCTCGCGATGGCCAAATCGCAACACCCACCTCCCTTGGCCCAGCGCATCGCTGATGAGCTCGAACTTGTCCAATGTGTGGCAAAGCGTCGAGCTACCTCGGCTCAAAATTTTCACAAGTTTTGGTCAGCCGTTGAAGAGGCTGATCCTCTCATTAAAATCTTCGTGCGCGAGCAAATGGACGCGTTTCTACTTGCGGTTTCCTCTGAGCACCCTATGCGACACGATACTCCAAGACAACCCAAGACGGCGAGTCCCCTTCCCAAGCCCAGCCAAAATTTACCAACACGACCTCCCGTTTCCATGCCAAAGCAACCTCAAAGCTGGGCAGCGACCGCCGCCGCCCCTCCTGCCTTCAATCTCCCTACTTGTAACAGCTGATAAGCTGGTTATGCCTGTAGCCTATTGTATGAATAGGCGTGCATAAGTTTGCATATTATATATATTATTAGTCTGCATAAATAGGTGTTATACAGGGGTAGGGATTCCTTGTTGGTGCTTGGACCTTCAAGAAGTTCCTGGAGTATTCTGGACCATAGAATCTACAGGAAATGTCCGAGGACATCAGAGTAAGGAGGAAGCTTCTAGAATGGGACTGTGTTTCTTAAATGCCCAACATAGTAGATAGATTAGTTCATTTCCCATAGATTCAATATTTACTACCGTCGACCATTAGCTGCCCCTGCGCTCTTGGCCCAGACCGTGACACTACTCATGCGTCGTCCTCGGCCCCTCCCAACGCAAAACACCGTCCTTTTTACACGCCAGCTCCTAAACAGGCTGCATCTACTACGGGCCTCAAAGCCATCTTTCGTCTCTCGGAGGAAAATTCCACTTCTCAGAGCAGACGCAACTTCAGTCAAGGCTACTTTCATTCGCATTGTTCCTGGGCTCAAGGACGGCATAGTCTCCGTTTCTCGCAGCTCAAATGGATTCATCATCTCATTTTCGTCCGACACATCGCGGAAACTGGCGTTGGATAACACTGACTCGATAAAGGCATCTCTCTCTGGATCCCTCATCCAAATTGAGGGCCGCATCGGGTACGTTGTCAAGCGTATCCCGCGCACTATCTGGAACCCGGTCTCCAACGTGGTCCCCACTACACTTGATGACGTCAAATGCATTGCCCAGGCTCAGACAGGCGTCGCTCCATCTGGCGCCCACTGGTCGTTGCATGAAGATTGTCATGATCCTCTGCACACAGCAGTCATTTTCTTCCCAAAAGAGTTGCCGACTTTTTCGGATCGTTGACAGCGCCCCTTCTCGACGCTACACTCCTAATCCAAAGGTAATTCAGTGCGACGCGTGCTTTGGCTTCCATCCTTCCTCTCGGTGCCGCACTCAAGCTTTGTGCGCCCTTTGCGGCGCTCTTCGCCACCGTGGTTAGTGCTGCCACCAACGCCGATGCATCAACTGCCTCGGGCCACATTCCGCAGACGACCATAAGTGCCCTCTCCGCCCCCGCCCCTTCAAGGGCAAACTCATCAATCCTTTAGAAAAGACGATTGCGGAACTCCGATCTCGCAACCGTAATAACCTCCGAAAGGAACGCCGCGCAGAGGCCGCTGCTGCTGCCGCTACCTTAGATGGCAGCTCCAGCGCGCCAACCCCTTCCACTGAAGCCTCCTCCTCTTCCCAACGTGCACCTGCATCCACCCAAAACAGGTTCAGGTCATTAACATCTGCTTCGGATGGATCTATGGAAATAGACCTAGGCGAGCATGTCACCAGCCTAGCCTCCAACAGTACTTCTCATGAGCAGTAGAGCTTATTTCAGGAGCACCCCCCCGCCTCGCCTCCGTTTCCTTCAAGCAAACGTTAGGCGTCGTGGATCTTCTCACCTCATTCTCTTACAAGCTGCATTTCAGGGAAAGTATGATGTGATCTTTGTTCAAGAGCCTTGGACAAAAACAATAAATCTCAAGAATGTGACCAAGTCTCATCCTGCATACGTCACCTTCACTCCTCCTAACCGGGACTGAAAAAATGCGCGCCCACGCGTTCTGACCTATGTCCGCAAAAAGTCCAACCTCCGATCTGTTCAGCTAGATTCTGGTCTCTCACCCGATATTATTGCCCTTCGTCTCTAGAGCTCTCCCCTCATAGAGATCATCAACGTTTACCGACAGCCTCAAGCTCCCATGCCCGAGAGCCTATGCACACTCCTACAATGGCCGGTTAAACAGAACACCATAATTGTGGGAGACTTCAATCTTCACCACGAACTGTGGGAGCCCAACGTGTCCCGTTCGTCCGGCGTCAGCACCCTCATCAAATGGATTGACGTTCATTCACTGAGGTCGGCAGTGCCTTACGGAGCTCCCACCCATCGTACCGTCCATGTCCTTGACCTTTTACCCACGAACATGGAAGGACTCTCAGCCCGTGTAGCTTCGGAGGCTCATTCAACTTCTGACCACGAGACAATCGCCGGCTTCGTTCAGCTCTCGCCATCTCAAAGGCGCCATCCACCGCTAAAACTGCCCAACTTTAACAGCGAGAATGCCGAAGTATTTCGCCAGGCGCTCTCCGCTACTGCACCTCCCAGCTTTCCTCTTGAAGACCCTTCACCTCAGCTCTTAGACACGGTGACTACATCAGGCATCGCCATTCTCTCGGTAATCCTGCTTTCAGCTAACCCGCCAAGGCCCGCGTGTGTCCCATGCAAAGATTATTGGAATCACGAATGCTCAGACTACCGCCGCCAATATCTTGAATCACGCCACAGCAGGGACTAAGACCTCATTAGCGTGGCTCATAAATAACTTCCGGAAAGCTGTTAGACGAGCCAAACGGGAACATATGCGAGCCAAATTAGACAACGTGTCTTCGATTCTGGAGGCCCATAAAGTTGTCGGTTGGCGCAAGATATCTAGTCGTTTTGGTCACCCTCTAATTCTTTTTCAGGGTGTCACATACAGCACCCCAACTGAGCGTGCAGACATATTCTTTCGCACTAAGCTTGCCCGCGCAACTAGCCAACCGGATGTCCCCTTGAACGCCCCTACATGCTCACTGCGAGCGATCCCCGCACCTCTCTCCGTAGGTGAAGATGAGGTACGTAACTGTCTTCCGGAAGTTTCATCAACAACCCCGGGTCATGATCAATTATCGGTCTCAGCTCTCCGCCTCGTTTGGGGGGTTGATTCATGGCGCTCGTGGATTGTCCACCTTTACAGTCTCTGTCTGGCTTATGGTCACCATCCCAGTATCTTCCGCCGCGCCGAAGTGGTGATTATTCTCAAGCCACACAAGGATGACCTCACCAAACCCGCTAACTGGAGACCAATATCGCTTCTCCCAGCTCTCGGCAAAGGGCTGGAACGCCTCATCGCAAGACGCCTTGCTTTCTGGGCCTTGTCGAATCGAGTTATCTCCCCAACGCAATTCGGAGCGCTTCCTGGAAGGTCCGCAATGGATCTCGTTGAATGTCTAGTTCACGATGTAGAAAAAGCATGGCTGGCAAAGCAGGTGTGCACTCTCGCCACCATCGATATTCAAAGTGCTTTCGATAGTATCCAACCTGGTCGCCTCTTCGTCCGGCTTCGCGAACAGGGATGGCCTTCAGCATATGCTAATTAGGCCGCATCCTTCGCCTCTCATAGAAAAGCCCGCCTCAGAGTGGACGACTACGTCGGCGACTTCTTGGATATTCCGCACGGACTGCCTCAAGGGTCCCCCGCATCCCCTATACTTTTTCTTCTCTTCCTCGAGCCATTATTCAAACTCGGGTTTCCTACTTTTGGTTACGTTGACGACGTGGCGATCCTTTTGGTCGCAAAATCTCTGGTCTATACTTCTTGTTTGACTGGCAATAGGATTGAGAGCATCACCCGCTGGTGCGGTCAGAATGGACTCTCTCTGGCAGAAAGCAAGACGGAGCTACTGCATCTTCATAGATCCCGCCAGCCTCCTTTTCCGGTAGCTATCAACGGCGTCTTAATGACCGCCAATCCAACTTTGAGGTGACTAGGCGTCTTCCTTGACACGAAGCTCTCTTTTAAAAGACATGTGCAAGGATGGAGCTCCAAGACGCAACGGGTCAGTGCCGACATACGGCAGCTTGGAAATACCAACCGTGGTGTACCCACATCCTTTCTGCGCACTGCAGCTCTGGCTACGGCCCTTCCTGTGCTTCTGTACGGCGCTGAGGTTTGGTGGCGTGGCCATACCTACAACCGCCGCGGCCGCCTCACTTCTACCCGGTCTCAACACCTAGTAGCCATGGTGTCTCAAGCTCTGGTCAATTTGGCTAGAGCAATTCTTCCGGTATACAAAACTAATCCGATTGCAGCGCTATTAAGAGAGGTTTGGCTCAAACCTGTACACATTTTTCTTGAGGAGACGCGCCTCAACTCTGCCATTAAATTAGCCGCCGCCGACGACTTTCATCCTGTTACTAAAAGATCTAATGTCACAATCGATGTCGGCTTGGTAGCTTGGAGAATGATATTTTCGAGAATTACTAAGAAAGCAAGAGGCGGCTGTGACGGACTGTGCCCGGTAGGTTGTGGCTGGGCAAATCAACTTGGCCCATCCGTTTACCTGGTCGTGGCGCGACGCGTTTACGCGTAAGCGAGGGTCAGGGGTACTCCCTGCTATGACTACTAGAACTTTCGAGAAGTCTCTAGAAGAGTCGAGAGTACTCCGGATGATTCTATCCCAAGAGTAATTAATGATGAGGAGTTAAGGAAAGAACCTTCTAGTGGTAAGGAGAAAACTATAAATATCAGTATTCTAGAGCAGACAGATTCCTTCTCCAGATTTAATATTAACTTATTTTGTGGTATTGCTTTCGTGCAGTGACCGTTTGCATTAATCCTTAACAGCGGCGTGAGATTGGGTCTGTAGCAGGGAGTAACAAGGCGAAGAAGGAAGTAAGGATAAAGGACTGGGACTAGGAATAACTGAAATAAGGAACTAGGTGAACTGGAGGGTCTAGGGTAACTAGGTTCTGGGATTCTAGGGTTCTAGAAGAGACAAAAGACAAAAGACAAAGCGTAAAGAGCTATACTCTGAAGGCCGAAGGTACTTATATACATTATTTGACCAGAGATCATATCAAACCAAATCAAACAAAATAAAATATATTAGTATTGTGAAGCGTATGGATCCATGGCAAAGCGCGAGTCAGCAATATGGATGAAACAAGACCCATGTCAAACCCCCAAAGGAGATACGCCGAGATAGAAAATTATCTGAAGCTAGACGAAACGAAGCGAACCGAAATGCAACCCGAGACAACCAAGATAGTCTTATTTGGACGTGTCAAACAAATAAAGGACAGACATTACAAGGTCAGACGAAATCTGACATCTAAGGAGGCCTGCGCGCATACCCGTCTAACAGAAAAATTACTGCTTGTTTCCCCTTTTCCCAGCCCTCGGCTCATACCGTCCTCGTATAGAGCCTCTCCAATCCTTACCCGGACTGATCTCTCCCTCGAAGCTTCTTCCCGACGTATTAGTGAGTTACCTCCTTGGGACATCCTTGTCTTCTCGGACGGCTCCAAACAAAAAGATGGATCTGCTGGGGCAGGTGCCGTCGTTATCCACAAGGGAATCGCCCTAGCAGAAGTGAAAATTCCGCTAGGCCCCGACTTTGAGGTTTATGACTCCGAAGTCATCGGCGCCCTTGCAGGGCTCAAAGCTGCTACAGCAGCTCCCTCTATCCACTTGGCTACCAACATCCACGTCATCTTAGACAACCAAGAGGCAGCTCGACGTCTTCTTGATGTATCACCCTCGAAAACCTCGCAGCAAGAAATTCTTGATTTTCGACATCTCGCCTCCAAGTGGCCCACCAGGAGAATATCATCAATTGCGGCTCCTGGTAAGGTTAACGTGATGTGGTCTCCTGGCCACGTCGGCATCCCTGGGAATGAGCTAGCAGACAAGCTGACTGGAGAGGCGGCCCGCCAACCGGCTCCCCCCGCCGCATCTCTCGCTGGAGCCCGCGCAAAGACCAAAAAGCACATTTGGGACCTGACTTCTGCATGGTGGCAAAACCAAGCGCCGTCCACATTTTTTGAATTAGGGATGCCGTTTCTTAAAAAGCCCCCCGAGGAGCTCCGTCTTCCCCGCCGGAATCTTGGGTATCTCATTCAATGCAGAACCGGACATGGCGATTTCCGTGCGTACCACAATAGGTTCCAACATGGTGATGCCCTCGTGACCTGCTCTTGTGGAGGTAACAAGTCAGTCACCCATTTAGTTTTTTTGCCCTCTCGTTCGAATAAGATTGGCCTCTAATGGCCAACGTCAAAGTTTGGGCACACTAGATTTTCTCCTCGGCTCCTCCCGTGGTGCTAAGCGTTTTTCTGTTATATTGGAGAGGAATAGGTTTCTGACAGAAATCTGCCCAATTCGTGCCAATTAATCAACCTTTGTGGGGGATCTGCTGCACAGCGCTCACAGTAACTTATCTAGTTTGTGTATAGGCTTGATGGCTTCGCATAGGATGGAAAAGAATGTAGAATATAATAGTCACCGTGTCCCCCTAGGGATGGGGCTTTAGCCTTTGATATAGCCCGGTAGACCTGTAAAAATAAATAAATAAATAAATAAATAAATAAATAAATAAATAAATAAATAAATAAATAAATAAATAAATAAATAAATAAATAAATAAATAAATAAATAAATAAATAAATAAATAAATAAATAAATAAATAAATAAATAAATAAATAAATAAATAAATAAATAAATAAATAAATAAATAAATAAATAAATAAATAAATAAATAAATAAATAAATAAATAAATAAATAAATAAATAAATAAATAAATAAATAAATAAATAAATAAATAAATAAATAAATAAATAAATAAATAAATAAATAAATAAATAAATAAATAAATATTTGGATGAAGCTACAATGTCTATCCCAAATGTAAATCAGGATATTGATCCTCCTACATCTTCCTATCTGTTAAAATTGATATTAACCAGATCTACATCTCACTAATCTAAAAGAGGCAAAGAATATCTTCATGACCAGATACAGGTGCTTTTATTGGATTCTATGGACTTCCGACCTTCTCTTAGGGACTTCTACGTTCTTCAAATATTCTGTTTTAATGAACTCATTTCTAAGTGTTTCTAAGATTTCTACATAGTTCTAGATATATCTGTATCTAGTATAGTGTTTATGAGAATGTTGCTAGGAGCTAGGGAAGCAGAAATATATATTTATATATATATATATATATATGTAGATAGATAGATAGATGAGCGTACTTACAAGCTAATACAAATACAAACTCAATCTTCTCAAATATCACCCTCTTGTTGTTTACCTTGCTATTTGACACGTCGATGTTAAAACCTCCGACCTTATTAGTGTTGATTTGTGGCAATGGGTGACTGTAAATCTAGTTAATATTGGCTAAGTTGTAATTCAACAAGATATGTTTTTAGTTATTCTGATCTAGACCAGCGATCAGAATCAGATAATCTTTGTAATTAGATATTACTTAACTTAGACCTAGGATAGGGAACTCGGGATATAAATCACACTGAGATGTACCTCTTTCGCTATCATCAATTAAATCCCACAACTGATAACCCACAACCTGTCTTAATTTATTCTACGTGATTTACAAAGCCTTACAAGCTCTATCGCTCTGCTACAATCTGTGTACAAAGTTCCACTGATATATGTAAGACGCTATATACATTTTTATAATTACAACACTATCCTGGCCAAGAAATCTGCTTTAAGCAAAATATTCCTACAGGCTTCGATCCACATCCTCTTCCCCCTTGCTCTTCTACATAAGGTACTAACAATAGCAACCTTCCCAATCCAAGCTATGCTCGAGCCATTCAAAATACTCTAGCATTAGACACTAGTGTTGTGCCTAGGAGCACAGTGGACATGGCAAGGCTGCATAAGCAGCAGATGAGGTGACACCACCGAGGCTAGGATGAAGTGTTGGGACTAGTTAGGCAAGGTGTGGGTCCCACGAGACTTGATGTTTGCATTGTTTGCTCTGTTGGCGCACGGATAATTTTAGAAGTATAAGTAGGCTTAGATTTGCCACTTCTGTTAGATATCATTCTCATCATCTTTCAATTCAATCTTACATTCCTGCCATATGTCAGGGACGCCTCTGATGTATAATATATATATAGAGATAGCCAGAGCATAGTGTTCTATGATTTCTGGTCTGGTCTTTTAGCCAACTGGTAATGCATCTATCTCGTGTATTATGTAGGACAGCATCCATAGCCTGACATCATGGATCTTGTTCTTGCTCTTGTCCGCTGTCTACATGCCGCTCATGACACCATACGCGCAATTGCCTGTTCTACTCAAGCATCCGAATCCTTTTAGTAACTCTGCGCAAGTGTACGTACCCCATCATATACCTAATAAAACAACTAGGTCTAAAAACCAAGTCACATCTACCCATTCTTATCAGCCTCAATCTAAAGCTAAGCGTTTGCTTCAAACCCAGCATGAAAATCAATTATAAAATAAAGAAAGTAAGGCTATAACCCTGGTCCTGATCAAGGGTAATTCTATTCCAACATATCAGTCTATTAGGAGTCCTATTATAGAGCAAGCAAGAACACGTGTTTAAAAGATTTAATAAAGCTAGAGTGTAAGATCTGGCTTCAAGAAAGTATTCAAATACACAAATTAAGCGAACACCACGCTTAAACCCAAGCAATCATAAGTAACACTGTTCTGAGGTATCTATCACATGATGAGTCTACCCAAGTAAAGGATAAGATTAACAAAGCTATGGGCAAGATAGCTATCTCTTGAGCTCACACCTCTGCAAGAAATAACTTTTTTTTATTGCTTCAGCGTCGTGCCCACGCACAGCAGCGTGAAACTATGTAACACCTGCCGGTTAGCCTAGCCTTAAAAAGCTACCCGACGATACAGTGTCTAGATGACCCCAAAAGGAAGTAGAGGGAGCTAGGCCTTCTTGCCTAGCATCCCGAGTATTAGATACAGAGTTAAGAGCACCTTTCCGTTAGGTCTCTTTTAGGATACTACTTCTAGTGGGGGGGCCTACTACGAAGAATGAGGGAAAATTTGGCTAGATGTTCAAGCAACTAGGGGGAAGTAGGTGGTCTGAATCAATTCTATGTTAGTAACGTCACTGGATTTCGTCGAAGAAAAGAGTGATTGTCAGTCACTTTCCAAAGGCGATGACGCCATCTGTTGAGCTTAATGCCCATCGGATTCCGCTTGATGGGTGCCTAGGTCCACCGAGAAGACGACATCTTTGTCATCCCAGTCGACAGAAAAAGAAGTGGTCGAGAGATTTTTCGTCGCCGGACGTACAGGTTAGGAGCGCACTGTCGTGATAAAACCTTGATGATATGTTGCGAAATCACCGTGCCCAGAGCGAGCAGCGAAGAGAGAACCTAGAGCTCGTCTATTTAGACGGGCGAGTTCAAAAGATGTGTGAGCGTTTGAGCCGATCTCAAGTTCTTTGTACCGTCCAGGGGCGTTTGTGCCCAGTATGAAGCAACAGTGGCTTCGTGGTATTTTCTTATCTGTCTCTTAACTTGGGCGATAGAAGGCGAAATAATTGGGGTTGAGGCTGTACATGCCAATTTTGCCAGGGCGTCGGCAGATTCATTGCCAGTGATGCCCACATGGCCTGGACACCAGCATATGTCAACTGAGCCTGGGTTAGTAGTTGGACTCGGCTGCTTTTCTTTCCAGGAGAGAGCGAGTTTCCAAAACTTTGCAATGCGTGATGAGCTCGTCGCTGTGGGGGGTTCTAAGAGGAGACGCAGAGCAGCCTCTTGATTGTCAAGGTACATGGTGATGTTGGTAGCATAGTATGCCATGGGAGTGCGGAGCGCGACGGATAGACCCTCGGTTGTTCCGGCGACTTCGGCGTCATATACCTCAGCAGAGAGACCTAGGGGGAGGAATCCTCGATCAATCTACTGTGTATAGCCGCGGTAGGTAGAGTATCCAGCCCCAGCTCGGTTCTCTATTAGGGCACCGTCTGAGAAGACGGAAATATCTAGCGGCGGGCGAGAAGCGTGCCAGTTAGTAAACGCTTGACGACCGGCTGCTCTTCCGACGGCTCCGATAGCCGCAAGATTCTTTTCCCGGCTGCTGGACCAGGGAGGAACTGTGGTATCAGTTGAGATTTCAGGGGGATTCTCCGGCGATCCATTTCATATGTGAAGTGTTCCAGCGCCTGCAGAGAGGATGTCGGGGGTCTGCTGAAGCGACTCGGGCTGCTAGACGGTCGTGGATCCGTTCGAGTCATGCAAGTGCAGGCTCTAAGGGGGAAGGCAGTCAGCGTTCCGTGGGGCACATATTAGAAAGGTAAATGAAGATTAAGTTCCAAGTTAGTTCAATGGAAGGTGTCTTGTTATAGATGACAGGATGTGATGGGTGATACGTAGGGGCGAAGGGTAGGAATTCAGAATATACATATATATATATAATGGTCTTCCCAAGGAAGAGATGATGTGACGGCTTGCTAGCCGATTGTTTCCTGTAGCCTACGCTGACTAAGCGTAGGTTATGATTATAACCACGATCTGGGACTTCAACAGAAAGAGAACCTTCCAGAAGGTGCTGCTTGTTGATTGAGCACAGACTGTCAATCAACATGGGACAAGGGCTAGGTAGAACATTCTACACGGTTCAGCTGTTGAAGACAGTATTGGAAGTCTAAGGAACCTTCTAGAGTTGGATGGACAAGAACCCTATTCCTGATGGATAAGGCATTACTTGGGTGGGAAGTTTATAGAAATATTAGTCTAGCCTACTCGTACGTTCCTTCCTCATAATTGAGTTATAGAATACCATCATTTATCTGAAAGCCCATTGCTTCACTATCTGATCCGTGACAGATGAGGATAGTAATTGGTGAGTATGTATTAAGTAGACATTGCGTGAAGAGAAAACTACCAACTTGGCACTCATATATATACAATATAAATTTACCCACACGACCGATTAACTCCATTCATAATTGCCCTTGACTGTCCCCGTAACCGTCGCTAACTTTCTTCGCTTGTATCTACTCATAGACCCTCTACGTAGTCTAGTGCTCTGACATCATCGCACGGTCTATTGAGAGATACGAGTTAATCTGTGAAACAGGCTCCCAGCCGATTTCACGAAGGAGGGCAGAGACAGGAGTGGTACGGTATACCAGAAGAGCCGCACGCGCGGCGTTGTTCATTCTTAACTGTATCCGTGCGACGGAATCTTTTGGAGTATTCTTTGAGAACCACGTTTCGACTCCGTATAGAAGTTTAGCAAATGCCGCTCCTTGTAGGGATTGCCTGAGGAGAAGGGGGCGAATACCACGAGTTGTGAGTGAAATTCTTTTGAGGTGACTGGAGTTTACGAGAGTTCTGGAGCAGGCCTTAGTGATGTGGTGGCGAAATCGGAGAGCTAGGCCAAAGAAGATCCCAAGCCACCGGGTGAAATTATTTGGGAAGATTTCGGCTTCTTCTACAAAAAGGCTAGGCTTTCTAGGCGATCCGTGTTACCTGTGGAAGTATTGAAGTTCTGATTTTGAAATTACGAAGGAAATTCCGCTTTAGTGTCCCCATGCCAGCGTATTATCTAGTTGTTTCTGTAGAAGTTCCGAGCAAAGGGTGAGAGAGGGTGCGAAGGCGAAGATGCTAATGTCATCGGCGTAGCCCATACGGCTTACTGAGATGTGGAGTACGCCTTCAATGGCAAGAAGAAATAGAACCGGAGAGACCGGAGAGCCCTGAGGGAGCCCACAAAGAATTGGGAATGGCGCAAATCTTGAGCCGTCTAACGAAATAGTAGCCACTCGCTCTTTCATAAAAGAGATTACCCAGCGAGCCAGGTTTTCGAGCAATCCTTGTCTACGGAGGCAGAGACTAAGTTGCCTCTTTTGAATTCAATCAAAGGCGCCTTTCACGTCAACTGTGACTATGCCTGCAATTTTCTTTTCCGCCCAAGCAGTTTGAATGTTACAGGTGAGCGTTGTAGTGAAGTCTATAGCTGACCGGCGAGGGGCTGCACTGCGCTAATCTCTGACGAGAATCCGATTTTTGAGCGCCAGGAATGAGATGCGCCGCGCAAAAAGGCGTTCAAATCCTTTTCCTAGGCACGAGAGTAGGGCAATTGATCTGTATAAGTTGGAGAGTTTAAAGTTTCGATCACCGGATTTTGAAATGATGATCACGTTGGCATTTTTGAAGGGGGTTGGGTGCCAGCCGAAAGAAATAACATTATTCTAACGTGCTTTCATTCTACCCAAGAAGAACTCCTGGTGTCACGGATTGGATTATGCAAGTAGTACGATTAGATACGTTGTTGTATTACGAAGCTCTCTGAAGAGGCAAGGGAGGGGGACTATATTCATCTGGCTCAGTGCGTGATCTAACCAAGGTCACATGACATATGATGTACTTGATACAATGACACCTGGATTTCCAACACAAGTGGGAAGATGATTTTGCTGACTGGCCTGTAGTAGTATTAGTTTTGTTTATTCGTGCTATGTAGAGTCCAAGACAATTGTAACACTAGGGCTCCTCTCTAACCTAGGCCACACCTTTTACAGTGCTCCTATCCCCTTTTACCTCGAACCTAAGATCATTGATACACTGACCCATGACGGGTAGCCATTTAGCTCAGTAATTCCCGTAGAATTCAACCACCTTTTCTACAGAACCTTCTGCCCAAATAAAAATTGAAAAAGAGCAGCCATGGAAACCGGTAGGCGGGAAAAAGTCTCAAAAATCCTGCAACTCCAGCCAGGCGAGACCTAGACACCAGAGCCACACGAGGTGCGTATCCCCATCTGTATCTCCCTAATATCCCATAGTCCAGATACTCTCCTTATACCGACACCACCAGCGCTCAGGTAGCAGTGCTCTTTCCTCGGGAGACAGTATAATGCCAGAATATCTGTAAACAGTGAGAATTCATCTTGGTAAAAAGGGCCAACTTAGTCTGATCCATCACCACCATAACGGGAGCTGGGTACGCCCCGGAAACTAATCTGGGTGATTTTTCCTCCGTGACCAAGTAATGCGTGTTTCTGTTGGCTCTGAAGATAAACTCCAGGTTCGTAGGGGACCCCACGTACAGGTAGAAACGCCGTCTTCGTCCCCCGACTGGCCTGTAAGTAAGGCATAGAATTTGAGAATTAGCCTTACGTAGTCATTTGTGAGGCTTCTTAATACCTATCAATTGATGAGATCCCACCAGAGATTCCCTGGTTCGATCCCCAAATTTCTGTCCAAGGCAAACCAAGATGGCTTACCGAGCTACCTGACACTGAACATGGCTTTTTAGTCATGACAGCGAGCTCAGAAGCTTAGAAAATCTCAGTCCTACAATCATGAGTGCTGATTGGTGGTCTTTTGCTGAAGGCAGCTAATTACAAAACCAACAACGAGAAGACTTTACCTAATTCATGCCTCAAGTATGGACATCATCAGCTTCTGTGTAAGAGGCATCCTGTATGTGCTATCTATGTAAAGGAGCACAAAACCTCAGAGCACAGTTTCTCAATGGGCAAGGCTTCTGGTAACTGCTCTCACTCTTCTACAAAATGTTCTTACTGCAAATCTTCATCTCATACTGCTCCTCAAAAAAAAAGGATTGTGAATTCTTTAAGGCACTTTTACGATTGAACAAATCAAAGTATGCCAACAAAATGTTGCTTAAGGGAAGCTAATTACACAATCACTCCATGAAGTTGCTCTCTCAAATAAATCTGATGTAATTTTTATTCAAGAACCTTCTGTATACTTGAATTCTTCTATTCATGCTTTCACTTCTCTTTCTCATCCAGCCAAACATTTGATCTTACCTGGCTCAATTACAGGAGTCAAACCAAAGGTAGCTGCTTATACAAATAAAAACTGTTCATTAGATATATCAGCACAGGCTGACCTTTGAAATGACACTGATATACAACCTTTTAAAGTGTCTACTTGCTCCGAAAATTTCTTTATCATCTGTGTTTATGATGAAAAGTCATCTCCAATGGCAGAGGAATAAACTACGACCTTACAAAAGCTCTTTCAATTGAATTTCAATTACCCAAACCCTTTCTATTCCTAGGTGATCTGAAATTTTACCACTCGTAGTGGGATCCCTTGATCACCAACCCTTCAGTAGCTTCTTCTGAGCTTCGTAATTTCTCAGAGAGTCACAGGGTAAGTCTCCATGAGGATTCTAAAGTGGTCGAAGAGCAAGAAGAGATATTCCATAGATTAAACACCAAAAAGACATCTATCATAGACCTAGCCTTTGTTGCTGGCTTCCTGAAGCTAAAGCGGAATAAATGGGATTACAGAGAAAGCACTGGCTCGGATCAAATGGTGATTTTGTTTAAAGCATCCCTTCCATCACAAATGAGTCCGGGCCCCTGTCTCCTCCCCCCGAGAGTCAATATTTAAAAGGCTTACTGGGAGAACTACACTAAAAACTTACGATCCCTTGACCCTCATTTTTCATCCCAGCTAAAACTTGCAATCTCTGCCAAGGAGCCAGACCAGGTAGCCGATCTCCTCCAAGAATTAATCATTCAGGCATCTCGGAATACTATTCCTAAGTCTAAGCCATCTAGTCCCCCAAAAGCTTGGTGGACAGATGAACTCACCAATCTATGGAAAGACTTCCACCCCAAAAAAACGAAGAGCTAAAAAAATTAATTTGCTGCTGATATTGAAGAGGCTAGGACCTCTAGGAACCATTATTTCAGAGCAATTATCATTGCTAAAAAGTCTCATTGAGAGGAGTTCCTATCGAGAGCCAAGGGTAAAAGTTTATTCAAAGCTTATAGTTACTCTAACCCGAGGCCAATTCAACTTGTACTCATCCCAACCTTAAAACATAAGGACCCTGATGGCAATAGTTGAGTGGCATCGATTTTTGTACATAAGTATACTGCTCTAGTTAGCACATGATTCCCCGTACAAGCACCCAGCACCAATATCGATTTTATTCCCAACTCCTTTGTGTCTACTATCTCTGTATCTAGACCAGCTATGACCACACAAACTAACTCCGAATGGGACTGGCCTGAACTTTCTCTCGATCACCCTCTTCAGACAGTATCTGATGAGAAAACAGCCCCTGTGTCGGTAGAAAGTTGGGACTAGGTGTGCCAAACCACATTTTAGACATAGAATTGATTGATTCGGCGATTACACGCTAGCTAGCGCATTACATAAATAACAAGAGTAGGGAGGCGAGAGAGATTTGAGAGAATGAAATCGTTATCTCGTTCTACTGGTGACTATTATTTTTATCTATTTCCTCGTTTACGCGCGTTAACCGTAATATCTCAAGACCCTGGAAAAGATGGCACTGATTAGTCCATGATTGGGAAAGCACTAGTATGTTCCCATAATCTTTTTCTATCAGCATATACATTTCTATTTAACAGTGGGGAACATCCGTCAGTGGGGGGAGTCCATCGGCATGATTGTTCCAAAAAGAAAGCCTGATTATGTGATTCCCAAGACATATAGACCTATTTCCCTTATCCCGTGCGCGTCTAAACTGTTGGAAAGAGTTTTCTCTAAAAGAATCTCTTAGCTAGCACACATTTCAGCCAACCTCTTACTTTTAGTTTGGAACGCTGTAAGCGTCAGTTGCCAGACTGATAATGTCACTTGAGGAGGATGAGTTGTAGGAGTAAGCAATGTGTGTGAGAAACAATTGATAAGCAGTTGTTTCCCTTTTTAAAGAGCTAAATGCTCTCTCTTTCTCTCTATTATTTTAAGAAAAAGCAAGTACAGTCGAGCCTCTTAAAACTGATAGTAAGTCCCGGTACAAGTATTCCCAATATTTATACCGGGACCCACTATCAGTTCTCAGAAGTTCGCCTGTATACGCTCTCGATGATATGGATACCCGACGGAGAACGAGAGTCGTAGGACACAAATTTGGGAAGGGAGATTGCTCGTGACAATTGGGGAAGGATACGGCTCTAGTGGGGAATTCATGAGAGATGGAAGAACAAGTATGCAGGATGTGGAGGGAGGATAGAGTTTTTGGAAGGGGTTTATGAGGGGCTATTTTGACTTCAAGAGCTTTGTACGTGCTGAGGCCCCAATCAACAAAAGATAGTGGTGTGGTCCGCTATCTAGGTCATGTCCGAGTTGAAAGTCCTGTGGCCTGAATACCTGCTACGACCAGATACGAGGACGTTGTGAGATCACATCTCTCGCGGTCGCAAAGGACAGGATTATAAAGCATACTGAGGAGTATGAGGCTTTTGTTTTTCCCTTGGGCTGGTTTCACCATTGAGGGGAGAAGCGGGGCGTAAGTCTCACCAAGTGTAACCCTGTAGTGATGCCGGCGAATGCCTCCTTAGTATGAGTGTTCAGCGTCAAGAATGTATTATCTTAGTTCTAGCGACTGAGGACAGCGTACGCTTTCCAAGGCCTTGCGTCCCAGTAGGGAACTTTAGGGTGCGTGGCTGCACGTTATCAGTAGACCTAATAAACGTCACAACAACGCCTCGGTCAATGTCAACGTTGTTTGTCCTCACTGAAAACCCTAGACAGCCCCGTAGATAAGATATCGTGGATTCAGAGTTAGTGGCAAAGGTTAGGACAACGATTATGTGTAAGTAGACGTGTTTTGTACATAGATGACTTTCTCTTTTCATATAGTTTAACTACATCGAATTCTGACGACCAGCCCAGTTACCTTCCCAGTTTGTAGAACAATTCAGTTTACTAAGGGTATGTTCTTCATTGGTTTTGGTACAAACAAAGAAAGATTTGAGACTCCTCTACGTCCAAAGGCTAGACTGGATAATTTTACCTAATGTTATGATAGTACCAAAAACGATAAGCAATCTGCTCCCGAAGATGACTTAAGCCGCAAATTAAGCACTAAGTACAATTGAGTAGGTCTTTTTTTTAATATCTCCATTATGTTGACACTGAAGATAAAACTATTAGGACTCTGTGGGTTAAGTATTTCTTTGTAGTCTTCTCTGCTTCCGAGGGTCATGACCTGGTGGGTAATTTGGGTAAAACTGACTCCTTAAGGCCGATTTTGTGTGATAAGCCTAGAGTCAGTGGGAGCCGCTATAATGAAGTCAAACCCGTGTGGCACTTTGCTATCTTTAAACAAACTCCATAGCTAATCATGTCAAAATAACAATCATCAGACAGATGTAAAAAGTGATTTAAAGTAGGTCGAAATCATCCAGTTTTTCTCTATACTTGAGTATATTCCTTTTGATTTTGCTTCCATCCACCCAAGTTACGAAATCCTCCATATTTCGGGTCACCAAAAATGCCGTGTCAGTTACTGATTCTGTACCGACTCGCACATGGCCTTGCTCAATGAGTTTTGTAGCAGCTTGGACAGTTTCAGCCATTCGTAGCCTGGTCATTACAATAGGCAACCGTCGTCTGCAAAAAGCGGAAACGCTGACTTTTTTTTCGACCTCTGATAATTTTGCGGTCGAAGCTGTAGACGGCAAAATACCCATATCATGAAGCTTGGAGAGAAGCAGGTCCTCATGCTTCCGTCGGAAAGCTGAATCCGGTGGTAATGCTGCAAGACGCTGGGCGAGCTGTTTTAGACTCTAACCAATCTGTTAGTATGGATCATCATTCCTGTTGATAAAAATGCAAAGTAAAGCCTACGCCACAGAGCCGATTATATTTTGTGTAATCAGATGGTTTTTGGATATTGTATCTGCGAATAATGGCAGCATCCCGGTGATTATTGTCGCCTTTGTAGGTAACAAAGTCAACCTTTTTCAGAAGTTTCTGCTCATGATGCTTGAGTTTCCTGACCATTTTGAAATGAGCTCTTCAATTAGACAGGTGCTGTTAAGATATATAACTACCTGAACTTCTTAACTTCAGTGTTTTCCGTTAATTTTTAAAAGTCCGCAACAGAGTACCTTGTAATGAGAATCTTAGCAACGCGTGTAGGGCTGCCAAGTCAAAATACGAGACCGCGCTTCGAAGTTACCTTTATTGCCTAAAATATTGTTCAACCACATTAATTACATGCAGTTGCCATAACAAAGACCGTCTCATTGGGCAAATCCCGTATCAATCATACATCTACATCCACGCATGTTTATCTCCAAAATCTTAAATGTATTTTTAGCCTCATGACGTTTATTTATGAAATGATTGCCACAAGACTCCTCCGCTCTATTGGAGCTAGAAACCTTACCGGATTATCAAAGGCATTCTCGACGTCCCGGGTCGTCCAATTTGGTTTGTTAAATGCCAATTGATCACTCTTCAGAAAATATCTGACTAGCCGACCAAGATCCAAGATCTCCACTTCAGCCACCAAAAGTAGTTTCCTCATACAACCTTCCAACAGAATCTGATGATGCATCCCCGAAAACATACACGAATCCCATACGGGAAATTTTTAAAGAGAGTGATAGCTACAGCAGGACATCTGGGGCATATCGCTTAATGTCAAGGGATAAACCAGAAAAAAAGAATACTGCTGCAGTGGACCAGATCATCACCCGGAAACAAGGAACCGATCTAGCAGGTCTGATAGGTCGCAACTGGAATCCTGGTGAGGTTTACGCGCCACATGATTTGCATCAAGCCGAGTTATCAAGATACAAAATGAGAACATCGCCATCAGTCGACGTTTTTGATATTCTCGATATCAATCCTCTCGAACATTACCGGGTTTGTGATCTATTCCTCTAGTTCCTCTCTAACCTTTCTCTTAACCAGCAGCAACCTATCTCTTCGAAACCGAACTAACGCCATCACTCTTCTAGAATTTCTCTATCATGTCTGAGTGGATGACACCTATGGGACGTATAAAATCAAGAAAAGAAACTGGACTACGGCCTGTAAATCAACGGCGCATAGCTAAAGCGATTCGGCGGAGCATTGGAATTGGTATGATGTCAAGTGTCCATCGCCATCCCGAGATCCTCTACAAAGATCGTTTAAGGTTTGAAAGTCAAAGGAGCAATTTCTAATGTTAGTTGAAGGTTTAAGCTAGCTGTAAAGAATCAGGCTTCTAAAAAAAATTTAGAATTCCAGTACTGTTCCACCACTTCATCGCAAATTTTTACAGGAGTCGATTGAATAGGTTGCACCAATGATAATCAAGATACTAACCTTTCAGATTTACCTTTTTCAAACATAAGTCTCCACGTAACCCATAAATGGTTTTTTTTTTAAATCATTTTTGCGTATGCAGCCTGAGGCTATGACGCGAATGATTACGGAAGACATGTATGTGACGCAGAATAACTCTGTTTGACGTTTGGAACACTCATACTCAGATTTCATTTGCAGATACCACTACGAGAATAACGCCTTACGACATGTACCCTCTTCCGTGAATACCCACCACAGGGAAAAGCTGGAAAAACCTGTGGCTATCTGAGCATGCTTTCGTCATTCTACGAATACAGTATCACCGCGAGAGAAGTGGTGTGAGGGTCTTGCTGGATTCGAACCAGCTTTCTCCTGTCTCAAGTGGGGCATGTGTCCAAGCTACCCAGACTCTACTTGGAAGAACTGCCCGGATAGTGTACCACTGCACCATCCGACCCTCACAAATGGTTGTTTTGACAGATTTGTTTTTGTGTTTGAGAGATTACGTTCGATTTGACCTCGTATTTTCA
This sequence comes from Podosphaera xanthii, assembly GCA_028751805.1. NCBI lineage: Eukaryota > Fungi > Ascomycota > Leotiomycetes > Helotiales > Erysiphaceae > Podosphaera > Podosphaera xanthii. The sequence continues at coordinate 392,588 of JAPWIX010000005.1, forward strand.
TGATACATGTAAAAATTATCCGAGGATCGAACGGAAAAGAGTATATCTACTACTCCTTCCCAACTAAATTTGACTGTTTTTGGCTTATATTCATGATGATGCGGTAATCTTCATGTCTGTTTATTCAATTACAATCAAGTTGGGCGGTGCCGAGATATTAACTAGGAACAAATCTGAATAACATGGCGCTACGATACCGTGAGGGTGGGTCGGATGGTGCAGTGGTATACTTTCCGGGCCGCTCTCCCAAGTAGAGTCTGGGTAGCTTGGACACCTGCCCCACTTGAGGCATGAGAAAGCTGGGTCAAATCCAGCTAGACCCTCATACCACATCTCCCGCGGTGATATTGTTACCGTGGGATGACGAAAGCATGCTCAGATTACCATGGGTTTTTCTCAATTTCCCTGTGATAGGCATTCACAGAAGAGTGTACAAGTCGTAAGGCGTTATTTTCGTAATAGTATCTGCAAATGAAAAATGAGTGTGAGTGTTCCAAACGTCAAACTGAGTTATTCTGCGAAACATACATGTCTTCCGTAATTACGCGCGTCACAGCCTCAGGCTGCATGCGCAAAAAATGGGTTAGAAAAAAGATTACCGGGGTAAAAAGTCCGAATTTAACAAAGGCTTGCAGCCCTGAAGATTGTTACTAATTAGCGTTAATTTTGCAAACCATTATCATCCTAACTACTAGCTTGCAGTTATTTTTTTTTAACCCAATTTTCGCGTATGCAGCCTGAGGTTATGACGCGAATTATTATTTTTTTTTTCAAATCATATTGTATTCGATCATCTAGCCATGTCAAGTACACTTTTTTACAGTTACCCACTTCCCAACTCCTTGAACTACCCTCGGCACTAGGCTAAAGGCTCATAGCTTAGGGATAGACTGTTCAACATTACTAACAATACCAAACTAACCTCAAATTCGAACTTGAAGCCTGTAACTTGCTTTCTTTAAATATATTTCCTTTGGTATTCTTTTTATTTAATTTTACTTTATCATAGAATTGTGGCTTCTTGACCTACTGTTTTTATTAGTTGCATACACTTAGACTTCTTTAAGTATCTCAATATTTTTTCTCTGCCAACTCTGGTTTTGAACATAATTTATAGATTTTTAGGCTCTCGACCTTTAAATTCCGAGTCCCTCACTTTAGAGAAATGTGGACAGTGCAAGAGTAAATGCTCCATTGTCTGCTTCTAACTATCACAGAAGTTGTGTCACGGGTACTAGCGTTGGCATGGTGATACCACTAGCGTGGCGATTAGGCGAGCACGCGTACATGTAGATTCCGTAGACCGTCTAGTTTCTCTTTTATGCAACTACAAATATATTACCCTGAAGATTAAGTTACTGCCCAACTGCCCGTGATAAGTTGCATATATAACTATGCACTTTTCCTATATTGTAGAGGTGAGCCAGGGTGTGTTTCCAATCCCTGTTCTTGCCTGGAAAAAGGAGGTCTGGGTTTGTCTACTAAATTCAGAAAGATTGACTGCCTGAGCTTTGAAAATTGGTACAAAAATTCTTGCAGAAGTTCTTTAAAACTTTTTAAGGCCAATGGCTTTCCTGCCCTCTTCTTCCCTAAGTACTTGCTCAGTCCAGTCAGAGTACCAGGCTTGTAAAACATTTTTTTTAATTCTTTCCACTAGGAAGGAGTATGAAGTAAATTGATCCTCTTCAATAACAGATTGATCCAGACCTTTTCTTGCCACATTGTCAGCAAGTTAATTGCCTTCAATCCCTTGATGACCAGGACACCAATAGATTTTGACATCCATTTTACTACTTAGGGATCTGACTTTGAAGGAAAAATAATTATTAGATCTTGTAATTCTTAAAATAGCAGCTTGGCTGTCAGAAGATAAATGACAATTTGCAATACTTTGAAGGTGATAAATATATGTTAATGCTTTTAGTATTGCATAGGTCTCTGCATCAGCTATGCCAATCCTGTCTCCAAGATTATATGATAGTGACTTGAGCTCTCTTGTGTAAGGAAAATACAAAGTCACACCAATGCCACATCCCTTATCCTTGACAAGGGAGCCATCTGTGTCAACAATATGATGAGAGGGAGGAATTGACTCCAGGAACTCCAGATATTGATCCTTTGCACTAGATTTGTTTGAACGAGAAATTGAAGTGGATAAATTCTCTTCCCTCCATGGTGGAGGCCATTTGACATTGACCAACTTCAGTTTGACATATTTTGATAATGGCTTCAATAATAATACAATTCTCTGAAACTGCCCACTAGGCTTTTCATCAAGAAATGCAAACATACCAAGATCAACAGCATCAGAAGGAAAGTCAACCTCATCTTGCAACTTGTAAGATAGGGTTTGATAAAAAATGGGGTGATTTGTTTGAAGTTTTAAATTAGAAGTACATACCTATGCGCGCAAAATAACGATAATTAAGCCTGGGTCCCATTATTGGCTTTGACAGGCTCTACTGTATTGCCAATTTAGAATAGGATGGAGTGGTAGGCCGTGGGATATCCCGGTTATATGATTGACCGTTTCGTAAGTATGTAACATGTACAGGGGCTCCGAGTTAAGTGAACGTAGGCTCAATGATATGTTATGTGTATTATATATACATGTTTATACAATCTAAATAAACAAAACTTACTATCTAGCCTATTTTCACTTAGCCCTGAGCCCCTGTATTATAACTCCGATATCAATTATCACAGTAAAGATCATCCCCGGTTGGCAGCTTGGTAGAAAATATAAAATCGTGACTTACATTCCAGCGCCGATATTTATTTTTTTTATTTCATTTTTTTACAATTAACGCCAAGCAGGCTCACAGGAAGACCCCAGCCACGTGCCTCCCAAGGGGCACTTGGCGTGCCTGTGTGGCTAGGACCACCAGACAGATCAGATTGTATACTAACACTATCGCTATCTACCGACAACCACCAGAGAAGCTTCAGGGCTCCGGCGCCGATATGTGAAGAAAGGGTGTGAGATAGCGGTGACGGAGTAAACAAATGCACGAGTGCAAGGTAGAATAAGATGGATGTTATTATCGTTATAGAGTCACAAGATTAATATGTCTACTTGTGTAGTCTAGGATATTTACGGATTGATGTGCTGTACGTGCCAAGATTCACTAGATGACTCAGCTATTCTTGACACGATACTAAGGGCAGGTGATGATGATTGATTGACTTTATTTTACGTCTACCGAGGCCCATGCGAAGCATGGGCTCTGTTTATTCCCTAGCGGGCCAAAAGACGCCAGGGAGTTACTTCTGGGCTTCAATAAAGTCTACAAATTTACAGGTGTGAAAGAGCGCGTTCCCATGGCTGCTCCTCGCAAATAAATTACAGATCCCGAATAAGGATGAAAATAGATTAATCGCGCCAACCACACACATCCTCTGTGCGCCGGACCAGACTCCCATCACCGTTACCTCCTCTGAGTGGCCTTTTTTTTTTTATATTTTATATTATAAGAAACTGTTGAACGAAAGAAAACGAAATGTTTTGTAGATGGGACTACGTTGGTGTAGTCCTGTTAGTCAGGCAAGGAGTCATGGGTGCATATGTCCGAGTAGAAACAGGTTTGTTTTAACCACTTATCCAACACGAGGTCTCCATCATGAGTGCCAAGTAGATAAGGAAGTGGTTTAGAGGGGGGTCCTTGTGGGCGCCTGGCTCGCCTCTTGGCTATATGACAAAAAAAGAAGTGTAACGGAGCTTTGCGGTGCCCGCAGCGGCAGAAAAGATTGGCATCCCGATGTGAGAAACGTTCATGATAGTCCGCGAAATCCCCATGACCAGACCTTATGGCCAGGATTCGTCCTAGAGTGTCACGGGGAAGGCGGAGTTCTTTTGGGTTGCTCGGTGCCGTGTTGATCTCCAAATGATGGTAGGTCTCTAAATGTGGAAGGAGGCATCTCCAGAGCCTGACTGTTGCCTGTGGTACAAGCGACTTAACCCAGCGTTTTAATCCAGCATTAGAGTATGGAGGTTCTGATGCAAGGGGAAGGTGGCATGCTTCATTCGCTAACTTGTCTGCAGCCACGTTTCCAGGGATAGACGAGTGACCCGGGACCCAACGGACGTTAACTTCACCTTGTGTGATGTGAGGTAGACGGAATCGTCGTTGCCAGTCAGTTTCTAGTTTAAGGAACTCATCGAAAACAGCCTGTGATGAGCCAGAGAAAGGAGTAAGTAAGCGGGAGGCGACTTCTAGGTTATCCAAAAATACCCAGAGATTTGTCGCGAATTTTGTGGTTGAAGAGGCCAGCGCAGACTTTGCTCCTTCTAAAGCCCCTATGGCTTCGGCGTCGAAAACTTCCACACCTTTGCCGAGAGGAATGCTTTTCTGAAAGATTTGTACCCCTCCTTGGTAGGCCACGTAACCGGCGCCTGTGAGGCCATCGGATTGTTTTGAGCCGTCTGTATATAGAGCAATATCACCAGAGGGAATTGTGGCGAGAAAAGAGTTGAAGGCTTGTTTGGCCATTTCCTTGGATTCTCCACGCGGGCCACCCACTCTAGCATAGGCCACCTCACGGTCTTCCCCCGGGGTCCAAGGAGGGAGGGCGATTAAGTTGATTTGCTCGGCCTGGGGAAGGGCTAGTACATTGCGAGCGAATCGTGAAGTGGGGCGATTTAGAGAAATAACTCTATTTGCTCGGCGAAGTAGAGGATGGCGGGGATCGAGATGGCGTAAGCGGGCGGTAGCTGCTGTAGTCCGTCCATTGAGTGCGATTTCTGAAGGAGGCAGTCCAGCTTCACGGTGAAGTGCAGCTGATGGAGTAGTACAATAAACAGGGAGAATTGCACGCGCAGATTTGAGTAAAACTCTATCTAACATTTGGAGTAGAGAGTCTACACGATTTGAGATCCGGTCTCGAGGGCCTTGACAGGATCTTCCCGGCCACCAGGCTTCAGATCCATAGTAAGCAATCGGAAGGACACATGCAACGGCCGCCTGACGTAGCAAGTGAGCAGGAACACCTCGGACTGTGTTACCCAAAGAGGAGAGAGCGTTGCTGACTTTGAGGGCCTTAGAGACTAAGGAGCGCACGTGCCACTTGAAAGAAAGCTTTTTATCGAATAAAATTCCAAGCTAACGTGTGTAAGGATGAGAAATATTTTCCGAGATTGTAAGTGGCCCTGTCATAACCTTGGGAGTAAGCCTCGGGTCTTGATCAGCTCTGGGACGAGAGAAGTGAAGGAGTTCGTATTTTCCAGGGTCGAAGGCTATTCCTTCCTCCTGCCCAAATTGAGAGCCTCTTGCAAGTCTCGGGACAATAATAATGCATTTTCTTGAAGGGAAGACGATGTTCGGAGAAGAGCAACGTCATCAGCATACCCAAATCTTTTTCTGGTCGGACCTAAGAAGAAGAGGGGAGAGAGGTAAAGCATGAAAAGAATTGGCGATGCCGGCGAACCTTCGGGTAGGCCGCTGAGGACCTTGATTATAGGCCCGGTTGAGCCGTCAAGTCGAATCCTTACAGTACGGTTAGTGACAAAGGAGGTAACCCATCGGACAACGTTGTCAGGCCAGCCTTGCTCTCTGAGACGGCGCACTAGTCGTCCAGGGAGAACGCCGTCGAATGCGCCTTTTACATCGAGAGTTAGTACTAAGGTGGTGAGCTTGCTGTTTAAAGCGGTTTCAACATCATGGACTAGGCAAGATGCGAGATCAGTCGCAGAGCGAAGAGGAACGGCTCCGAACTGTTGTGACGCAAGTACCTTCGCATTTATCGCGACCCAAGAGAGTCGCCGAGCGACGAGGCGTTCTAAGCCTTTGCCTAAAACAGAGAGGAGGGCTATTGGGCGGAATGAACGTGGATTAGACTTATCCAGTTTGTTAGGCTTGCTTAACATGACTAAAATGGCTCTTTTGAAACAGGCAGGATGATGTCCCACCAGTAAGCAGCTCTTGAAGAGGCTGAAGACTGAAGAGGCTGAAGACTGAAGATTCAATTAGGGGCCAACTTTTTTTGAGGATTGCCGTGGGAATCTCGTCTTCGCCAGGCGCCGTATTATCTGCACCTAGTATTGAGGTCCTTACCTCCGGAAGGGTGAGATCCGGGAACGGAAGAGCGGAGCGTCCCACTGCGGCTGAGTCAAGCGGTATATCATTAGCCTCCGATGTGTTTTGGAGGAGGTTTCTAGATAACACGTCCCGCTTATCTTCTAATGAGACCGCGGGAGTAGCGGTAGGGTTCAAGGGGTCTTTCAGAGATGGCGAGCGGAATGACCCAACCGAGCGATGCCAGTTGACCATCTTAAAGACATCTTTCGCTGAAGAAGATTGATCCAGTAAATTCCGGAAGAATTGTCGTTTAGCCCTGCGAACAGCGGTTCGGAGCTGTTTCCTTGAAGCGGCGCAAGTTAATGGATCTTCACAATTTCTTCGTACAGCTCTGTGAGCGCGAGCCGCCTCTTTGCACTCGTCATTCCACCAAGGCTGGCCAGTTCCCCTCCCAAGAGTTCGCCGAGCTGATCCTCTGAATGCGTTCTGGAGGGCGGTGCAAAGACTTTCTGCGTATGTGTCTAGAGAGTTAGGTTGTAAGTTGTCCGATAGGCTAGGTATGCTTGTTATTCCTCCTTCGAGGAGAGACAGAAAAAGTTTTTCATCTTGAGTTTCGAGTTTGAGTCGAGCCACGGACTCATGAAACCGACTGTCCCAGGGTATGATGGTGGCAATCGGGGAGTGATCAGATGTAACGTCGAGCTCTGGTACGATAGCAGACTCTGCGCCTGCGAAGAAGAGTGAATTAGAGGCAAAGGTGAGGTCGAGTACGTTTCCCCTGTTATGGGTCGGGACATCGGCTTCTGAGATAAGGGAGATAGAGTTCATATCTATCCACTCTAACAGAGATTCTGCTGCATGCTGATTAGAAGCTGTTGAAGCCTGCCATCTGGTATGTTTAAGGTTGAAATCTCCGGCTAGAAGTATACGCCGACGTAGTATAGAGCGTGGGAGGTCCAGGATGGCTTTTACAGCCTCCCCTTCTGCCCATGAGCCAACTGTTGCATTGTACACATTGACTGCTAAGATATTTGTGCCGGATGGGGCTCTAATTTCAAGGAAGACGAGGTCTTGCGCAGCAGGGCTGTTGTGGGGCAGAGGTTGGAGTTGGTGTGTTTGGAGGCCTGTACCCTTTCGGACGTAGGTGAGAACCCTTGGGCGGATTTTCCAGTTGTCAACTGGAGCAAAGCACTCATAAGAAGAAATTCGTTTAGTTATCCGGCGTAGCCGGTCGCTAAAGATGTAGGGTTCCTGAATGAAGATAATATCATATTTCTCTTCATTAGCAAAAGCAAGGGCCTGTTCATGGGAGGCTGCTCCCCTACAAACGTTAACTTGAAAAAGACGTAGCGGTTTCTTATTCGTGCGGCGTCTATAACTCATCGGGAGTAATTAAGGGAGTGTACGGGTTTGCTGAAGTGAGCAGGGAACTTGGTGGGGAGGAAGCCGGTACCAGAACAAGCTGAGTTGAATTGGGTTGTGTTGAAGGCACATTGGAGCTAGGTTCAGCGTAATTTTCGGACATAACTTGGTCTTCAGGTGTGCCTGAAAGCGGGTTACGATGGCACCCTGCTGTAGTGCAGAGACTTAGCCTTGCAGCAGCTGAGGTTTTCCGGATCTGTGAAACTTGCTCTTTTGTGGGTTTTTGCCCGTTGCGACGCGGTCGGAGGAGACACTTTGGAGCATCCGCTGGATGTGGCCCATGGCAGTGTATGCACCGGGGCGGACATGTATGTGGGTAGGGGCTACAGGAAGGGTGTGATGACTCCATATGTTCTGTCGAGCCGCAAAGTCAGCAGCGGGGAGTGCGGGAGCAGATTCTCACATTGTGCCACTGAAAACAACGGCTGCACTGGATTATTGAACTTTTTTGTGATAGACGGCGTGATAGTACCTCGACACCAAGTATTCGAAGCCTGTTAGGTAAAGTTGAGTCCAGAGGGAAGCGGGCTATGTACCTCGTAGATGGGTCATGTGGAGAATCAATGCTCCCCTTTGTTTCGAAGACAGCTGTAGATGTCAATCCAGTTTCCTCTTTAATCTGTGAGATAACGAGCTCTGCTGTGACGGAGTAGTTAGTAATTTGGTTGTTGTCATCTAGAGCGGTGATCGTGCGTGGAACGTTCTTTAGAAGATAGGTAACCAGATTTTGAGCTTTCTCAATACCGGTAGCGCCGTTGATCTTTCCTTGTTGTACAGCCTCAGAAAATAAGGATTCTAATCTGTCAGCTACAGCGCTTGAAGCTGGCCGGAGGGCGAGGCCTGTAGGGACATACTGGACTTCTTTCAATCATGGCGTGTTATCGCCTAGAATTCTGCGTAAATGAAGGAGTAGCGGGTAAGGCGAGAGAGAGCGTTCTATGGCCTCTGTGTTTAGACGAAGGAATAGCCTCTCGTCAGTTGTAGGTGATTGAGCACGGTATTGCGAGCCACCCAATTTTACGGGATTACTTTTTGGACCTTTTTCTTTAGCCTTTGTTACAACGTTTGCGTATGAAAGAGGTTGAGTTGATTTTATGACAGGGGGTGCAAAGTATCTCATAGCAGAGGATCTCATTGTGCTTATGGATTGAGGAGGCACAGATGTGCCCCTTACGTGTCTTTCGAAAAATTCTAGCGCCATATGTTGGAGGCTTGCTAGAAAGGCCTGATATATTGTCGTCAAGTGTTGGGGAATCAAGGGGGCATTTGGTCCACGAGTTGCATCATCCATTGCGGAAGCAATACCGCCAAACATTAGAGAAGCCTCGTTAGTTCTGGTATTCGCGGTGGTTGTTGCGTGTAGCAAAGTCTCTGCTAGAGACCTCGTCCCGCCCCCGGTTGGGTTAAGGTTAGGGTCAGGAGCTAGCTGTTGGAAATAAGGGTTTCATTAGTGATTTACTAATTGTCATGCGTACTTAAGGGAATACCTACCTTAGTGCACACATACTAATTAATGCACTTACTAAATGCGCTTAACCGTATTTATCGCTAATCACGTAAACCTTGTTAGTCAGTTTTACATATTGGTAGTATATATAGTCTGGTTAGATCCGGATTGTAAAAAATAACAACTCCACTGTGCGTTTCTGACAAAATTACTTCTGTCTTCTTATTCTCTCCAAGTGACACGTGATTAATCAATTGACATTGATTCAAAATTCCCTACTCTTTTCAACAGGTTATGACCCGGTGCCTTTTTTTTGGCAATCATTCACTTGGCTAAGAGAAATTCCTTGTCACAATTTGACTGAACTGTTGCTAACACTTACATTTTTCAACAGATAAAAAATGTCTAGCGCAAACAAACCTTTTCCCTCTGAGAGTGAAGACCCTACTTTCTTCACGACGATTCTAAAAGATCATCCAATAAAAACGTATCCTCTAACGAACGTCGTTCTCCTTACAGGCCAAGCAACTTATGAGACTTGGTTTATTTTCATGATGACAATATGGAGAACAAACGGGATGGCAGAACTAGTGGTTGACGGACAGAAGCCTTCAAGCAAGGCGGATAAAGAAGAGCATAGGTCTTACACTCTTCTATACAATGCAGCGATGGGCATACTTCTTCAAGTGATATCATCAGACCTGCTAAAAGTCGTACTCGAATATTCTGACCCCCATCTTATGTGGTGGTACCTGGTCACTGAATATAAACGAGACTCGGCTTTCGCTCTGGTGTATCAAGTTGGGACACTGTGTCAACTTGTCAACGCATATAGGACAGTTAAAAACCTCTCTGAATATATCCAATTGTTCGAGTCCGAGTGGAATAAGTAATACCGTCTTGCAAAAGACTCAAACAGGGAGTATCAACAAGACTTTGCCAAATTTCTTCAAAAAGATTTGGCGAAACGGGATTTCTTACTTGGTTTTCTGAGTCGACACAAGAAAAATGTTGTTGATAATTTGACTACTAAGTCGAATTTAACATTCGCAGCAGTTAAGCAACACCTTCTTGATATTGATTATGAAGAAACCTCTGAAACTGCTCTGGTAACAGGCAGTGTGAAATTAAAGAAACCTGTATTGTCTCGGCCCTCAGGTGTATCTAAAAGCCACAATAATGTATGTTATTATTGCAAGAAACATTATCCAAAGGCGAAGCACAATCACCACTGGTTCAATTGTCTGAGGCTAAAGGAGGACAAAAAGAAGAATAGAACTGCATCTAATAACCGGAATGCTCAAAATGTCCACACTGAAGCAATGATGACTGCATCCGAGGAGGTGAGGAACCAAAAATTCTTTCTAGATACGTGCGCAAGTACTCACATGTGCCCACACACAGAACGATTCAATGACATCTCTGCAAGTTCCGGCTCTGTGATATCAAGCTCAGGGGAAACAATGGAAGTTTTGGGAAAAGGAACTGTTATATTAAATTGTATTATTAATAATAAACCTATTAATAAATTTATCTTACATGATGTTCTTTACGTTCCTAAACTTCGTCATCCCTTGTTTTCTTGGAAGAAAGAAAGATTAAATGGTTACACCCTTTATGATAATGGTGATAAATTTTGTATTCTTAAAGGAGATAAAATATGTCTTGAAACTGATTTTAATGGACAACTTCCTGTTATCAAGGAAACTCATTCCTGTAAACAAGAAAATGCTTTCTTATCTTATACCTTTTGGCATAAAGCATTATGCCATTCTGCACCTTCATCTATTATGAAAACAGAGAAATTAGTAGAATGTAATATACCACAATGCCCTAAGGATTTCTATTGTGAGCCTTGTGAGTTATCAAAATCAACTCACAAGAAACCCAAACATTCAGAAAGGAAAGCCTTAGTCAAAGGAGAATATATCCACTCTGACCTTTGCGGCCCATTTCCTGTACCTTCCTTAGGTAATGCTCTGTATTATATAAGTTTTGTTGATGATGCTACACGATATTCAACTGTACGATTTCTCAAGACAAAAGCTGATGCCTCTCAAGAAATTATAAACATGGTCAATGAATATAAAACACAATATGGCTGTCAAATTAAGGCTATTAAAACTGATAATGGTGGTGAATATATAAATGAAAGACTCAATAAGTACTTGGCTCAAGAGGGGATTGTTCACGATTTAACCCCTCCATATTCACCTGAGTCCAATGGCGTTGCTGAACGGTTAAATCGCTCCGTTAGTGAAGGTATACGCGCCATGTTAGTACCCATAGCTGAAAAGCGCCTGTGGGCTGAAGCAGTACAAACATTCATCTACACCAAAAACCGTCTTTCACATAGTTCTGTTTGTGGGCAGACACCCTATGAAGCGTTTTTTAATATAAAACCCACTTTAAATCACCTTCAACCTTTTGGAAGAGAATGCTATTTACATATCCCCAAGGCTAAGCGTCCTTCAGGTGGTAAGCTTCTTCCAACAGCAGAGAAAGGCATATTTGTCGGATACACTAAAGTGCTACATCAATATCGAATCTTCACCCCCAACAATGGGAAAATTGTAGTATCAGCTGATGTAAGATTTCCTCCAACAGAGGATGGAAATAATACTTCAAAAGAAATTTCCTCTAATCAGCATAAACTCAATCCTAGCTCTACGCATCCTGATTTGCTAGTTGTCTTATCAAATCCAATACAAGAAATGGTAAATCTCCAAACAAATGATATTACCAATCATAATGTCAACAATGATATTGTCAATGACAACTCAAATACCCAACTGCAACCTGCTACTTCTAATACTAATGAAGTCTTAGAAAACAACGAAACTGCCAAGAATGAAAGATCATTAAATCAAACAAATACTCCCTTACATACTAGATCTAATCGCCTAATTCGCCCTCGCGTGTTTGATGACACGATTACGGGGGAGTGGTGGAAAAGGTCTCGTGCACAAACACAAACTCTTCAAGAACAACCAATTAATTCGGAGACTACTGAAGAAGAAAGTGCATTAATTAGTATATTGGAAATATCGGAGCCTCGGAGCTATAACGAAGCACAACGTTCTCCTCACTGGACTGATTGGAGAAACGCATTTGAAGATGAAATGAAATCACTTCAAGAGAATGAAGTATGGCAAGTTGTACCTCGACCTGAAGGTCGTAAGATCTGCAGCGGTAAATGGGTGTGTAAAGTGAAAGGGAATGCTCAAGGAGAAGTCGAAAGATTTAAAGCACGATATGTGGCAAAAGGATTTTCCCAAACTAAAGGCTTGGACTACGATGAAACATTCGCTCCAGTTGTTCGCCTGGATTCACTTCGATTACTCTTAGCACTTTCAGCACACAAACGTTGGAAACCAAGGCAACTTGATATTAAGACTGCATTTTTATATGGCGTCTTAAATGAAGAAATTTACATGGAACTTCCTGAAGGGTACAGGCAAGATAACCAAGTAGCACGCTTAAAAAGGTGTATTTACGGACTGAAACAATCACCCCGAGAATGGTACTTCAGGTTGGTCGAGCATATCATTCCGCAAGGCTTCGTTTCTACCCTATTAGACCCATGTGTCTTAATCCACAATACAGGTAATTTGATTATTGCTATCTATGTGGATGATATAATACTCTTTGGTGAAAATTGCTCACTAATGGATGACACTGTCAACTTACTCAAATCTGAGTTCAAAGTCAATGACATGGGGGATCTTCATTGGCTATTAGGCATTCAAATTGAGTATTCCAATGCAGGTATCAACTTGTCCCAAATGGCATACATAGATAGAATTCTGACTCGATTTACTATGCAAGATAGCAACCCGGTCTCTACGCCCATTGATGTCAACCAACAGCTCATGGCAGCTGATAAAGGAGATGTCAGGGTTAATGCCACTCTGTATCAGAAAATCATCGGCTCTATCATGTACATTGTCTCTGGAACACGTCCTGACCTAGCATATCCAATTACTCATCTCTCACAATACAATACAGATCCGTCTGTAACTCACTTAAATGCAGCAAAACGATTATTACGGTACCTAAAGGGAACTAGAGAACGAAAATTGCTTTACAAGTATAACTCTCCCCTCGTACTAAATGGATACTGTGATGCATCATACGGTAATTGTCTTGATACTCGTCGAAGTTTTTCTGGTTATATATTTCAACTAGGTGAATCTACATTTAGTTGGAAATCTCGCAAACAACGTACCGTTGCGCACTCCACTTGTGAAGCTGAATACATGGCACTGTCCTTGGCATCCAAACAGTTCATATGGATCGTACGTGGACTTCATCAGTTTGCAAACACAGACATACCCACTTCCTTATCAACAGACAACAACGCTGCTATCGATCTGGCAAACAATCCAAAACTAAGTGATGCTACAAAGCACATTTCAATTGCTTACCATTTCACAAGAGAACGTGTCAAAGACAGAACTCTTACCTTATTACACGTACCATCTGTTGATAACTTGGCAGATATTTGTACAAAAGGTTTGCCTAGCCCGCGATTGAACCACTTGTGCACCTGTATCTTTGGTACAAAGTGAGGAGGGATGTTGGAAATAAGGGTTTCATTAGTGATTTACTAATCGTCATGCGTACTTAAGGGAATACCTACCTTAGTGCACACATACTAATTAATGCACTTACTAAATGCGCTTAACCGTATTTATCGCTAATCACGTAAACCTTGTTAGTCAGTTTTACATATTGGTAGTATATATAGTCTGGTTAGATCCGGATTGTAAAAAATAACAACTCCACTGTGCGTTTCTGACAAAATTACTTCTGTCTTCTTATTCTCTCCAAGTGACATGTGATTAATCAATTGACATTGATTCAAAATTCCCTACTCTTTTCAACACTAGCATGGCTCCAGGCAGTCAACAGAGAGTAATAAGTCACAAGTGATCTTCTTCGAAATAATGTGATGATAATTCTTATAGTTTTGATCTAATTCTGAAGTTTGTACAATCGGTCGTGATGATCATGGGTTGGTTAGATTCTAGAAGAATATAGTTGCAGGTGATGATGATAATGATTCTATTTTTCGTCTGGGGTGATAAACATGTGCCCAGAGCACGTGACAGATATCCCATTCGGGACACAGGACGCTAAAGTCGGAACTCTAGATCTAAGGACATGTCATGTCTGTAAATACATTGCTGTGCTACATTGTTTGAAACTGCGCACATAAAAGGATGGCATACAAAATTTGCAAAGATATATAATGAGACTTCCACAGACTCCCGACTGGTGATCAATCAGTCCCTCTCACCCGCTCCTCCTTTCCATATTAGAGTCTCCGATCAAATAGAGAAAAAAATAAAAAATAAAAAAAAAGGTGTATAGGTAAAGTAGAAGTAAAATAAAAACTTATGCCGCAGCGAGGACAGATTTGCTCAAAATACTGAGAGTGGTCTAGCCATTTAGTCAAAATAAGAGCTCCTTCCGAGGTTCCGAGAAGTGTAGGAATGAGCAAATTGATAGGCCCTTCAGGCCGTCCACCACGTTGTCTCACAATCCGGCAGTAAAGAAAATGTGTTGGAGTCTTTGCAGACCCACAGCGGCAGTAGTTGTTAGCGAGCTCCTGTTTAAAACAAGTGTGATAGGCAGCAAAATCCCCGTGGCCAGTTCTTGCCGCAATTACTTGCCCCAAAGTTTTCCTTCTTAACAAAAGCTCTTTTGGGAATGGAGGGGCGGTGTTTATTCCGAGACCGAAATAGGTCCGGGGCATGTGATCGTTCCACTACTTTTATCTGGCTTGGCTCATCTTGGTTGACATCCATTTGTTAAGTGACGCTATCGAGAATTTTGTTTGGCTGTTTAGAAAGGGTAACGCAGCCCCTTTCTTGGCCTCTACGTCGGCAAGGTTGTTTCCTTCGATTCCTGCATGACTAGGGACCCAACGAATATTTATATTCCCCTCGCGTATGTGCGGGAGCCTTGAGCGGGATTTCCATTGTTTGAGAACTTCCAGAGCATCAAGAAAAATGTATTGTGATGAGATGCTGTTCGTCTTGGTGAAGAGTCTTCTCGCTACCTCGACATTGTCAATGAACAGCCAAATATCATTGGCAAAGCGGGCCGATGGTAGAGAAATCGCAGCTTGGATTCCCTTTAGGGCTGCATGGGCCTCAGCATCATAAACCTCTTTCCCTTTGCCTAGTGGGAAGGCGAATGATTTAACTTGAATTCTAAATTGGAATATGACATAGCCACCTCCAGCCCGATCATCGGGTAATTTAGAGCCATCAGAGTAGACTACTATATCAGCAGGTGGAATCTTCCTGACAAATTCCCCCAAGCAATGCACCCTGTGTTCAGGCATAGTTGATGGGTCGTTAATTCACCTCAGGAAGTCTTGTAGAGGTTCTTGAAGCTCCCAAGGGGCAAAAATGAGAGCGTCATATTGATCTGATGCTGGGATGCTGCTTTGAGAGCGTGCAAATCTTGAAAAAGCGGGTGTACTAAGTGACTTCTGCCCTCGTTGGAATAGGGGGTGTCGAGAGTCTAACTTTCGAACACGGACAGCAGCTTTCCTTGATATGTTATCGAGCGCAACTACAGCTGGTGGTAGACCAGCCTCCCAAAGGAGTGCAGGAGACGGTGCGGTGCGTAAGACAGGTAAAATCGCTCTTGCTGTAGCTGCATGGACTTTATCTAACATATAAAGGTGCTGTCCAACTTTATTAGAAATGGTCTTACCGCCATGTTTTTTATTTATTCCTGGCCACCATGTCGCCGCACCAAAGTGTGCTATAGGCAGGACGCATGCCATTATCGCATTCCTGGAAAGTTTAGGTGACACGCCGCGAAGAGTATTACCGAGACAGCGAAGAGTATTACCGAGACAGCGAAGAGTATTACCGAGACAGCGTAGAGCCATCGCAACCCTGAGAGCCTTTGATGTTTGAATTTTCACATGATGTTGGAATGTGAGCTTCCTGTCGAAGTGTATTCCAAGCCATTTGATGTAAGGCCGTACATTATTCTCGGCGATGGTAAAGTTGCTAGCGAGAACCCATGGGCTCCGATCTTTATCCCTGTGTTTTCTCGAGTAGTGGATTAACTCTGATTTTGACTAGTCAAAAATTATCCTCTCTTGAACACTCCCGGATAGGGCTTGATTGATTGCTGAGCTAATCTTCTGCGAGTTGACTTCAATTGTAGGAGATATCTCCGGAATCGCTATGTCATCGCTATGTCATCGCTATGTCATCGGCATATCCAAAAGATTTTTGAAGGCCTTCTAACTTAAAAAGTGGCGAAATGTAAAGCATAAAAAGAATTGGGGACACCGGAGAGCCCTGTGGGAGTCCACAGTCAATTGCTCTCGGTGCTCCTACCTCTCCATCGATGCGAATGCAGACTTTGCGTTCAGTGGCAAAGGATCCGATCCAGTTACAGAGATTGCCTGGCCAGCCTTGTTCGCGTAAACGTCTTACTAGTCTACTAGGAAGAATAGTGACAAAAGCTCCTTTGATGTCCAGAGTAGCAACTGTGGCGGTTAGGCCTTTATTTAATGCAGTTTCGATGTCATGAGTTAGGCAAGTCGTTAGATCTACAGATGAGCGAGACGGTACTGCACCAAATTGTCGACTGGTAAGCACCTTGTGTTTAATGGCGACCCACGCCATTCGCTTAGTGACCACTCTTTCAAGGCCCTTACCTAAAATGGAGAGGAGAACAATTGGTCTATACGATCTTGGAGAAGTCATATCTGCTTTATTTGGCTTTCCAATCATTGCTATAATCGCGGTGCGAAAACATTTAGGGTGGTGGCCGGCATCAATACATGCCTGAAAGAGGTCTAATACTAGGGTTGAAATCTGTGGCCATGCTAGACGAAGAACTGCAGTAGGTATTTCATCTTTTCCTGCAGTTGTGTTCCCAGCTGCAAGAATGGCGTTCGAAACTTCATGCATAGTTAGCTGGGGAAAAGGAAGCATAGCTCTCGCTACTGTCGGAGCTGTTAAGGTTATGTCAGCCACTTCAGACTGATTACGCAGGAGATTGTTTATTAAGACTTCTCTTTTATCTTCGAGGCTTTGAGCAGGCGGTGCATCTAGGGAGAGAGGATCAATGAGTGGGGGAGAACGAAAGTTTCCCTTCGACTTATGCCATCTGGTTATATCAAATGCGTCTTTAGCGTTGCTGGCTTCATCCAGCTTTTTGTGAAAGAACGAGGCCTTGGCTTGTTTTACAGCCTTTCGGAATGCTTTTTTCTCTTCATGTGAAGGAGCCGTGGAGCGAGCGGCCTCTCGATATCGTTTTCTTGCTTCCTTGCAGCTTTGATTCCACCATGACTGGCCTCTGTTGTGCTGTAAGGATCTTTTTGCTGATCCAGCAAATGAGTTGTGCAATATTTGAATTAGGTCTTCAGCTCTCTTGTCAAGACTCGGTGGAGATCCATCGGAGGGGAAGGAGTTCCGTTCAGGTGAGATTGAAGGAGTGAAAAGAAAGTCGCTGTGTCGACTTTTGAAAAACAAAGTCGAGAATGAGTGAAAGACTTGTGTGCTTTGTAGGAGAGTACGATTAGTAATGGGTAATGATCTGAAGTTACATCAAGGTCCCGTTGGACTGATGCAGCGATTCCTGCTGTAATTAGCGAGGCGGAAGCAAAGGCAAGATCTAAGACATTCCCACGGTTGTGGGTTGGCTTGTCTATCTCAGATATAAAGGAGATATTCTTGGGCTCTAGCCAGGAAATGAGAGCGTCTGATTGAGTAGAAGGAGAGGAACGATGGGAAGGGTGCCAAAGCCGATGATGGAGGTTGAAATCTCCTGCAAGGATTATATTTTGTTGGAACTGATTTTCTGGAATAGAAACAAGGAAATATACCCCAGCGCCTGGATTTATAGCTCCAGGAGGAGCGTTATAGACATTTATAACTTGTGTAGGAGGGAGACTAGGACCTTTGATGGTTAGGATGAGGACATCCTCGGCCCCTTTCTCTACCTGACGATAGGGACGCTCTTGAACGAAAGACAGTGTGTTACTAATTCGTGAATATGTTAAAACTCTAGGTCTAGTAGACCAATTATCGATAGGAGTGAAACATTCGAAAGGTGGGTGTTTGCATGTAATTCTCCTTGAGATTTCTTTGGAGACGTATGGTTCTTGTACTAGCAAGATATCTGCATTCGTTTGAAAAGCAGTTGAAAGAGCGATTTGTTGCGCAGACGAGCTGCGCCCTACATTGACTGAAAGTATTCTCAGAGAAGTGGTCTCAGTAGTCATTAGTTTGTTTCCATTGAGCTACTCTGTTGGCTATCTAAAGCAAGAGGTGCGAATTTCCCCCCGGATATTATGGGTGTTTCCTTAAATAGGGTTTGAGATGTAGGTGTGGTCTTTGGAGGAGCTAGCTTCTCAATGTTAATCGCAGATGAGCCAGCCGTTGCTTGACTCCCGATGGCACCACAATGAGCCGCCTTTAGGCGAAATCTAGCGGCTGCAGCAGCCTGTCTAATTTGAGCCATTTGCTGTTTAGATGGTAGTGAATTATCTTTTCGGGGCCGAATAAGACATTCTAATGAGTCAGCCGGATGGGGACCGTGACTATTTGCGCACTTTGGTGGACAGAAGTGATCTTTTGAGGGGTCACAAGAGATATGGCCACTCTCCAAGTGTTGAGTTGACCCTTATAAACGACAGCGAGGAAAACGAGCACATAATCGTTCATTGTGCCAGCCGAAACACCTTCCACATTGGGGAGTTTTAAATTTTTGTGGTAGTAACTTAGTAGGAACTCGCACTCTAAGGAGAGATATCAGCTTGGAATGAACTAGTCCTTTTGGGTAAAGAACAAAATAGCTTTTTTGGTGGAAGAATTCAGAGTTACATGAGCCTCGAGACTCTAGAACATTGATAGGGGAAACGTTGGTTAAGTCTGTTAACGCCTCTGCGACAGTCGTTGCAGTGATTTCTACCAGTTCCATTGAGGTACCATTGTAACTTGAATAAGTACGGGGAACACCAGATAATCTATAAGCATTATGCTGTACCGGCTTCTCAACTTTGCATTGACCCTGAGATGACAAAGAGGAATCGATTTTGCCCATTCGGGCATACAGAGTCTCTTGGGCCTCTGTGCTAAAGGGACAGATAGCAAAACCTGTTTTGGTCATCTGTACTTCGAGAACAAGTTTCTCTTTGAGAAACAAGTTCAGCTGTTGTTACAAAGCGTAGGGTGACATGCTAAGACCAGGGTGACCGGTGCCGAGTCGTACTAGAAGACGATTATCTTCAGGGGCTTTCTTTATACCAGATCGGCCGTTAGTCTTGGAATTTCCTGGTGCCGCGGGTGACTTATTTGTCGGAGACTGTCTTTGCGGTCCGTGAGGAGGAGCTGAAGCCGCAGTAACAGCAGCAAATGATTTAGGTTGACGAGAACTAGCGGTGGCGGGTGTGGCGGCGAGTGTAGCCTGTGCCACATTTTTTAGATGAGAATTAGGGACTGAAGAGTAAGGCGCCGGTGGGCGCGGTGAGCCTCTAATATGACACTCGAAGTGTCGTCGGGCTATGCAACTAAGATCCGTGACGAAGTCGCGAAATGGCT
This sequence comes from Podosphaera xanthii, assembly GCA_028751805.1. NCBI lineage: Eukaryota > Fungi > Ascomycota > Leotiomycetes > Helotiales > Erysiphaceae > Podosphaera > Podosphaera xanthii. Next base: position 412,057 of record JAPWIX010000005.1, read on the forward strand.
TTTGGAGGTGATTGGGAATTGAATTATTATCGTCAATAGCATCATCTAAGACGCTAGCAATGTGTTGGAACATGAGTGTTGACTCTTGGCTCTGGGTGGTTGCAGCTGAGGTTTTTGACAGTAGCATCTCTGTCAGCGAGACCTCTTTGGCCTTACGGGCAAAGGAATTTAGGGGTGGCGGGGGGAGGGATGGTGGAGGAAGGGGAAGATTAGTCATGGCAAGCGCGAATAATGCTGAAAAACTTTCAATACCGGTAAATGAAGTATTCTTCTGTGTACAGTGTGTATGCAGTGACGTACAAAATCAATTTCAGCCACCAACAAGCTCTACACGTGCTACCCAGGACTGAAGGAGAAGGGAAATAACGGTTTGTACTAAGGGCAGGTAAGGAGACGTGAATGGTATAGGGTGTGAGGGGATCACATGCCCGCTGATTAATGTAAATAGATGATCAAACAACAGTTTATTTGTTTTTATTTTATTTTTTTTAATTAAGTCCAAGGCAAAGCCCTTTTTCTCTCTTGGGTCATGGACTGGTGTATACGGCTAAGATCAAGTCTAAGACACGCGTAACTCGGTCCCACCGCGTGAACCGCTACATAAATAGTAGCTGGTTATATACATTTAACACAAACCCAATCCAACTCCAAAATCTAACACCTACTTCCCCCAACACATGAAAATCAAAATATATCAATTTGTAATCTAGAAAACGCAACTTCTCATTCCGTTTTCCTCCATGTCATGCCTTTAGCGATAACTAATCGATTCGATCCCCGCTGAGAGCAGTAGATTGGCCAGCATTTTGACTGTTAAAACAGCCAGTTTCCTGCGCAGATATGGTAAAGCTCCTGAGGCATTTGGGCCCAAGAAGCTTGTTGACGAAGTCGTTGTGAGACATTGATCTCCTAAGCTTACGCGTGATATTCGCGTGAAGTCTACAGTGAATAAAATGGGTTGGAGTTGTTTCCTCCCCGCATGTACACCCCATGAGAGCGTTTGAAAATTGGAATCGGCGATAATATGCTGCGAAATTGCCATGACCTGTACGGGCTGCGATCAATTCGCGGAGTAACCGCCGTGGGAAGAGATAGTTCTGGGGGTTTGCGTAGTCGCATGAACAAGTCTAGTTCCCGATATCTAGACGGGCAAGCTTCTTCCCACCAGTCGTCAAGGAGCGCCTGTTGTCGCTGATTCATAAGTCGTCGATGGTATGCCAGGTTAAGTAGTCCCGGCTTTATTTCCAGGTTCGGCAACCCTCTCAGGGCAGATCTAGCTATGGAGTCCGCTTCAACGTTCTCCTGAATCCTTGGGTGTCCAAGTGCCCAGTTTATAAATACTTCAGCTGTCTTAGAAAACGCATGAAAGCTACGTACGTCTTTGAGGCTGGAAGATGAGGTACCTGTAATTAATATTTTTACCGCTTGTTGGCTATCCAACAAGACGTGGATACGCTGCTTTGTATCCCCGAATTTCCGTTGTTCTTCCTCAACGAAACTCAGGGCAGCCTCTAGAGCATTTTTAGCCCCTATAATCTCTGCATCTAGGACTTCTCCCCCATGTGCAATGCCACTGCTTCGGAAGAAGGTTGTCCCTTCTCTTTTTAGGGCGAAGCCCCAAGTAGAGCGTCCATGTCCTTCAGATGATCCATCTGCATAGGCGCAAATCTCTCTTCCAGGAACGTTTTTGATCCACCGTGTGCAGGCCTCTGTTTCTATCTCCCATGTTCCAAGTGCGGGGACGTAAGTTGGAGTAGGTATGATATCAGTTGCCTCTGATTCCGGCAGCTGTTGGAAGGCACGTTTGACGCGCGACATCTGAAGCTCTGGTCTCGCGGACCCTTTTTTCTTTTTCTTGTATTTCTGAGGAACCACGTTTGGGCACACAGATGCCCTACTTCTCAAAGGGTGTTGTTTATCGAGAGATTTAAGCCTAGCTGCAACTCGAATTCGGTTACCCTCGAGCAGAATGTTTGCTGGTGGTATTCCTGCTTCTCTATGCAGGACAGCGTTTGGTGTGGTCCTCATAACAGGTAATGCAGCGCGCAGGCCCGTCAGAATTGCTTTATCGATCATGCTACACATGTTAGTAGTGGAAGGAGTACTTATCCCCCTTAGCGTAGGTCGTTTTAGGCCTGGCCACCAAACATCTGATCTAAAAGTCGTTACTTGTCATGGCTGCCAAGAGCTTAGAGTCAGATGTCCAATATTAGGGGCAAGGGTCCACGACACGAGGCAGTTACGCGACTGACTAGGAAAGTCGGGCATGACTTATTTACGCGACTCACGGAAAGAGTCAGATGCGGATGATACGAAGGCTACAGTGTTAGGTTAGTTTGAGCTTGTATCTTGATTCCGGAAAGACTATGTAATTAGGTGTAACCTGTATATATATAATGAGACTGGATCTGGGACTTAGATCTCCAGCTTCTCAATCTATCTTCTTGCATTACTTGCTTGCATCCTTTCGTCTTGTTCCATTTGTCTTGTTTCGTTCGTCTTGTTCCGACCTAAGTCTACCGCCCCACGTCATCCGTACCTCGCAGATGGCGATTATACTCAACTTGTTGCACGCCGTAACATTTTGAGAAGCTCTAAATCGTGATGTCGGGGTCAAGAATGGATCTAGATAACGCGGCCTTACCAAGAGACCCATCATGGCAGCTCATCAGTAAAAATTGGGATCAGATAATCACCCATTCAACTCCCTTAAAATTCGCCCTTCCTGCAGATATCCCTGCACCTATTCGGCATTGTCTCAACATCGCTCATGCAGCAGGAAAGTCCAGCGTAGGAAATAACCCTATTGATTACGAAGGTATTTATCCTGCGTCAGCAACGGCCATACAATCCGAAGTAATTGATAACGCAATATGCTTGGGCCAAGGGCTGGCCCTGATGGCGAGCAAACCCTCGACACCACCTCCATCGCAAATCATTTCTCAACCATCTCCACCTACTCAAATAGTTCACACTCCTAGTCCCCCAAATCCTAGTGCCCCGGAAAAATTTGATGGAACGAGGTCTCAATTTGGAAGCTTTGTCACCAAGCTTCAACTCCAGTTCCGTGCAAACTCGAACGCCTTCTCCTCTGAGGAATCTAAGATCCTGTATGCTGGATCATATCTTACCGGAAACGCCTACGTTTGGTTTGAGCCCCATGTTGACCAGACAACCGGCAACGTTTCCTTTACCACATTTGCAGAATTCTTGCAATCTCTCCGTGCTGCATTTGACGATCCAGACGCCTACGCAACATCCGAGCGGCAGTTAGAAGCACTTCGGCAAGAGGCTTCGTGCGCGGCGTATTACGCGAAAATTGTCTCCCTTTTTTCTTTGCTTGGCTGGGCCGAACCTAAGGTCCAAATCCATCATTTTCGGAAAGGGCTGAAGGAGGTTCTTAAAGATGCGTTGGTTGGAAAGAAAATGCCGGTCACCTTCCCTGAATTTGCAGCAGAATGCATCACACTGGACAATGAAATTTTCGCTCGAATCCGGGAGAAGAAATCAAGCAACTCGCCGGAGTCAAATCAAACGTTTAATCCTCTCCCCAAATTTAGGCCCACTCTCACCGTGCAGCAACCCTTCTCAGAAAACTCAGGTGGGGATCCCATGGAGCTCGACAACTCGGAGGCAGGAAAGCTGCGCGTAAAGCGTATCGCAGAGCTAATAATTTGTGCGGGTACTGTGGGAGACCAGGTCATCGGGTTGCTAACTGTCACGTCCTGGAAGCACGCTCATTGAGGCCAAAATCAACTGTGTCTAACGCGGAAATTTTAGATAGGGATGTATCCAATATCACTTCCATAGATCAGTCAAAAATTAGTTTTGCTAGAGAAAAAGCGACCTTTCCCTAGCTTATCTTCCTTCTCAAACTTTTTAAATACTCCTCGTCATGTCGCAATATCATCTTCGAATTTCTTTGCTGTTCTAGATGTAGAAGAACCTCAAGCTTTTGATAATTTAATTTCCCAATCTCAGAGATATAACCATCCACCTCCGGTAATCCATACTCTCGACCTCGGTAATGAGAAACCGTTGGCAATTACCGCTCTCCTTCAGCAAAATATTCCTGCTCATACCATGATAGACTCTGGAGCATCCACTTCCTTTATCGATGAGTCGTTCATCAAAAGAAATCGATTAAGAGCTCGAAAGAAACTCTCTCCGGAAACTGTCCGAGTTGTGGACGGAAGACAATCATCTTCAGGCCACATTACCCATGAAATTGACTTACAACTTCAACTAGGTTCTCATTCCGAAAACTTAACGTTCCAAGTAACTCGAATTGCCCGATATCATGTTATCCTAGGCAAGTCATGGCTCTCAAAACACGACCCGGAAATTAAATGGAGCAATAATATCGTCTCCTTTACCTCACCCTTCTGCCAGGAGACATGTCTAGTTTCATCTCCAGTCTCAACATATTCAATCAACACCTCTACAATGCCCTCGCCGGAGAATGTTACCCCGCTGTCAATCTCAGCTCTACTAAAATTTAGCAAGCGCTGGGACAGCCAAATTTTCTCTGTTTCAATCAAGGAAGTTGGTGAATATTCGGAAGAAAGACAGAACCTGGAATCTGAAGAATCTGCCGACCTGCGCCAAAAAATCCCCCCACAATTTCACGGGTTCCTGTCCGTATTCTCGTCGAAGAAAGCAGAGATTCTCCCCCCACATCGTTACATAGATCACGAAATTCCGACCGACACAACCCAGAAACTTCCTTTAGGGCCCCTGTACTCCATGTCGAACGCGGAACTAGAAGCCTTAAGACAGTACCTGAAAGAAAACCTTGAAAAAGGATTCATCGAGCCGTCGACTTCATCATTTGCATCTCCGGTCCTATTCGTTAAGAAACCAGGGGGTGGGTTGCGATTCTGTGTCGATTATCGAGCACTAAATGCCATAACAAGGAAAAATGTATATCCCCTGCCCCGAATCGACGACTCCCTTCGACAACTACTCGACGCTAACATCTTTACACGTCTTGATTTGAGAGGTGCGTACAACCAAATTCGAATCAAACCTGGCGATGAGTCTAAGACTGCGTTCCGTACACGTTATGGGCTTTATCAATATAAGGTTATGCCATTCGGCTTGACTAACGCTCCAGCAACATGTCAACAGTTCCTCAACGACGTCTTACGAGAGTACCTAGATATCTTTGTAGTCGTTTATTTGGACGACATTCTAATTTACTCCAAGACCGCGGCTCAACACGAGGATCATGTTCGAAAAGTCTTGCAAAAATTGCAACAATACGACCTTTTTTGTAAACCTGAAAAATGCGAATTCGGCGTTAAATCGACAACCTTTCTGGGGTTCGTCGTATCGCCACAAGGTCTGTCTATGGACCCTACAAAAGTCCAAACTATTAAAGAATGGAAGCCTCCAACAAACGTCCGTGGCGTGCAATCTTTCCTGGGTTTCGCCAATTTCTACCGAAGGTTCATCAAAGATTACTCGAAAATTGCAAGCCCCTTATTTGCATTGACCCGTAAGGACAGCCCCTTTCTCTGGACCTCGGCATGTCAATCAGCCTTTGATTTGTTAAAAACCGCTTTTATCTCTGAGCCTATACTGCGTCACTTCGACCCCTTACTAGACACAGTCCTTGAAACTGATGCATCAGACAAGGTCATCTCGGCTGTGCTTTCTCAATACCACTCGGGTCTAAACTCCGTAAAAAAACTTCACCCTATTGCATATTTCTCACGAACAATGTCTCCAGCTGAACTTAATTATACAGTAGGGGATAAAGAACTCCTCGCTATTGTGGAAAGCCTTAGGGAATATCGACAATACGTTTCCAACCTAACTTCTCCAGTACAAATAATCACGGACCATCAAAACCTAACGGCCTTCACAACAAAACGTATATTAAATGGAAGGCAAGCTCGATGGGCCCTTGAGTTAGCGGAAATAGATTTTCGTTTAGAATTTCGTCCAGGGTGCAAAAATTCTAGAGCTGATGCATTGACTCGTCGATCAGAAGACCTCGCTATAAGTAGTAGGTCAAAAGAGCAAAACCTCATTATTAATCCTAACAAATTCGCCGACCCTTCTATTTCGACACTAGTACTAAATTTGTTTTCTTGTTTGTCTTCAGAGGTTGAGGAGGAAATCCCAACACTCAAATTAAATGACTCTTTAGTTAAGGAGTTCCAAAGTTTGCTCGCCTCGGATTCGTTTGGTCAAGATATTATTAAGGCACTCAAATCATCTTCAACTCGCCATTCTCAAGTGGACCTTGGTTCTTGTCGCGTCAACAACGACGGACTCCTACTTGTCTCGGAAATGATTTATGTTCCGGAACCTCTCCGTACTAAAATTATTTCAATTTCTCATGATCACCCTGCCGCGGGACACCCGGGCAGAGCCAAAACTTTTGAACTTGTCTCGCGTGATTTTTGGTGGCCCAAATTAAGGGCAACAATCGAACGCTTCATACGAAACTGCGACACTTGCGCAAGGATTAAGCCAATTAGACATGCTCCCTATGGTTACCTAAAGCCCTTGGAAATACCGCAAAAACGATGGCAATCTATCTCCATGGATTTTGTTACCGGCCTCCCGGTATCTGCTGGGTTCGATGCTTTACTAGTAGTCGTCGATCGACTGACCAAAATGAGCCACTTCATCCCAACTACAACAACTTGCTCTGCTTCAAACTTGGCTATCCTTCTTCGAGATAATGTTTTTCGTTTGCACGGCCTTCCTGAGTCCATCGTCTCGGACCGCGATCCAGTTTTTACTTCGACCTTAGCCCGAGAAATGGCAGCTTGTCTCTCGATTGAACTCCATTTTAGCACCGCCTTTCATCCCCAGACAGACGGACAAACAGAACGAGTGAACGCTCTTTTAGAACAATATCTCCGTGCCTATTGTAACTACCAACAAGATGATTGGCATAGCTATCTTTCAATGGCGGAATTTTCTTATAATAACACTGTTTCATCTTCAACCAAAGTCTCTCCATTTTTCGCAAATTATGGATACAACCCCCGTTACCGGATTATCACTCGTTCAGAATTCCGCAACAAATCGGTGGAAATCAAAGAATTCCAACAATATATTAAAAACCTTGAAGATTTTATCCGCTCAGAAATCAGATATGCACAAGATGTAGCGGCACAAAACGCAAACCTGTCACGTATACCTCCACCAGTATTCAAAGTAGGAGATAAAGTATGGCTTCTTCGAAAACATATCTCAACGACAAGACCATCGAATAAGCTGGACCACAAAAGATTGGGACCGTTTAAAATATCAAAAAAAATTTCTTCGCATGCATATAGGTTAAAGCTTCCCTCCACGATGAAAGTACACCCGGTATTCCATGTCTCACTACTCGAGCCCTTCGCGACGGACCCACTTCCGGGACAGATCAATCCTCCTCCACCGCCAATCATAGTTGATGGTGAATTCGAATACGTTGTCGAGGAAATACTGGATGCGAAGCCTCGAGGTTCGAAGCCCTTCTTAGTGAAATATCTGGGCGATCCCGTTCCCACCTGGGAGCCTTACGAATTTGTAAAAGATCTGGAAGCGCTTGATAAATTCTACTCGAAATACCCATTTAAAAATATCTTCGCTCGTAGGAACTTCGCGCACCGAAGAGAGGGAATAGTGTCATGGCTGCCAAGAGCTCAGAGTCAGATGTCCAATATTAGGGGCAAGGGTCCACGACACGAGGCAGTTACGCGACTGACTAGGAAAGTCGGGCATGACTTATTTACGCGACTCACGGAAAGAGTCAGATGCGGATGATACGAAGGCTACAGTGTTAGGTTAGTTTGAGCTTGTATCTTGATTCCGGAAAGACTATGTAATTAGGTGTAACCTGTATATATATAATGAGACTGGATCTGGGACTTAGATCTCCAGCTTCTCAATCTATCTTCTTGCATTACTTGCTTGCATCCTTTCGTCTTGTTCCATTTGTCTTGTTTCGTTCGTCTTGTTCCGACCTAAGTCTACCGCCCCACGTCATCCGTACCTCGCAGACGGCGATTATACTCAACTTGTTGCACGCCGTAACATTACTGGGACAATGCATGCATCTACAGCTCTGACCAATGGCATCGGTGCTGCTCCACGGTAGGCGGAGTTAAAACGTCGCATATGTTGAGCCACTTTCATAGCATTACCACACCATTGGGTGACGTGATACTGGAAGTTGAGGCGTGGATCGAGATGGACTCCGAGCCAGCGAATATGTTCGGCTGGCTCGACAGGCGTGCCACTCACGTTGAAGACTGCTGCTGTTTCACGGTGACGTCCTGGGAATTGTATAACCTCTGTCTTCTCGGAGTCGAAAGCGACAGCATTATTTCGTTCCCATTCGAAAAGATAATCCACCTCGCGCTGAGCTGCTGCAGCGGACTCAACAATAGTAGGGCCAAATACTAGGATACCAAAGTCATCTGCATAGCTAAACCTTAGATGTGAGTTGCCACTACGCATGGGTTCCGCCATGTAGAGGAGAAACAAGAATGGAGGGATGGGTGAGCTCTAAGGTACACCGCAAACTAGCTCTTTCTGAGTAGTTATCCCTCCAGGGTAACGAATTTGAACCCTTTGGTGTACTAGAAATGAAGTCGTCAATTGGAGGATGTGACTGGGCCATCCCTGTTCTTGCATTCTGGTCACTAGTCGGTTGTGGAGGACTGCGTCAAACGCTCCTTGGACGTCAAGTGTAACAAATGTGGCAGCCCACCCTTGTGAGCGAGCTTCTTCAACATCGTGCACGACACAAGATACAAGATCAGTCGCTGATCTTTTCGGGAGTGAACCAAATTTTTGTTTGCCAACCACGTAGTAAGTGATCGCAAGATGTGCCATACGTTTAGCTAAAAGCTTTTTTAATCCCTTTCCTAAGCATGAGAGGAGAGCAACTGGTCTCCAGCCTTTGACTGTGGTTGGGTCTCGATTGGCCTTTTGGAGGACTACAACTTCGGCCAACTTGAAGCAAGTTGGATGTATTCCAAGCCGAATGCAGGCTTGAAATAGTAGGGTCACATAGGGTCACATAGGGTCCAATAGTCTTCCAGCAGGCTGTAAGAAGTTCAACTGAGATTCCATCTGCACCTGGTGCTGTGTTACCGCAGCCAATTGTGCAAACGCGGACTTCTTCCTTGGATACATTATCATTCCAAGGGATACAACTCTCATTTACGCTGGTGCATGGTGGAAGGTTGTCTGTCGCCTTGTGCCGAGCGAGGAGAGCATCTCGCAGGATTGTTGCCCGTTCTGCTTGATCTGAGACAAGTCGTCCGTTCAGGTCGAGTGGGGGAGGGATATTTGCTTGTCGAGGATTTAAACAACGCATCAACTTAAATATTTCCCCCGAGGTAGTCATGGACTCGACCTTGCGCGTCAGGTGTTCTTTTTTAGCGTTGCTGATTGTCGCTCGCAAATTCTTCGCAAATTCTGCACGTTCTAGGGGCGAGGGGGCTTTTCGGAATTCTGCATTGGCAGTCTTGCACTGGGGCGTCCACCAAGGAGCAGATTTACCACTATCATTTTTGGCTCGGGTCCCTGTCGCTTTGATCGCGTTAGAGATATGGAAACACAGATCTTCGGCGTATTCTTCGACTTTCTCTATAGAATCGAGTTGCGGCGGTGGATGTACCCATTGCGCAATGGCTAAGGCATACCTAGGTAGGTTTTCTCTTCGCACTCTTATCTTGGGAGGCTCTCTATTCACAGCTGCGGTAGCGATAGGTATTTGGCCACGGATGGGAAGGTGGTCACTGGTTACACATTTGCTGTGGTCGACCCAAGCACGAGCGCCGCTGATATGGGTCCAGGTAAGATCGAGTGTATTACCTGCTCGATATGTGGGCTCGCCGAAAATGAGACAAGTAAGATTGTGACTTTCAGCCCACCTTTCTATCTCTTCACCCTGTCCATAGGGTCGAGTCGTTCCTGGTTACCAGACCTAGTGCACGGCGTTAAAGTCACCGGCTGCTACAGAGTTCTGAGGGGGGAGCCAGCTGACTAGGGGACGAATGGCTGTCGAGTTGTTTGGCGCCTTGTAAACATTGCATAAGGTAATTCCATTGATAGCTACCCAGAAGTAATCTCCGGTTGGCGTTGCACATGGAAATATCTGTATGGCTGATAATATCCTGTTACTCTCTCGCGTGTAACTCACAGCCCTTGGTCTAACATCTACGCCACCAGTGGGAGTGTGACAGATATATCCAGGGTGTGACTTGGTAGTCTTTGTGCGCTTTTGCCATAAAGGCTCCTGTATTAGCAAGACATCCACGCCTAGCTCATAAGCTCGGGAAAGCGCAATGTCGTCCGCTGAGCCTCCTCTACCTACATTGATTGACATAAAACTTGGAGTAGGAGGGAGGCGGGAAGGGTCACTTGGGGTGCCCTTCATATTTGCTCTTCGGAGTTGGCCTCTCCAGTTGGCGCAGCGTCAGTAGAGGCTGTATCTGTCATAAGCGCGTCAAACATGTTGACTGACTTGATTCCTGCGGGGCTTGCTGGGATTTGTTCCACGGCTGCTATACCTGCTGTAGCTGCTGCTTCTGCATGATCGAGATGGAATCCGTTTTGTCGATGTACCAAGCTCGTTGGTGGCGTTCCAGGTTTCTGTCATGATACAGTATCTATTGTTAAGATGTTTCGGATCTAACTTCAGACTGTTATTTTGAGATATGGCAAGGAAATAATATAGCTACTAGCGGGTCTTACATGTAGATAAATAGCCTCTTGATCCATCTAGATGAGAGGGGGCGGTTTAGGTTCTTTCTTGAGAAATATACTATAATCATCATTATCATAATTTATTACTTTAGTGATTTATATTGTCTCGAGTACCACCGTCACCAAATTTATGACTTCGACTTTATATATCACAAATCGTTAAAACATACATCGCCATAATAAACTTTTAAAGTCGAATACTGCACGTCGAACTGCTGCTTTGGCTCGTGCTACTGCTGAAAACTCACGCTGACTGGCCTGTCGGATAGTTACGAGTTGTTCCTTAGTGACTGGTCCAGATCGGGTTGGGCGAGCCAAACAGTTGCGGCTGTCAGATTGATGAGGGCTCCCACAGTTTCGGCATTTTGTGTGTAATGGTTAGACGCCCGTGTTCACGAGGTACGATTGATAACCGGAAATAATTGATTTTTATTTTATGAACTAACAACTGCCTGAAAATGTCTGAAAAACGCCCCCCTTTATATTCTCTTAACCCCCTAAATACACACTAACTCCTACTCCTGCCCTGAGCCCTCCTGTGTGCCATTTAGGTTCGTTATCCCTGTTTACGTACTTCCCCGTGTACCTAGTTCCCCGGTACATGTACTAGTACTCTCCTCGATGCACGAGCCCGTCCGACTAGGGCAATTACCGGGATGGTTCCAGCTACCATACCTCACATGGGCACAGCCCATGACATTACTCCCCCCCCTTCTAGGCCTCCGATTTTTTGCGGGGACCCTGTCTGGCGCCCTCTTCTTCTCCCACGTTGTCTCCTGTGCCAAATTCTCTTTTGAAGTGATCTAACACTTCAACATCCTCAAAGCCTGATCTGTCTTCCCAGGTAGGCTCAGCAAATCCCTCCCATTTGACCAATAGCCTTCTAACCCAGCCACTCCCGCGTCCTTGCTGCTCCGCTCTCAAGATTTTTTCTACCCTCTGTTCTGGAACGGAATTTGGGTTTGTTGTGGCAGGTGGTTGTACATTGTCCTTGATCTGTGACAGGAGGGGGTCCTCGTTTGCTTTGCGAAGTAATTCGACATGGAATCTAGGCCAAACCTTAGATGGGACGTCCAACTCTACCACATGTGGAGAGATCACCTTTGTCACATTGTACTTTGAATTGACCCAGGCCAATTTTTTCTTCGGCTTCGGGGTTGCGATGTTTTTCAAGTTCAGACATACCTTATCTCCTACTTTGAACTGCACAGACGGGGACCAGTGCTTATTGGCCTGCTCCTCCATAGTCTGCTGGGCCGCCGCCATTGCCACCGCAGCAAACTCTTGTGCATCTATCAGCCTATTTATAAATTTCTCCGCTCTTTTGGCTGGAACCGAACATAGTTTTTCTAAACATGGTGATTTCAACTGCACCGGGTCGGAGTGGTAGCCGTGAGATAAGAAAAACGGGCTTAGATTTGAAGTCGAATTGTCCTTATAATTTAGCGCTAGTTGCGCCGTGGGTAACATCGACGCCCATTCCATCTGCGAGAAGGATATTGTTGGAATGATATACATAATTCGGATTAATCACCGCATTGTGTCTAGTCTATCTTATGAACTAGTCTGTGCGTAAACTCTTCCGCCTCTTAAAGGGGCACATCACATACAATGTTACTTTCCTGAGATAGATAGAAAAAAAATACCATTTTACGAATATTCGTAGTCTCGACCGTAAGAACTGTGATTTAACCGACACTGATCAGTGGACTGTATATTACGGTTCACAGATTCGCTAGGTGATTTACAAAGAAACGTAGCTCACCACGGTGTACGTTTACTTGGAGTTCCCTTGGTTGCAAGGTCCATATCCAACTCACAACGCATAAGACTATTGCCAGCGAACGATAGTCCTATGACAACATTTGCCTCTGTAAAAATGTCTGCTGACAAACAAATCCATTTCGAAATTTCAGACCTCGACAAAGCGACTGACACAGATCTCAACCGCTTTGCAAAGAGCGAATTGGAGTATTGGAAAGAAAATGGATTCAAGAACAGAAATCTTTGGGACGAATATGTTCTTGGTTTCGAAGGGTGGACACCAGAACACTTCGCAAAGTTTGACCGCCACGTACGTAGTAAACTCCGCGATCATCTCATTGTTAATGGTGTTTATATGACATCCATCGGAAAGCTCAATAAAAGACTCATTGCTGAACAATTGACGGAGCCACTTCAAGCCAAAACATACCATGTATTCACACAAGAAAACGAGCGAGAATGGTCTGATAAGAAAGATCTGCCTACATCTGAGCCTTTGTTCGACCAAAAAGTTCCAAAGTACTCTTCGACTAGCCCAACTCCACTCACTATAAAGAGAGAGGGATTAACTCAATCAGATGATTACCACCCACGGATGAACCTACCTATTCGAGATTTTCACGGGAAAAACAAACAAAACATAGAAAATTCTTTTGAAAAGCAGCCGCAAAAATGGGAAGAAAGACCACAACCGAAATGTAAGCAGCTAGAAATACTCGCAAAGCTATACAAAGATCAGGATAAATACACTGATGATAATGATAGCTTTGATTACAAGCTACTTATTTTCTACGATCTTTGTAGGCAGGCTTTTGTACAACACGAAAACTACGCTGAAGCCTTTACACACATGCTTAACGGAAAGGCAAAAGATATCTACCTCGATAGTGTTCTAGGAAAACCGCAGATGACTTTCGAAGAGAGGTGTACAAAGGTAAAATCCTATTTCGAAACACCTGCTTGGAAAAACAATCATCAAACAGTCTTCAATACCCTAATGTTCAACATAGTTCTCAAAAATCACCCAGAAAAATCCATGACGGAAAACTTTAATGACATGGAAACTGAACTTAGACGAGTGCAAAGAGGTATGGATCCACCATATTCTGGAGATTTAGCCCTACGGAATAGGATTGTCAACGCTTGTTTCAGAGTCCGAGAATTAAGAAACGTTCTTTTCCGCCCAGCAGATACTGCAGAAGCCGTCTGTAGTGATATCCGCGCTGCCCTCGCTCAGTGTGCCTTTGATGACCCCAAACCAAGTACGCATTATATGACAGAAAGAAGATATCACACGGTTAACAAAAAGCCTACCTTTCCCAGAAATTCCTATCGACAAAACAACAAAGGGGCTAAACGACCAACTTCAGCGAACGGATTTAAGGCATCAACCAATTGGGTAAATAAATGTATTGTTTGCCAAAAGTCAGGATGCTGGTCATCGAATCACCCCAAAGAACAAGTTGATATAGCCTTTAACTCCATAAGAAAGCGTCTCCCATCTGACGATAACAGTGATCATATTGTTCGACAGTACATTCTCCAATATGAAGGCGAACCCGCCGGCATAGATGAAATATCTAAATATTGGGCGGAGTTCACAGGTGAATGCTCTAACTTGGCAGATACAGACTCAGACTCAGACTCACGAGAAAAAGAAGAAAATTGGACTGACGACTCTGAACAAAATATATATCTTCAAGGAATTGTTGACGGGATCGGCGGAGAAGAGTTGGTTTCACACCTCAACAACAAAACCGCTGACCATGTTTTTACAGCTCCGCGTTTCCTTATATCTTCATCAAAAGGCAGTAATCATAGTACTATCTATTCAGTGGATTCACTTTTACTAGAAAAATATGAGATAAATCAGATTACAGAGCCACACAGTATTACTCTCGACCGTTTATTTCAAATAGATAACCCGACCGAAGATCGCTATTCTTCAAAGATATTTCAAGGTATCCTAGTAGATACAGGAGCGGCGGGAAAATCGACAGCAGGAATCGAACAAGTTAAAGCCCTTCAGCGCGTTCAAAAAGGCTTGATAATTAATACATCTACCTCAGGTACAACCAGAATCAAGGGAATAGGTACTGGTGTATTTAGTTCAATCGGATCTGTTGATGTCGAAACACCCATCGGGACCATAACATTCCATGTTGTCCCCTGTGCCATACCATTCCTCCTTGGTCTCGAAGACCTAAGCCGACTTAAATGCAATGTCGATATCCAAAAGAACGAGATTATACAGAATGGCAAGCGTAAGGCCTTTCTTATAAGAAAATATGGTCACATTTGGATAACGCTAGGACACGTCGACTCTCTTTACATCACACAAAACGATAGCTTACCATGCATATTCCTCATAGAATCAGAGCTTAGGACCATTCACAGCAGGTTTGGCCACCCATCCGCTTTTAGACTATATAAAACTCTTCGGCGCGCTGGACATGATACCAATTTCAGTATAATTGAACGACTTACAAAATACTGTCGAGATTGCCAGCTACATGCAAATCGACCTCTCAGGTTTAAGTTCACTCTTAGAAAAGACGCAGAATTCAACCATACCATATACACAGATGTTTTATATCTGGAAGATGGCCCAGCTCTTCACGTTATCGACTCAGCAACTCAATTTGGGGCTGCAGAATGGTTAAAGAACCTATCAACATCAGAAACTTGGAACGCGCTTGTGAGATGCTGGATGTCTGTTTATATAGGCCCTCCGGAACACATAATTCACGATGCCGGTACCAATTTCGCCTCTGCTGAATTCCGAAAACATTGT
Organism: Podosphaera xanthii; assembly: GCA_028751805.1. Classification (NCBI taxonomy): domain Eukaryota; kingdom Fungi; phylum Ascomycota; class Leotiomycetes; order Helotiales; family Erysiphaceae; genus Podosphaera; species Podosphaera xanthii. The sequence continues at coordinate 427,343 of JAPWIX010000005.1, forward strand.
GCTGAGGCTAAAATCGAGGTTATTGAGGTTCCAACAGAGTCCCACAATTCGGTCGGAAAAGTTGAACGTGCCCATAAGCCACTACGCCGCGCCTACGACATATTCAAAGCAAAACTTGCAGGACAAGGAGTTGACAAACAGACGATTCTTAAATTGGCAGTCAAGGCATGTAATGACACAGCAGGGCCCAATGGCCTTGTACCTACACTCTGTGTATTTGGTGCTTATCCAAGAATCACATGGGACGATGCTCCAACCCCAATCGCAGTACAACGAGCAGATGCAATGAGAAATGCCATGAGAGAACTTCGCAAGATTCAAGCTGTAAGACAAATCGAGGAAGCACGTAAATCTAGGAACGGTCCAAAATGTGACCATCTACACCACGTTGAAATTGGTGGCAAAGTCAGAGTTTGGCGAGAAGGCCATCAAAGTAAAGGAAAATGGACCGATCCGTGGGAACTCATAGATAAAAACAGAGAAACTGTAGTCGTAAACATTAACGGAGAACACGTCGATTTTCGATCAACAGTAGTGAAGAAATGGAGAGAGGATACAATAACGGAATCACAAACGACAACTCATTAAAATGCAGACACTATAAACGAACAAATACATTCTGCACAAATTACTCAAACTCAATTGCAATCTTACCCGAGACGAAGCGAACGAGCCGGACGCTTCGAGGGTACATACAAACTTACTACAGACTATTCGAACACCCCTTCAAATTTGTTTTTATCATCAAATGAAGTAGATGCCACTCGACTTTCAAAAGAACTTCGCACCGCCGGACTTATTATTACGCCTGGGAAACCATTCGAATATTCAATAAAAGAAGAAATCAAAGGCCTACTTGATATGGAAGTCTTCGAATTTCTCCCGTTTAGCAGTGATATGATCGGAAAAAGAATCTTTAAATCCAGAATAGTCAATACTATTAAAGGAGAAAAGACATTGACTCCACGTGAAAATTCGCGTCTCGTTGTTCAAGCCTACAATGACCGAAACAAATCTATGGTCTTGACGCAATCTCCCACCGTTCAAAGATCAAGTATCCGATTAATCCTTGCGCTCGCGCCTACATTTATACAATCGTTTAATATGTCCCTTTTCGTCCGAGATATCACACAAGCATACATTCAGTCCAAAACTAGTTTAGTTAGAGATATTCTATGCTACCCACCCCCAGAACTTATTGAGTATGTTAATCTACCGCCAAAAACTATCATGAGAATAAAGAAACCACTTTATGGTATACCAGAGGCCGGGAACCACTGGTTTGGCACAATCTTTTCTCATTTAAAAGAAAAACTCAATATGTCTCCCTCAAACTTCGATCCTTGTCTTCTGTTTACTTGTAAACAACCCTTTGGTATTACTGGCCTACAGGTAGATGATACCCTTTTCCTCAGCACATCTGATTTTGTTCAACTTGAAAACACTATGCTCAAGAAAGCACAGTTTAAAGCAAAGGAAACTGAAAATTTGACTCTAAATAATTCCCTCTCTTTCAATGGTCTCAATATTTCGTGGGATGGAAACAGAATTTGGGTTCAAACAAAAGGGCAAGCTAGTAAGATCAAACTCGTGAACTCTCAAGACCCTGACCACAAAATCGCGTACAAACGTCAACGAGCACGCGCAGCCTGGATTTCCTCAATTTGTAAACCTCTCCAAGCTTTCGCCTTGTCAAGAGCGGCACAATATCAGGAACCAAATGACCAAGAAATCAAAGAACTCAACACGGCTCTCAAGGAACTGAAAGATTGTCCAGATGATGGTCTTAGTTACATCCCTGTCGACATCAAGAAAGATTTAGCGTTGTACATTTTCATAGACGGGTCTTTCGCCAACAACAAAGACCTTACGTCGCAAATCGGCTTTGTGTTCGTACTTGGAAATGAAACATCGGGAGAAGGCAAATTTATTATTCGCGGTAATATCATTAGCTGGAGCTCCACCAAGTGTAGAAGAGTAACCCGAGCAGTTCTTGCTTCTGAACTCTATGCTATGACTCATGGTATAGATCTTGCCATACCTCTGACTACTTCAATCAACCAAATAATGTCACAGCTTGAATTACCCCAGGTTCCTCTTATTGTTTGTACGGACAGTTTATCTCTTTACGAGTGTCTTGTGAAGCTTGGAAGCACCAAAGAAAAGCGCCTAATGATCGATATTATGGCTATCCGAGAATCATACGAACGAAAAGAAATAGCTGAAATTAGGTGGATTAATGGGAAAGACAATCCAGCCGACGCTATGACGAAGATCAACCCCACCACAGCTCTTCGCAATTTGATTCGAAACAACAAACTATCTGTACGTATACAAGGATGGGTCAATAGAAACAAGTAAAGAGCTGTTGATAAATTACCCCATGTCATTCATTATTTTGTTTTCCCTTTTCGATTAAATATAGCCATGTTTCGCATTTAAAGAGTTGTCAGTGTTGGAATGATATACATAATTCGGATTAATCACCGAATTGTGTCTAGTCTATCTTATGAACTAGTCTGTGCGTAAACTCTTCCGCCCCTTAAAGGGGCACATCACATACAATGTTACTTTCCTGAGATAGATAGAAAAAAAATACCATTTTACGAATATTTGTAGTCTCGACCGTGAGAACTGTGATTTAACCGACAGATATAAACGCTCTTAGATAAGCAAGGACTTCTTGGTTCATCCTTTCTGTAGACCCATCTGTCTCCGGGTGGAACGCGGTAGATAGCCGCCATTCTATTTGAGTCAGTTTGCATAACGTAGCCCAAAAGTTGCCCACTCAATCAGAGCCTCTATCAGATATAATTGCCCGCGGGAAACCATGAAAACGGTAATGGCAATACAAGAATCTCTCAGCGCACTCCTCCGCATTCATCGAATGCATTGCTTCCAGCGTTACTGCTTTAAGGAGCCGGTCTGTGATCACCATGAGGTATTTTGGGTCCCCTTTATTTCTAGCCGGTAAATCCGTCATGAAATCGATTGACAGTTCACTGTGAAAACATTCGGGTATTGGTAATGGTAATAACAGCCCCTGCCGTCTGGATCACCACACCTCAGATCTACCGCACACATCACAGTTCTTGCAGAACCTCCGAACCATGGCATTCATTCCTGACCAGATAAAGGCTCGAGCTAAAATTGCAATAGTGCTATTCCTTCCTGGGTGTCCCGTTAAGTATTAATCATGTGTTCTCTGTATCAATGCCGTTCTCAAGGGTTCATGTTCTGATATCCATAACCTTTTGCGAAAACATAACGCCCCCCGGTCGTCAATCTCACACTCTGACCTCGATACTTTTAGCAGTAAATTGGTAGCAAATTGTGGCTCGTCTTTCCACAAAGTTTTATATAGGTCCTCAAATACCCCGTCCATAGTTAATGCCTTATTCCACAATTGTTGAATTTCTCCTTCCTCAAACAAGACTTCACCCTTGGGTATTTCCCTAACCCCCTGCAGCGAACAAGAGTTTATCTCATCCTGACTGGTAATCTTTACCCAATCATCCCTTATTAGTTTAAATTCCCTTTCCAATAATCTCGGATCCTCCGCCGAGACTTACAAATCCTGAGCTCTACACGATAATGCGTCCGGTCGCCCCGCCAGTTTACCACTTTGGAAGTCTAACTTGAAATTGAATTGAGATAACAGTTGCGACCACCGCACCTGCCTTTCTGACAGCCGACGAGATGTCATGAAATACTTTAGATTTTTATGGTCGGTGAGTATAAGGAAAGGATCCTTCACCCCCAGTAACTCACTTCTCCACTCGTTCAGGCACCTAATGATCGCCAGCATCTCCTTATCATGGATATCATGGTTCCATTTTGGGGGGAAAGCTTTTTGGAATAATAGGCAATTGGCTTCACTTCGCCTCCCGGCTGTCTCTATAATAGACAACCCGCTGTAACCCATCCTGAAGCATCCGTTTCCAGTATAGTTTGACAATTTCCCTCCCATAGCGCGAGCATGAGCGCAGTGGTGAACAGCGATTTCAGTTTCTCGAAGGATGCCTGTTGCTCCTGATCCCACAGGAAAGGAGTTCCTTTTTTGGTTAGTACTTGAAGGGCATCGAACACCTGTCCGAAGTTTGGTATGAATATCCGGTAAAAATTTGCAAAACCTAGGAAGCTTCGAACGCCCTTAACATTCCTTGGGGATTCCCATGTTGCGATGGCACGAATATTTTCCGGGTCTACCTTTATACCCTCGTCGACATTGATGAGGAACCCTAAGTACTTGATTTCTTTTTTTGCGAACTCGCACTTTCTTGGGTCTAGTTTGAGTCCCGCCTGCTGCAGTCTATTTAACACTTCTTTGACGCTTCGAAAATGATCTTCCTTATGGCCTTTGGTGAACATGACTACATCATCGACGTAAGCTCAATAAGTTACACCTAATAAGTCTCCTAACCCCATGTTTATCCATCGTTGAAATGCAGAAGGGGCTCCTGCCAGCCCGAATGGAGTGACTAGCCATTCAAACAATCCGAGCCTTGCTCTGAACGCTGTCTTCCACTCATCGCCCCTAGTGATCCTTAATCTATGAAACGCAGATCTCACATCGACCTTAGTTAACCATGACGATCCTGATAGCATTTGCATTGTCTCTCTAATCAATGGAAGTGGATACCGATCTCTTTCAGACACTGCGTTTGATGCCCTGTAATCCACACAAAATCTTAGCCCCCCCCTGGTGTCTTTACGAACAGCACCGGAGCCCCTCCTGGGGAGCTACTAGCTCTAATCCATTTTTTTTCAAGAAGTTCGTCAAGCGTTTTCCGCAACACCAGCAACTCCTCCCTAGACATACTGTAGAGCGGTCCCCACGGGACTTCCTTTTCTCGTCCTTGCTCATCCCTCTGCAACACTATTTTAGTGTCTACTCCTACTCGGTGAGGAGGTAACACGTCGTCCCCAACCACCCCGTCCTCCAGAAACACGTCGACAAAATGGCTTATTTCCTCAGGTAAACTTCTTTCAACATCTTCGCGGGGGCACGATTTCTTGCGTTTAATGGCTTCGGCTAGATCCTCAGCTGAGATCGTTGCAAGTATTTCCTCTTTCGCCCCTTCCTCCGTAGCCTCCCCTAGTGTTTGATCTGGTAAGCTTGACGATCGGCTTTTCCTCATCACGTCCCATCTCTCTCTAAAGGACGTCGAATTTGGTCTATGGCTTTCTTCTAGATTGTTGACACGTATTCTTGCCTCTTCCTACCCTATAATTAGGGATCGCTCTGCGGCCGTGTACACTACCCTGTTCCTCTCCATCCAAGGTTTGCCTAGTATTAGTGGGTACGCCAAACCTGTCATGACATATCCAAAAATAAGTTCTTTGTGATTACCGATGTCGAGTCTAAATCTAGCGATGTGGGTAATCTCAGCAGACTTACTATCATCCGCTAAATGTAAATATCGTGATGGTATACGTTGAAGGCTTAATTCATTAGTGCGCACGAGGGTTTCATCAATCACAGCTAAACACAAGCACACGGTGTCAACCATTGCTTTAACGGAAAGAGAAGAATCAATTAAGCAATCTACTAAAATTGGTTGTACACACATACTCTCTGCTGAGAACAAGATACCTTCTTCATCCCCGAGAGCGACTTTTCTCAGGGGTTCCCGTTCCCCTGCTCGTCATCCATTCCCGAGGCATTAAGCCCCTCCTTAGGACGCTGAGCTCCGCGAAACCTCGTGCAGTTACGAGCATAGTGACCACTCCTGGCACAACGGACGCACACTCCTTCTGCCATGAGCCTTTGCGATTCCTGTGGTGTCCTCCATGGCGCCCTGGGTAATGTCTTCCCTTCCCCCTCTTGGCCTACAGCGTTCACTGCCTCCACCTCCGGAATTTCGTCCAGTGTATCACCCGTGTCTTGTAATTCCCTCTGCAAGACCAAACGTTGAAGCCCCGCAAGAATGGCGTTCATCCCACCCATCCTCACATCACCCTCTTCATCAACCGTTGGTCTTTGAGGCACTGGAGTGATCTCTGCTGCACCACGTTTTGGAGCCCCTAAGTGTGTCCTGGTGTGTCGTGCTCCCCTAGGACGGTAGTCTGCCAATCCCTCCGCCTCCAAGGCAATCTCTTTCACCTCCGCGACCCACTCGTGGTAGAGGTTGGCACTTGGTAACTTTAAGCCGATTAAGCCCTCCTGAGCTTGCCATTGATAGCCGCCTTTAACTTCTGTACCTTTCCCAGTGGTGTGTGTGCTTCGTCGCCCCCACTCTGTGCGACTCGATTCTCGAAATCTTGAAGGAAATCTGCGAAAAACTGATGTTCGCCCTGTTCCATTCGATCCAATGGTTCTGATGCCGCTTGCCTAGCCTGCCGGTCGGAGAAAGTGTCCTTGAGGTGAGTGACGAATTCCCTCCAATTAAACTCCCCAGAAGACCTCCTTGCTTCGAAGCAGTTGGCTACTCTGGGCTTGAGCCTATCCGGTATTGTATCAATCATATCGAGGCAAATCGTGCAGTCATCAAAGTAGGGCCCGAAAAAATTCTCAATCCTTGTCTCCAGACGCCCTATGAAGAATCCGAAGTCCTGAACTTGCCCACTCCACCTGGGTAGGACCGCTTGCCTCCGCGCTGGTCGAGGAATACTTGCTTGTGCCGTATTCGAATTTTGACTTCTCCGCTCCGCCAACATCTGCATTCTTTCCTGCCAGTCCTGATTGCTTAATGCCTCTCCTGCTTGCAGCGGAGCGCCTTCCAGTGGGGTATCTCTGCCATTGTTTTCTGAAAGATTCATCGTTGCGGTGCTGTGAAAGGAGAAAGAATCGGAGTCAGAATCTAGCACCTGAATTGTCATAAAAAGGATAGAATAAAAATATGTAATGGTTAGACGCCCGTGTTCACGAAGTAAGATCGATAACTGGAAATAATTGATTTTTATTCTATGAACTAACAACTGCCTGAAAACGTCTGAAAAACGCCCCCCTATATATTCTCTTAACCCCCTAAATACACACTAACTCCTACTCCTGCCCTGAGCCCTCTTGTGTGCCATTTAGGTTCGTTATCCCTGTTTACGTACTTCCCCGCGTACCTAGTTCCCCGGTACATGTACTAGTACTCTCCTCGATGCACGAGCCCGTCCGACAAGGGCAATTACCGGGATGGTTCCAGCTACCATACCTCACATGGGCACAGCCCATAACATTGTGTGAGCCTTGCATTTGGCGGTAGAGTGCATCTTTGAGGAGCGGTTCCAGCAGGCCGGTGCACGGGAGCATCCTCAAGTACCATGGAAGTCCAAGCAGCGTTTACATTGCTGCATACTCCGTTGGGGGTTATGTCGCACTGCAATTCTAGATTCGTCGAATAGACAGAAGCCGAGTCGAGGCGCAGAAGCTTTCTCAAAATATGCCAGCCATGACTGGTGGGGGGTTCCAAGGCGACTTTTCCCGTGCGGTCGGACCTTGAAAGGGACTATATTGGTGACCCTTGTGATTTCATCCGAGACCATTTCTTCCGTGATGTGGACTCTGCCGAGAACAGATATAATGGCTACAGGAACCGTTGAGATCCGTAAAACAACCAGATCAGACGCTTTTTCCAACTTAGCTTCCAGGGGAGTGAAAGCCTCCGCCGAGTTTATCAAGGTCTGGCGGGTATCAGCGTCTTTTGCTCGAAGCGCGAAGCCAGCGGGGACATGATGAACGTGCTCGATGGTGGAGAGGGGGAGACCAAGATTTTGAGCCACAGCCTCTCGAACGCCTGCTGGGGAAAGTTGGCGCCAGTCGTGACTTTTTCCGAGACGAAGAAATATTCTGTCGTCCTGCTGAGTGAGGGCTTTGGGTTTGACCGGAGTTCGGGGTGGGTTGGGTTGCTTCGGTCGAGCGTGTCCAAGATTTTTCGAGGTAGAGGGCTTATTTTGTCCTCTTCCAGTGATCGTAGCCCATGTTGCCTTTGCCACTGGCTCTGCAACTGATAGTTGGAGGACTTAAATGGGCTGGCGGTAAGGTGAGCCGGCAGGGGGGTTTTCCCAAAAAGTAACGTTACTTGCTGGGCGTGGGGGTAGGGTCGGTACTGTTGATCCAGGACCAGTCGACATGTATTGAGCTATAGCAGCTCGGAGATAGACTTTCATTGAGTCTATAAATTGCTTGTTCTGGCCATTGGACAGAGGAGAGAAGGCATTTTCTACACCGATAATAGCAGCAGTGCAAAGTGCTATATCGGAGTCCGTTTGTGTTGCACGACGCTCTTCGGCTTCTAGGTAGGCGCGAAGTTCATGTGGTACAGTATTTGCCTTCGAAGGGCTCGAGCTAGACTGGGCGGTGTCTACTTTTCCTGTCGATTGCTTGGTACTACCAGTCACTATCCTTACTGTCCGAGGTGTTGCAATGCGTCTTGGCGTTGCCGTTGTTTTACCAACTTCTTTTGCAGATGCGTTTGCCAGGCGTGTCGTATCTGTAGAAGCTGTCATTTTCTCTTTGGAGCTATTGGAGGCCCCTGGAACTTGTTGCGAAGGTTCCTTGTTCTCAGGAACTTGGTTGGTTGATCTGAGGTCTTAAACATCAGTCATTGTAGTGTCATTAGGAGTGGCAGACTTCCCAGGAGCAAAGGCCTCTGATGCGAATACGCTATCTAACTTAACTAGATTACGCGCAAGGACTTTGGATTTTGGACATGTGTTTGCCCCTACTTTGCTGATGGCTGTAGAGATCGGTTTGGTAGCAATTGTGCTTGGTTGGCGCTTTGTCTTCTCCGGAGGCATCCTGAAGAGCCTTTCGATGGGACACAACAAAAGATTACGAGCGTATCAATAAATTTAGAAGGGGAATGAAGGGGATAGGGCATATAGGGTATATCTCTCGAGGTGTTTGTTTGTTTGTTTATAGTTGTGTTTATTCGTACTATGTAGAGTCCAAGACTATTATAACACTAGGGCTCTTCTCTGACCTAGGCCACACCTTTTACAGCGCTCCTATCCCCTTTTACCTCGAACCTAAGATCATTGATACATTGACCCATGACGGGTAGCCATTTAGCTCAGTAATTACCTGTAGAATTCAACCACCTTTTCTACGGAACCTTCTGCTCAAAAAAAATTGAAAAAGAGCAGCCATGGGAACCGGTACGCGGGAAAAAGTCTCAAAAAACCTGCAACTCCAGCCAGGCGTGGCCTAGACACCAGAGTCACACGAGGTGCGTATCCCCATCTGTATCTCCCTAATATCCCATCGTCCAGATATCCTCCTTATACCGGCATCACCAGCGCTCAGGTAGCGGTGCTCTTTCCTCGGGAGACAGTATAGTGCCGGAATATCTGTAAACAGTGAGAATTCATCTTGGTAAAAAGGGCCAATTTAGTCTGATCCATCACCACCATAACGGGAGCTGGGTACGCCTCGGAAACTCGTTTGGGTGACTTTTCCTCCGCGACCAAGTAATGCGTGTTTCTGTTGGCTCTAGAGATAAACTCCAGGTTCGTAGGGGACACCACGTACAGGTAGAAACGCCGTCTTCATCCCCCCAACAGTTTATTTCTCAAGAGCAGTTATTTCGCTCTTTCGTGAGATAGTGAGGAGTGCGCTTTTTGATGGCCAAGTACCTAGGAGGTGATTTAGAGGCCAAAATTCTTGTCTATCAATTCTCTTAGGTGATTTAAGGAGGATCTGCACGCACGGCATAGTACACAAAGAAGAGAGAAGGGAGACACATGCTCTCTAGACCGTTCACTAGTGCATGTATTATAGCTTTTACACAGCAGATGCAGAGGGTAATATTCTAAAATTTCCAACGTGTGACTGTTCTGCCTCGAACGTGTTCTTGATATCTGACGACCCCCAAAGAAGCCAACGGCTATACCATTAAATTCTGTATTGTGTGCTTTGACCATTCAGTCGCTTTGATGTTGACTTTCCCCCAATAGAACCTATTAATATAGGGAAATTTTCAACATCTACTGTAAAATTCGATCTTATTAACCTCTTTTCCATGTTCGTTTGCTCCCTTTTTTGCAGGAATCTAACCACAATCTTCCCGCGTCTTGATTTTTTATCGGCATGTTCTAGAAATGCCGGCGTTCTCCCACCTGATCGATGAAAATTTCTGGTCAAGCGGAGCGACTCTTTGAACCGATGTCTTCATCATGCAGCAAGTCATATCGTGTGCTAAAGATTCTCCTGTCATAATTCACAATCTCGGTGGTCTTTCGGAATAAAGACAGCACGCAAAATTTTCTTCACATGGTGTTTTGTCTGGGGGCGTTCTGGACTACTGAACATATGCGTTTGGTGGTTGTGCAACACCAGGCTGATAATTTCCTCCGGCATGAGCACCAGAGGGTGTAGTATAATGCTGTTGATATCCCGGATTATTTGCTGTATGAGGTGCAAAGGTCATGTGTGTAGGGTTGGGGCGATTTTTTCTCTGCTTACGCCGACGTCGAGCTATGCAGCAACTGGAGGTTCTTAGTTTAGACTTCTCACTCGGCTTGAATGATGAAGATCTTACAGGGTCACTGTAATGACTAAAAAGGATAAGAATAAAAGGACGGCAACAAGTATCCAACGTCCTAAACGCCGCCAAACCGATTGTTTGCAGCTTGGGTAGTGCCCATAGCGGCCGTTTCGCACACTTGACAACTAAGATCAGCTACGGGGCTTTTTTAAACTTTGGACTGCTCAATCACATACCAAAATCCGTAAGCTCTCCGAGTAAGTTCTTTCTGTATTTCTGGGAGAATCATTTTGACGAAGCACCGGAATGTACGATTAGATTAAATAAAGGCGCATGCGGCATCAATATTTATTGGGGCAAAGGAAAAGAAAACGGCGTACGATTTGGGCTCTTATATGAGGGAAAAAAAGGTATCGCTAGTATATGTTCAAAGAATCATTATCACTTAGAGAAGACAAGTCAATTAGAGCTTAATCTAATCATCTTTTTATCGTCGTCATCATCCTGACTACATTAAGAACCCTTCTTAGCTAGTAGTGGGTCCCGGTATAAATGTTGAAAAGATTTACTGTAACTTGGAATTTTATATTTGCAATACTTACCCTTACAGGTTATTTTGCGTGTAGGGGGAAGTATTGCAAATGTAGACGGTAAAGTTTCTATGAATCTCTTCAGTAATTTACTGTGACCCACTATTAGCTAAGAGGGGTTCTACTGTACTTGAGGGCTCTGTATCGACGTCACCCTTGTTCGCACCCCACCTGCGGGGTGGATATCATAATGCAACAGGTATTATTTTAATACGTGCAATACCAGTACATTCGTCCCTCTCTAACTCGATAGTGGGTCTCGGTATAAGTGTTAAAAATATTCATTAAGATTCAACCATTTACATTTGCAATACTTAACCCTGCACGCAAAATAACCTGTAAGGGCAAGTGTTGCAAATATAAAAGTCCAAGATACAATGAATATTTTCAACACTTATACCGGGATCCACTATCGATTTAGAGAGGGACGACTGTACAGCTTTTCAATCAATTACAATTTCTAAGAGGATGAAGATAAAAGTGGATCTAGGATAAGGAATTTTTTGGAGCTTTTTTCTATTATTAGCAATAAGCAAGTTTTAAATAGGAATTCTAATGATACAGTCGAACCTGGCTATAACAGTAGTGCGTCCGGTGCAAATATTGAAAAGACTCATGATAAATTTACACTTAATGTAGTCGTCCCTCTCTAACTCGATAGTGGGTTCCGATATAAGTGTTGAAAATATTCATTGTATCTTGGACTTTTATATTTGCAACACTTACCCTTACAGGCCTTTTTCTATGCTGGGATAAGTATTGCAAATATAAATGGTTGAATTTATATTAATACTTTCAACACTTATACCGGGACCCACTATCGAGTTAGAGAGGGACGACTGTACAGTAAAACTTCTGTAAGGCGATAGTGGATCCCGATTTAATTATTGAAAAGATTCATTTCAATTTTGCCGTGTATATTTGCGATACTTGTCCATGCAGGTAGATTTGCGAACAGGGATAAGTATTACAAATATACACGGCAAAATTTAAATGAATCTTTTCAATAATTAAATCGGGATCCACTATCGCCTTACAGAAGTTTTACTGTATTTGCAATACTCACCCTTGCACGCTATTTTACGTACAGGGGTAAGTACAGGTTATCAGGGGAACAAATTCCAACTTGCATATAGTATTGCAACCCTTAATATCGTTAGCAGCTAGCGCTAATTTTGTATTTCATTGCCATTCTAACCGCCAGCTCAATCTACAAAATTAATGCCAATTAGTAATAATATCGAGGGCTGCAATACTGTATGCAAGTTGGAATTTGATCCCCAGATACCCTGTAGAACCTTTTGGCCAGGGTGGAAATTTAACTATGGGTCTATGTGAGGCTGCATATCGCTTTAGGGTTTATATCCCTACTAGTCTCAAACTAGCCAAAGGGTAATACGATTGCCCGATTATCAAGGCATCTATTCTACTGCATAACTTCCCTTTCCCATCACTACTCACAGTACAATCTCGCTTTAACAATGTGGGACAAAACTTAACCAAGGGTTCTTATTGGCCAATTCAATTGAATCCTCCAATCGGGAGCCTTGGTTAAGTTTTGCCCCACATTGTTACAGCGAGATTGTACTGTACAAATCAATATGCATTCTTGTATAGTTTATGCCTCACAACATGTTTTCTCACTACAGTAACTTTTACCGTCTACACTCGCGACCTCGCCATTATTTTCATCAAAATTTATCGTGAGCCTAATTACAGTGATCCATTTCAAAAATAAAATTTGTTTATGAATACAAATTTATTTTCAAGGTTAATAGATCTGAGGTAAAACTTCAGCACTAGCCTTACACTGCAGATGACCCCGCCACAGACGTCAGCTTTAACGCCACCTTGGACGACTCCTTATAAAAGATTATCAAGAGATCAGTGCATTCTAGTGAATTGAACAAAGTAGTAATAAAAAATTTGGGGTATAATAAATTTCTTTAGGTCCTTGGACTTCACGACGCGGGCATAACCTATGATCAAATAACCGTAAAACCGCATATTTCTCCCGGCCAAGTAAGTTACGCAATACGCCGAGGAACCGTGATCCCTGAGAAACGTAAGGGTCGCGAACCGACTCTTTCATCGGATGATATTGATGAAATTGTGGAGTTTACCGAGTCATCTCCTGACTAAAGAAGACTAACCTTCTTAGAACTTGCATCTGGCTCATTTAAGTAGTTGGATGTCAGTGAGCGGGTCGTACAAAAATAATTACGTATTCGAGGTCTCAAGCACCATCTAGCATACTAAAAGCCTCCATTTTCCCTAGAGACAAGAAGAAAGCGGAAATAAGTGACTGAAGCTCATCTTCACTGGACCATCAATGATTGAGAATTAATTTTCTGGACTGACGAGACCTAGCCTCAAGATGGTAACCATGCCAGATGATGGGTCCAAGAGAAGTCAGTGGATTCTTTCCGAAGTGAGAAGGCTTTTTTGAGCCTAACGATGTTATTCAGATGGCCGAAGAGTGCAACAGTGACTGCGTAGAAGAAAAAATCAAGGAATAAATCGGATAATTGTTCTTGTTATGGTTATGAGCGCTTACAAGATGAATTACTACCTTGAGGTGAGGAGATAGTAACGTTAGAGAATAACTTATAATTCGATTGTATCAAATTCAGAGCGGTAACTTAAGCCTATAACCATAACAGGTTATCAGCCCGGAGGCTTCAAATGTACAAGGCTAACGGGTCAAGATGAACATTACTACGTCGACCAATTCAACAATGCTCGTTCTCGGCTCAGGCGTCGGCTTATCTCAATGGATCATGAAACTTCAATCCGCGTTGTTCCAAAAGCGCTGCTTGGGGCATGTTTTTCATAACATTCCACTGATCAAGCCTGCGATCTGCCCGGATGAGCCAAGGATGACGACAGAGAATGCAACTAAATTCAAGGAATTGTAGTCTGAGTAAGAGGAAGCGGCCTTAAGGTGGACTGAAGGAGAGATTGTCGCCAAGCAAATACTCGTCAACATGATTAGCAAGGAAATTCGCCTACAGAATTTCATTAACATGACGGCCAAGCAGATTTTTGATCATGTTAGCAACGTCAGAGAAGAAGGATCGACGACGCCCTGGGAGACTTCTGTTCGAAATCATCTTTCGACAAAGTTTACATCGACTGCGAACACTTACTGTAACTGTAACAGTTCTGGGGCTCCTGTGTAGGGCGAAAGAAGGGTCCTAGTTTGTTTTAGAAAAAGGGATAGGGACCTATCGACTCTAAGGGGTTTTGTCAAAAGATAGTACCTCTCATAGACGGTATGGTCTCCATGAGGCCTTGTGTTTCTGTGATGCAAGAAAATGCTCCGGTTCATGTATCGTCCAGGACCATGAACAAGTTTATAGAAAAATATATTCAACCATTCTCTTAGCCGGTGTTCTCCCCAAATCTGAATCCCAAAGAGGCAGTCTAGGATAACATGAAGGATTAAATTTAACTCAACTATCCCAGTCTGGGTAGCGGAACTTTTTTTTTCCTTTTTAAATCATTTAAGCGTATGCAGCCTGAGGCTATGACGCGAATGATTACGGAAGATATGTATGTTTGATAGAATGACTCAGTTTGACGTTTGGAATACTCATACTCAGATTTCATTTGCAGATACCACTACGAGGATAACGCCTTACGACATGTACCCTCTTCCGTGAATACTCACTACAGGTAAAAGCGAGAAAAGCCTGTGGTTATCTGAGAATGCTTTCGTCATCTTACGGATACAGTATCACCGCGAGAGAAGTGGTGTGCGGCCCTTACTGGATTCGAACCAGCTTTCCTTTGTCTCAAGTGGGGCATGTGTCCAAGCTACCCAAACTCTACTTGGGAGAACAGCCCGGACAGTGTACTACTGCACCATCCGGCCCGGGGTAGCGGAACGCAGCGGTCGTACGAATAACTTCGTGCGATTATTGTGGAGACTTGGGGCTCGGTGACAACTAAACTCGTCTCATTTTCCAATTTAGGGGCTGAAGCTAGTTTAGTTCTTTCATAAATTTATGCAGTAGATCTTTTTCTTTATTTGATTTAGCTTTAAAAAACGACTCACTGTCAAAAGTTTCGATTTGAAGAAATTTCCATACAAATTATTCAGACGTTTGCTACCGAACCACCCCCCCTCCACCTTGCAGCTTGCATAAATCATTCAGTTTTATAAGCGTGACTAACAACTGTCATGTAATCTGTAGAACAACGAGAGGAAGATGAGAATGTAGAAGATATATGTTGTGTTGAGCCAGGCCGAGATATCTATCATATATGTCTATCGTAGAGCCCTTGGTATCTAATACTGTGTCATAGCTTCCATACCCTTATAGGAGATCTTAATCTCGGCTATCGAATGTATTATGCATGTGCAGGGGTTGACTTGCTTACAAGTTTTAATGGAAGGGACGTATTGTTTCTGGAATGATTTTTTCCTATATAATTACGGAGGTACAGCCCATAAGTATTATTCCATGTCGACCAGGGGGGGGGGGGGGCTTGGCCACCTCAACGCTTTCCTTAATTAGGCAACATCGCGAGAATGCACCTCGCACCCATCCCTACTGTGTTTTGTATGTATTCCGATGACAACAACATCAACGCAATGGATTGTTTACTTAGTATTAGTTATTATAAGAATAGGAATTATTTTGCATTTTGTATTATGAGTTGGGAATCATTGAATCAATGCTTTGATCATTAGAACTCATACAAAACACAGTAGGAATGGGTGCGAGGTGCATTCTCGCGATGTTGCCTAATTAAGGAAAGCGTTGTGGTGGCCAAGCCCCCCCTGGTCGACATGGAATAATACTTATGGGCTGTACCTCCGTAAAGATTCGGTGTTTTAATATTATTCTATTTCGGAACTAATTCTAAGGGTAAATGTTTACAGTGGAATAGATATTCAAATTAGATTAGTAAATTGTGTTTTAAAATTATCTACGAATTATCTTCTTCGGCCACTGACTTAATAGCCAGGGTAGAATTAGGGCATGTATTTCTGCTTTGTCCAGTTGCCATATAGCCCCTGCATCTCACTTTGTCATACCCTGCCTCCACGCAAGATGAACCATGTCGCAGCACTTGACTCTGGCTTTGAAACTGACTAAGAATTCTCCCAAATTACGCTACTTTCTATCGATCAAGTGCTCGTTGATGAGCTCTTCTTACTACCTGTTCAAGCAAAGGCATAACCGGCGCTCCGCGCATACGATTGAGCTGCAGCTTTTAAGAGATCATAAGACGCATATCGGCCTTCTGCGGGCAAAGGTAATGGAATGACATCCACTGGTTATGGGATATTCTTCGGATTTTTATGGTTTAGAATTTATGATTAAGTAGTTGTGGTTGAGGTTGGACGACGTGTAATACTATCGAGAGATTTCATTAGTGTTCTATCATTTTGTTGTCCTGTAAAAGAGAAATGGTCAAATTTATAACTGACTCATAGGGAGCAGATTGGGGTGATAGGTGTTATGAAATGTAACTGCACATGTTTTAAGGAGTGATGTTTATCTAGGCCACTGATAGCTAAGGAAGTTATGTGTTTATTGGGCGGCTCTTTGTAATGTCGTTATTGATCTACAGGAACTGTACTTTTCCTTAGTGACCAGTGAGGCTGTAATTATTATGGTCATGTTATCCTCGCAAACTTATCCGTAGACATAAGGTTACGTTGCTAGGGAAACGGGCATGAAATAAACTAAATACAGTCGTCCCTCTCTAACTCGATAGTGGGTCCCGGTATAAGTGTTGAAAATATTCATTGTAAGTTGGACTTTTATATTTGCAATACTTACCCTTACAGGTAATTTTTCCGCGCAGGGGTAAGTATTGCAAATGCAAATGCAAATGTTTGAATTAAAATGAATATTTTCAACACTTATACCGGGACCCACTATCGAGTTAGAGAGGGACGACTGTAACCACAATCACCTATTTTTCATTAAGCATAATTAATTATGCAGTTATAAAGTGGGTGGGGGTGGTTCGGTAGCAATCGTCTGTTAAAGTAATCAGTATGACGTCATTTCAGAGATTCACATATAATTAGTGACCACTTTGCAATTTGCGTTGCCCCTGGTCGCCAGCATACGCAAACTCAAAAACACAATATCGAATCTCGTGATTTCGTGATGAAGAGCTGGGAGAAAGGGAAGATTGAACTGCGAAATGAGATCAGCCGAATTTGCGCTGTTATCGATCAGGACATTAGAAAAGGTCCGTAAATCCTAGTCGCATAGTACTCTATGACACTAAAATTTTCACAGAGATCCACGATAGCTCGTCAGTAAAGATAGAAAAAGAAGAACTAAGAGTACTGCGTGAAAAATCTTCGCAGAATGAGAAATTGATTCAAGATTATAAAAACTCTATCGAGGAGCTGGAGAAATATAAGCTAATTGCAAGCCAAGCTAATATTCTTCGGAGAGAAAATGAAATTTTACGGAATGAACTTGATCACAAATCCCGATTATTTTCAAATCAAGATCCTCATCGGCCCGAATATATCTCTGGTGCTCCACCGAAAACTATAAATCTGGACCTGCTGTCAGATGGCGTCGTCCAGGAAGAATATCAACGATTGGTGAAGAAGAATGACATACTCCAAAAAAATTGCAATCAACTCAAGGAAGCGTGGGTCAAAATGGAAGGGAAATTGAGGGAGCAGAAGAAAAAGAATATGAAATGGGCGTCGCACATCCAGCAAAAAGACGAAGTTATCAAGAAAAAGGCACTGAAAATAAAAGAATTAGAACAGACTGCAAAGAACCTGAAGGCTAAATTGGGTGAAGAAGTAAATAATGTCAAAGTCTCATCTGAGACTACTTTTAAGCCTAGTCTTCCAGCCTCGAATGCTAAAGAAAAACCACTTCAGATTTCGTTTTCTCAAGATCATCTAGATACGAGTGCTGTTAGTAGTATACCAGAAAACTCTTTATTTTCTGGCTCAGATAATGATCTACAAGTTTTATCATCTTCGTATATCAACCGTGAAATAAGCTCAGGGAATTATTACACAGAAGCACCAAATCTCACCCCAGAATCTCTCAAAGTTTTTGTAGATAACTCTAAACATGAAGTTTATAAAATATCGCGTACCGGTAAAAAAGAAACAACTCCTGAGGCATTAGTTCAGAAGCATAAGACTGCCAATCAGTCAATTATTGAGGAACCCTCAATAAGACCACCGATCTCGCATGGCAAATTATCAACGATAAACATATACAGACAAAGAGCCATGAAACGAAAAGAGCGCCATGAAAGTAGAGAGAAATGTACAAAAAATAAACCAGAGATCATCACAAGCAGTCCGAATGGTATTCATGGGCTCCTAAATTTGAACGATAGCATTGACCTTGATGAGATAGGCCTCAAATTCAATACCCCAAGAAAGCATCGTTTTTGTCTCAGTTCTTCAAGAGAATGTGGTACTCCATCCCCTGTGTTTGTCGAACCAAAAAGACCCAGGCGAAATGGATCAAGTGCAAGCTTCAAAGAACTAAACAAAATTAATGTATCACAAGCTCCCACCAGCTTCTCTAATTTGCTTATTCACAATGGAACCCCTATAAATCAGAATTTTAAGCCGAAGAATGGCGTGCGAGAAATTTGCAAGCAGCTGCATAGCAAAACTGATCAGGTAATTAGTAGGGCGTTGGATAATCATGAAGATGATTCATTTATCGGAAATGTGGGTTTTGTTTTCAAAAGAATGATATCTAAATTAACATGTGGGGTAGGACTCTTCGCCAGATATTCAGATTTGTTCAGATACCATATCCTGTAAGATCAATGAGGAATCTAAAAAAAATGAATCGCCAGTTTCTCTTAGATCTTTTCAAGATGAAGATTTCAGCGAATCAAAGATGCAATTGTCTAAGGAAGTCTTAAAAGACATGGAAAAAACTGTCAGCTCATCTTTAGATTGCTCGAATATCGATCTAACAGGATTCTTCAAACAAAATCCCCGAAAGGACTTCCCAGATCATACCTCTATATCTGCTCATCTACCCCAAAATAAGGTTCGTGAGTTGAATAACTCCCCCAAAATATCCGAAGCTCACCCCGTGGAACCTCCAAAACATTCTTCTTGGCAACTTAGCAGTGATAAGTCTTCCATATCAGGTAAAAAAATCACATCTCGTGAAGGATCACTTCGTACACGCCCAATTGAAAAACTCAGAATTTGGGACTTTAAGGTTAACCCACAGTACAACCAGGGCTATCAGTACGCTTTCTCTGAAGTTGTACGTGGGCATGCCCGAAGCGGTCTCAAAGGTTGCCTTAAGCCTTGCTGTGAACCAAAATATAGAGCACTTGCTGAAATATCTCGAAATCCAAATAAAACTCCAACTTTATCGCAGCAAGAAGCTGATCAGTTGATGCTGGAAGAATTTATGGGCGATAACGCGTACAAACTATTAAATATGAGCGGGGTAGAAAAGGACGAGCTAATTATCCTCGCCAAGACGAGAGATCTTGCAAATAAGCACGGTAATCATAGACATTTGTATGAGAATCCAGAGACCCCAGTAGGTCTCTGGAGAGCCGACTTTCCCACGACCCAGGAAGCTATTGAGGAAGAGAAAAAAGTCGAGGAACGAACACGAAAAATTGTCGAGAAACGATATGCCGAGGCTATGAGACCTGGGGGCGCGTATAAGTTTCGAGATGAATGATTTTTATAAAAATAATGAGGTCACCATGGTGATTTCATTTAAAATATTTCAAGATAATGAAATCTGCCGATCACTGAATCTAAAGATAAAGTCTTCTGATTAAAATACCTTATCTCAAACAACGATAACTCGGGGATTATGATTTTGGGAAGTAATTCGATCTCACAAAATGAATAAATACAGATAAAGTATGGTTCAATCTATGATGGTTGTCTTACTGTTGGAATAATTGTCAAAAACTCTTGGTCACTTAGCGAGTTCTTGGCACACATTCATTTATGTTCTTTGTACTGTAGACAAATGTAGAAGACAGACTTTTATTGTTATTCAAAATTATAAACGCGTATTTAACTTCACGAGTTAGCTTTACCTCATAACCGGTGATATACACCGACACATACACTTTGGTGTTAAGCTTCAACTATGGTCTTGCTACTAGACCTCTTGACTCAAATCCTCGTCTTTAGTTTCGCCAAACATTCGGTATCTTCAAGCGGGTCTGACCTAATTATGCTCAAACAAAGACCGAAGGGAAATGATAATTTTTATGAACATATTAAGCATCTTGGATAAACAGAGTATCGTGTACCAATGATTTAATTCTAAGATTATAAGATGACTCGTTCATGAATTTCACGGACCTCAACGCGGATTCAACAAGATAGAGGAAATTATGTTTAAACAAAGGCTCTTTCTAAGCACTAGTCCCTTCTTCCTACTCACGAACTGTGGAATGGTCCTGCATCGATACACTCGTAGAACTGAAGCTCCTCTTGAGATCTATCGACACCTAGTAAGGCAGATTAATCTTACCATAGTAATACCAATTGGACCAGAACGAGAGAAATCATCAAAAAACATTGCGTCTAGTACGGCTCAAGTAGAAAAGACTATCCAATGCAGCCCAGGACGGATTTTTTTTTTTTTTGAAAGATAGTCGATGAATTTTTCCATCAAAAAATTCAGTTATTCTTCAACTCAAGAATTTGCAGCCGGTAGTTAGTTCACCATGAATCTCGCTTAATTTTCACTTACATTTTATGTTAACTTACTCGAGATGGAATCCGTTTTGTCGATGTACCAAGCTCGTTGGTGGCGTTCCAGGTTTCTGTCATAATACAGTATCTATTGTTAAGATGTTTCGGATCTAACTTTAGACTGTTATTTTGAGATATGGCAAAGAAATAATATAGCTGCTAGCGGGTCTTACATGTAGATAAATAGCCTCTTGATCCATCTAGATGAGAGGGGTGCGGTTTATGTTCATTCTTGAGAAATATACTATTATCATCATCATAATTCATTCCTTTAGTGATTTATATTGTCTTGAGTACCACCGTCACCAAATTTATAAGTTCGACTTTATATATCACGAATCAATAAAACATACATTACGATAATAAACTTTAAAGTCGAATATAACTACTGACGTAATAAATTGTGACGGACGAGGTCCGTATGCTTATAGCTAAGTTGATCCTAAATATCCATCCTCTGAATGCCATCCAAGTTACCGGGGAGCAGCGTAATGGCTGATTACGGAGTAACAGAACAATCAAAAAACTTGTCCAACCGAAACGTCAGCGTTATGGCGTGAGAGTCTCATGCCGTTTCCGCTCGATGCCTACGGGGAGAAAGCCCACACGCTGCTATCAATGTGAAGGTATGAGATCCCTCCACTGTTACAGATGGGGTTATGGGGTCATCAAGTTTTAGGCTTGAGCTGGTTACGATTAAGGTATTAATAGGGTTATTCCAACAATAAGATGCAGACATACTAAAATTCTATCCTTTAGTGGTATTATTTCTGATAAGGTATACGGGATTCTGAAGCGAACCGCACAGGCATTAACGCACAGGCATTATCTTCTCTTCTCTTCTCTTCTCTTCTATAATATATTGCTTTATTCATGGACACTCAGGGATTAATGGTGACACGCTGGTTGGTCAGGAGGCCAGGAGGCGACGTCATTTAGCTGACCGCCCGAAAATGGCAGAACACGGACGGCAATGGACAGAGATGATTGGTCAGGGACGGAGAACAGTGGTACGTGCGGCTGACAAACACCCATCAGACTAAATGTGGATACCTTTTGAGAATCCGACAATGCTCATTGGGTGATTGTGAAACAATGCGCTAGGGCGACAAAATCCGCAAGAATGAAGCAGTACAATTGGTCGACGCAGCGTTTTTTGGCTGACTAAGACCCAGAAGACTAAATGTGGATACCATTTGAGAATCCGCGAATGCTCATTCGTCGCCACTAGCGTCTTGATTCACTCTAAGAGAAAACTTTCAACCTGTAGCAAGATCTGGTGATAATATGAGTCTCCTTTACATCCACCGCCAAATATCGCTTTTGTCGAATATTCCACCAACACCAATAGGTACGTCGTATATGACGTTGATTGCTGACAATTATACAGGAAAAGAGGATTATACATGGCTTCAGGTAAGGAAAAAGCTCCATTCTGACAAATCTACAGGTTGTCGTCGCAGCAGGAATGATCCCGAAATCAGGTACGTCGTCTATTTTCTATCGCTAACAATCGTGCAGGAAACCATTGGAGACTTCAGGTAATTACGAGCGGTCCCATTCTTGAATTCTGACCTTTATACAGGTTATCGCATCAGAAAAATTATTGGCATTGAATCAGGTACGTCCCGAGATCAAGCTGTCAATATATCTCAGGCTCTAAAATCAAAATCATCAGCTGAAGCTTCAATTGTAAAAAACATCGACACTAAAATCGCTCTACTGACAAATTTAGGACGTCGCTGCCCTTCACACTTTGATAACTCTCAGGTACGTCTCATAACAGCTTACAAAAGTAATATTAAACGTCTCAGAAATATTAGTCGCAAATACTTTAAATATCTTACACCAGCATCTTCGCCATCCATTAAAATACGCCATCGAAGACTAAACTGAATTTGTTTCAGGTTTGAATCCAAAAATTGAGAAGAACTCTATTAACAAGCTTCAGAATTGAATTTATTGTTGCTTCAAACATCAGAAAGTATCATTTAGAAACAGACTACTGAATCTCATCAGTCTACAGTTTTTGAACAGATTATATTACTACCAGGTTGGTTTCAGCTGGAGTTCCAAAACAGTCACTAACGAGCTTCAGAAGAAAGTCACTCGCAACACCGACGAGTCCAAACACAGCTTCAAGACGAAGCCAACCCCATTTTCTATTTAAAAATGAAGAGAAAACTCAACAGGCAACAGATTCGTGTTCATCTTAAGAGACACTTAAACCAATATGCTAAAGATGTATAAGGAAACGAAGGATCAAATTCAAACCAACCCATCTTGATATCAATTGCTTACACATAGAAAGGACACATACGCAGCTAAAAAATTACATGCAACTGCGATAAGTTCAAATGTCACGTTGAAACTGCCACTAAAAGATCTTCTAAGAGACACCAGTCGCATTCTTCCAGAGGAAAATCTCATCCAAGGTATTGTGACAAACATCTTGGTCGAAGATATCGAAAAAATATCAAGCCAAGCTTCATTTGAAAACTACCTCCGAGACGTATTACTTACAGGTTATAAGTAGGAAATAAGCACACATTCCCTTAACGGACTCGATAGGTTACCCTCGATGCCTCAACTATACAAAGAACCATCTCTTAGAGGACACACTTTCTACTTTCACTAATTTCGGCCTTTGTAAGCACCATCGTAGTGACATCTCGCAATGACTATCGAGCTCGACAAACTGACGAAAAAGAGTAGTAGACACTCCACAGTGTAAAACCATCTTCCTGAAGTATTGGGAATGAAGCTAACAAGTAAGGGTGAAGTGAGTGAAAATGTCAATGTAGCTAAAAACAACATATTGATTTGTAAACTTGAAAACGACGAAATTGTAAAGTATAAAATGTGGTAATTTAACATATGACTTTTAAAATAAAAATAAATTAATGTTCATATGCTGCTAAATATGAATATTAAAATCATTATTTCATGCAAATACACAAAAGTACTGTATATGAATATATCAAAAATGCATAAATCTAAAAACATAACACTTATCTAAATAATAGTACGCCAAAAGTTATGTGAAATGCACTAATTTATGCTGATGTAACCATGGCAACATTCGTCTTCGGTTAAATTGGTCTCCCAGGCAGCATACTTTATTGGGTTAAAATATTAACATGGGTATCCCAGATAAAATATGATAAATTATACAAATTCCATTTCAAATTATGCTGACATAATTTAAATCTAAGCATAATTATAACCATGGATACCCTTGATAATTCAATGTTTTATGCCAATTGAGTCCTAGGGGTATCCATGATTGAATTTTGAGAAAATCATTAGGTTCATGTAGGGATATCCCTGACAGAAAGTTAAATACAAATAATTCATAAGTTGGGTTAACGTTCATAAGTTCAGACTTTTTGTCTAGATTTAACCAGGGGCTACCCTGAAATTTTAATATTTATGACCCTACACGCGTAGGGTACGCCTAGCATGAGCATTTTTGAACTCCGAATCAAAGTAGGGATATCCCTATTTCGATACATTTATATGTAAAGAATTTATCATGGATATCCCTGATGATGGCTTTTTTCAAAAATTAATACACCGAGGGATATCCCAGTATGAATGATGTTTTATGCAAAACAGTGATAGGGATATCCTTGAAAACATTACTTAATATGCAGAAAAGCTGAAATAGATATCCTTGACACTGTCGAATTCGAATCATAAATGTTGCATACACATCCATGGTGAGATATTTTTCTAGGTATTAAATCTTGAGGGATAACCCCAGGTAGAACATGTTGAATGTTTCAAGGTAAGTTGGAGGAGCCCTGACATGTAAAATCTTCATTTTCAAATTCCAGCATGGCTATCCCAGAAAAGCTGTGGTTTCTAATCAGAAATTTAAACAGTTGTGTCCCTTACGCGAATTATATCTTATGCATCGACGCAACCATGGGTATGACACTAGGAAATTTATAATTGTATAAAATTCATCTATTTCTTCCTAATCCTTCGCCGAATCGGAGACAGAACACTGATACTCCGTTAAACCCGAAAATCTAATGCGCGTTACTGCTGAATCTTGGAATGTAAACGCCCGTCGAACATTTGATATACACAGTTGCTCATAACAAGGTTAGAGGAAAGTTTTGTCGCGACGTGTTGTTGTTATCATGGGTGTCAAGTGTAGGATTCATCTATAGATGTAATTTATTGCGAAATTATCAATGCGATAATTCGACCATTAGAGTAAAAGGCGATGAGGATGAATATGCATAACAAGGGAGTTTGAGCGATGTTCCGCCCCCTGCGAATAGTAAGCAGGGCTTTTATCAGCGGAAAACACTCACAGGGATATATGGTTAAGGATCCAACAACGCGGCAGATCTCCACTAACGATATCAAACGACGCAGCATTATTAAGAGCGATGCATTATGTTTAAGCTAAGTTCCGCCCCATGCTATTAGTAAGCATTGCTGGCATAAGCGTAATAAAATCACAGGGATATTATGCTGTGGGGCCCTAACTCAGCAGACCCTCTTATAGTCTATGTATTACAGCTGAAGCGGTACTGGGGATCAAGGATAATTCATTTCCATGCTAATTTGATCTGGAGGGGTATTAGGTCGAAGATGAAAATGGTTTCTTTTTTTGCGAACCCGTCATCGCAATAGATGGACTTACAGAGATGCACTATTCTGGATCCGTCTGCGCGTCTTATAGAATCACACTTTTGGAATTTGGAAAACCCATAACGACGTCATTACGCCATAACTACAAAATATGGCAGTTTGTAGATCGAGTCTTTTAAAATTGATTTATTAATTTTCACCTTCGATACGTAGCATGAACGCACGCCGTGAGAATGAGTTAGGAAAAATGAGCATATGTGGTTAAAGAGCTAAGGCTCGATAAATAGTTGTCGTGTTGCAAATTTGCTCCATTCCGCCTGCCTTTCTAAACATGTAGTTTGTGGTTTTTTAATTACGGGTGACACACATTGAATGCTCCATACTACGTGAGTCAGGAACCCAATATTCGGATTCTTTCAACATAAAAATCGAATTTTTTTTACTGAGATAATTTGTTTTAGTACACAGTTGCCCTATTCTACAGGCGCGATCATACGGGTCAGTTTGTTATTCATGGTTATAAGATGGCGATGAATTGATTAGATGCCACTTGGCAAGGCATACTCCACATATGTTACTGTTGAAAATGTGCCTAATCTTTTTTTTTTATTACAAATCATATATTAGTTAGCAAAATGATCATGAAACTTTATTAATATCTTTTTTTCAGAAGTGGGCACATAGGCCTCAACTCTTACTTGTACAGGAGAAAAGTCCCAGGAGTCGAAAACCCAAGATGCCCGTGTGGCTACCCTTCCCAGAACGTCAAACACATGATTACAACTTGCCCTAGATGGTCTAGAGGCCGAGGAGAGGTGCTAAGAAGAGCGAAAGATAAGTCCTATACAGCAATGCTAGAAAGTCCGGGCGATATAGCCCGGATAACAGAATGGATAATTAGTGAAGGCTGGCTCGAGCAATTCCGGTTGGCAGGGGCAGTTGAGAATCTCCTATATAAAAGAAAAGAAAAGAAAATGAAGAGAAATTTTAATTGAGGCTAAGACAACATCAAGGGAAAAGGGAGCTATACTTGGTTGAACAGCATAAATGCACTTTCTAAAGTAAAACCGAAAAATCATAGTTTATACCTGTAGATGCAAGGGGTTTTCACCGAAAGGTTTCCCCTTATGTAAATAACATAGTATATAGTCCCGCATGGGCCCTTAGGGTACCTTATCGGGTTAATGAAATCAAATTCAAATATCTTTTTTTCGTTTGTATTATTTGAAAATTCTTATGTAATGATAGCGTATCGCTTATTTTTGGACGCTAGCAAGTCTCCACCCGCACGAACTAGAAATATTTCTCATCCTCCCTACCGCCCCTCACCGCAAACCTTCACTCATTACAAACACATCTCATTTCTATTGATGTCACCACAAATTCTCAACCATCAACAGGTAAGTCTGTACTTGAGTAAAATACCTAACTAACAAGTTTATTGACAGTACACAACACACAATTTACATCGAATCTGTATCAACGACCTCAACTCGACTGTCTTCTGTCTATGCAAAACATACATGCTTCGCTGGCTACGTGTATTAGATACAAGATGAGACCCATCAACGACATGTCGAGATAAGCAATTCAAAGCTACACAGACAGCCCACAAACGCTGCAAGGAAAATTTGCTCCTAAAGAAAAATCACGTTCTGTCAAAAAACTACAAATCATAACCATTACTTCCTCATCCTACATGCGGTAGCTCCATGCAATTGGAATTAATACTTTGGACGTACATTATAAGAGACATTATCGGACGCTAATAAATTCATACATTGAAAGAAAAATGTTCAATGATAATAGAACAGTATCGTCAGGGTTGTCTTCAAAAAGAAGCACTCTTCATCCACGATCACCTACAATTCAGCTAACATCTACCACAAATGATTCAAGGAAGACTATGTTACTACACTACTACTGGAGGCACATGACGCACAAGCTCAGCTACTATTGCTTCACTGACGTGAACCTTATTGACTTTTCCCGATCTGAAGATGTCTGAGGAATTCCAATTCATTAGTGCGAGATCCATGTACTGCAGATCCACGTCAAGTACCCAACCCAACCAGTTCTCTCTTACAAATTCAAGGATCTTACCCCTCCTATATCAATTACGCCTACAGGTTATTGCTTGATTTCATCTTCGACAGATACCGAAGGGCTGCATTCGACTCATAAGACCTGAACATAGCTTTCACAACGTCAGCTGATCATACCTGTACGGAAAAGAACACACGACCCTCAACATCATGCGACATGAACTGTAGTCACGCCCTTCACTTGACATCTCAAGTTCAGGAAATAGACTAATCTTACCCTGATGATTAAATAACCTGGATTCAGGCCTAACATGCTTATCTGCCGTCATTTTGAAAAACACTCCGACTTCCACTTAAGTTTGGCCCAAGCAAATATACCCCTCTTCCCAAGTAACAGATAGAAGCCAGAAACTCCACACTTCTCACCTGACTCTTACAGAGGCAACATCATGTCCATTTCATGTGAATCATGACAACCTTAATCTGAAACAACCATCTTATTCCTTTTGCTTCACGTAAACTGATGAGTACTCACCCCCTAACTTGACGAATTGTTTCATACTTTTGATGGAGAAGAACTAACGACTCTCATGAAGACAGTAAGACATGTATTTAAGCCATGCTCTTCAATTGACATCTTTAGGTGACGAGGTTAACTAACTGGCACCATCTACATGTTTTCGGACGTATCCCAAAGATTCATCTGTTCCATTCCTCATCTTGAGAATAAACCAACTTTTACTTTAGTTTGGCTCAAAAAAATTTACACGCCTTTCCCAAGTACCAGGTGGAAGTTACATACTCCACGCTTCTCATCTGACTCTTAAAAGGTCATAATATCTCCTTTCATTCCATGTGAATCACGCTAACTGCCCAAATCTAAAACGGCCAACATTATTCCCTCCATCTTATATGAATCACGCAAACAACCACACATTGAATATCCCTAGCATCTGCCGCTCCAATCCAAGTGTATAAATCAGCCTACCGTAATCTCATAAAACTAATTCACCTTTTGCTTCACATGACCAGGAAACCATACATCCACAGCACAGCACATCCAGACATAGTCCAAGTCCTACTTCCGAAGCGACGCGAGGAACCCTGCCCCGGAGCGAAGCGCAGGGCCGCAGGGCCAGGACCTAGTAAGCGCGTATTAACTTATCATTTACCAAGACAAAACAAAGGCTCGTAATCATCAATACGAATGGAAGTCATCTACGGAATCATTATCAGCGATTACGAGTGTAAGGGCATTGACAACATCGTGTTCAACATTCCATGATTAACATCGTATAACATTTGTTCTCACACCAATGATGTGGAAAGAAACCCTTTGTATATAGTGAACTCATAAGTCTAGTTTATTGAATTAAGTTCTTTAACTCTTATTGCTAATTGCTACCCAGCTCATATTAACGTTTTCCCAACTATTCATATCACATTATAACTTATTGTAAATTGGACTAAGTTACATTCTTAACACGTTATCAGCACCATTCGAGACAGTAGTT
This sequence comes from Podosphaera xanthii, assembly GCA_028751805.1. NCBI lineage: Eukaryota > Fungi > Ascomycota > Leotiomycetes > Helotiales > Erysiphaceae > Podosphaera > Podosphaera xanthii. Next base: position 456,242 of record JAPWIX010000005.1, read on the forward strand.
GCATATTGACACTTAAGAGCTTCCCTTATTGACAGAGGTAACTGTTTTATCTACTTTTTTTTTTACTCTTCAGCATGGATACCAAGAATGATACGAATATTCTGGGAATGCCACGTGAAATCACTTTACTCTTTAGCGGCTTCGACAAACTCAACGATCTGAATTGGACCACATGGAAAGGGCACATGAAGGATAATCTTGACATGTGTGGTTTGTGGGAGATTGTATGCGGCAAAGAAAAACAGCCACATGAAGCGAAAGATGCTAAGGCATGGACTAGTCGAGAAAAAATTGCCAGAATCACTATTAAGAACTCACTTGGGCCTAAAGACTATCATCAAGTTCGATTCGCCAAAACAGCCGATCATGTATGGAGAATTTTAGAGGGACTTCATGAATCAACTGGAGCTCAAGGAATAGTTGATATGATATGGAAATTCTGGAGCATCCGGTGTGTGGAAGGAGCCTCTGCTCGTGAGCATATTGGAGAAATTCGTGCTCTACATATGGAGCTAGCCGAGAATGGTATCACGATTGATAATTATCTCCTCGCAATTGCTATGAGTAAGTCGTTACCGCCATCATACGACAACTATGTGTCCACAATATTTGCCAGCATTCATAGCCTCAACGATGCTGACCCCGATTATATCGCCAACAAAATATTCGAGGAAGAGATCCGACGTTCAAATAAATCCGAAGATGCAAGCATTGCCGTACCTAAACGATGTTTGAATTGCGGGAAAAATGGTCACCTCAAAGAAGATTGTTACAGTAGAGGGGGAGGAAAAGAGGGACAAGGGCCCCGCCAAATCGCTAGAAGAAAGAGGCAAGAAACGGAAAGAAAGAAAAATAAATGGAGTACAGGAAATCCAGGACAAGACGCTCAAATAACTGACGAAAATGACATATTTTATGCTAGTCACATGGCTCAAGCAGAAAATCAGATTGTCGAGTCAGCTCATTTTTTATCTTCTTCATGGTCTAGAAATTCATGGATTGCAGACTCTGGCGCGAGCTCTCATATTGCAAATCAACGAGAAATGTTCATAGAATATACCCCGATCAACGGAACTCTTAATGTTGCAGGTGGCATGACTGCACGTATAGAAGGAACCGGAACAGTTATTATGCGAGGAACTGATATGAATTCATCAAAAAACTTTAAACTGACAAATGTGTTATACGTCCCATCAACACGGCATTGCTTATTATCAGGGCCACGGCTTGATCAAGCCGGAGGAGAGGCAACATTTAAGGACGGAATGTGCCAATTTCGAAATTGCAAAGGAAATCTAATTGTTACTGGGACTCTAGATGGTAATCTGTATAGAGTCAATGCAAAAGCTATTTTAAACCAGATACATACAGCTCATGCAGTTGCTATCCCGGTATTATCATGGGAAGAGGCACATCGTCGTATGGGACATCTCTCCCTGTCGTCTTTAAAAATATTGTTCAATAAAGTGCTTGTGGAAGGAGTTGAGATTGATAAAGATCAGAAAATACCATCTGTACTCGACTGTGAGAGTTGTATTGCCGCAAAATCACACCGTGCACTTTTTCCACTTCAGGCCAAAAGACAGTGCACAAAATTTGGAGACTTGACCCACACTGATGTCTGGGGATCCCCAAACTTAAAACACACGCCAGGTGGAAATCAATATTTTATCCTATTCATAGATGACTACACCAGATATATCAGTGTGAAACTCATGAAGAATAAATCCTCGGTCAAACAACAAATCATGAACTATTGTAATCTGGTACATACTCAGCATGGCCGTTGGCCAAAAGCCATTCGTTCAGATAATGCCGCAGAGTATGAGGGCACTCGAAACTGGCTCGACGAAAGAGGAATCGAGCTGAAAACTTCAGCACCATACTCACCACAACAAAACGGAGTTTCGGAACGAATGAATCGGACACTTCTGGACTTGGCTCGTGCTATGAGAATAGAATAACGTTTACCCGAAACTCTTTGGGGGGAGGCTGTCTTACATGCAGCATGGATACGTAATCGTAGTCCAACCGCCACTTTAAATGGAGGAACTCCGCTAGAGATGCTTACTGGGAAGCGCCCAGACCTTTCAAAAGTAAGAGAATTTGGTGAGACGGTGCACGTGTTAGATGAGACCCCTCGGTCTAAAATTGAATCTAAGACACGGCAAGTTATATTCACTGGGTTTGAAGACGGTCCAAATGCGATAAGATATTATGATGATGTCACAAAAAATATTCGCATATCACGAAACTTTTTTTTTAAACCGGACCATACGATTAGACCTAAAGAATCAAAAAGATTTTTAAATATAGATATTATTGACAATACTATTCATCAGAACCACCAAGAGAACAAGTCAATGAAAATTACTAATGACAAAGAAATTATTCCAAAAAAAGTTCAAGATGAGACTCAAGATGAAATTTTCGCGCAGAATGAGACAGACTGCCTTGATAAACCCTCTACTACAGAAGACTTAGGTGAAATGGAGAGTATTAATAAGAGAAGTCTTCGAGCCATGACAAAGTCTGGAAGTTCTACTAAGAAAGATTACCGTACTTTGGCAGGATTTAATCCGAGGAAGCATATCCGCCAGTCAGATGCGAACTTCGCAGCACAAGATGTTTTTTATCCGCCTTCATTAGGTGATTATTATGCCAACTCTCCTCAATTCTACCAATTTGCCTACTCACTAATGCACAAAAATAGAGATGAAGACCTGCCTAACACAATTGAGGAAGCCCGGAATAGTTACGATAGCGAAAACTGGGAGAAAGCCATTCAGACTGAGCTAGATATACTCCGAGATAAAAATACCTGGGAACTTATAGAACCACCTAAAGATCGAAATATTGTCGGGAATAGATGGGTCTTCACCAAGAAATTCGATGAAAATGGTAATCTCTCCAAGTACAAAGCACGACTCGTTGCCCAAGGCTTCTCTCAGGGTTTTATTTATGACTACTCTGATACTTTTAGTCCAGTAGTCAGATTTGACTCCTTCCGTCTCTTAGTTTCAATTGCTGCGTATCACAATCATGCCATTGGTCAGATTGATATTAAAGGAGCCTATTTGAACGGTAATCTCGAGGAAGAAATCTATATGAGACAACCAAAGGGATACGACGACGGGACCGGGCGAGTTTGTCGACTCAAACACACTTTATATGGGCTTAAACAGTCCGGAAGAGAATGGAACAAAACTTTAAGAGGTTTTTTAGTTGAAAAGTTGGGCTATAAACAACTTGTTAAGGAACATGGTATATTTTTCAGAAAAGACACTGAAGGATATGATATAATAGCTGTCTGGGTTGACGATTTTTTTATTGTTTCTACGAACTCTGGAAGATTACAGAAAGTCAAGCAAGAAATATCGAAAAAATGGGAAACCACTGACCAAGGATATCCTAAACTATTACTAGGAATAAATTTGGAAAGAAACTCCGCTACAGGTTCGATAAAAATATCGCAAAAACAATACATCATGAAGATTCTTCGGCGATTTAACATGGAGAACAGTACACCTTCACCTACACCATTACCATCTTCATTGACATTCATGCCCAACGATAACGATTCATTTGAAGATCCTACAAAGTATCGGGCAGCAATTGGATTGTTAATGTTTGCCGCAATTGCAACAAGACCGGATATTGCTTATGCTACTAATTTAATGGCTCAATTTAGCAAATGTCCAGGACAGAAACACTGGAATGGAGTCAAACATATATTTCGGTACCTCAAAGGCTCCATAGATACAGGAATACTATACGATAGAAATCGACATTCAGAACCAAAATTTACAATAATTACCTATTCGGATGCAGATAATGGAAAGGGATATGACCGTAAATCTATATCCGGATCAGTTATTGTTCTGTCAGGGGGAGCTATAAAATGGACTGCGGAAAAGCAACGGCTTATTACAGTATCTACGACAGAGTCCGAATACGTAGCCGCAAATCTTGCAGGGAGAAATACCCTATTCATTCGTGACATTATGGAAGAGATGGGATTTATTCATGACGAACCAATTCCTGTTTTTATGGATTCAGATGGAGCGATCTCTCTCACGAAGAATCCCGAGAGCATGCGAACTACAATACACATCGATAAAATCTATCATTGGATACGTCAGCATGTTGAAGAGGGTACTTTCAGTCCCGAGTCAATTCCGAGTAAAGAGAACCCTGCCGACCTTTTCACTAAATTACTTCCAAAATCTTTGTTTGATTACCATACGTCAAATATTGGTGTATTGAATGCTGTACGGTTCGAGGGGGAGTGATAAGGTATACGGGATTCTGAAGCGAACCGCACAGGCATTAATAAGCGCGTATTAACTTATCATTTACCAAGACAAAACAAAGGCTCGTAATCATCAATACGAATGGAAGTCATCTACGGAATCATTATCAGCGATTACGAGTGTAAGGGCATTGACAACATCGTGTTCAACATTCCATGATTAACATCGTATAACATTTGTTCTCACACCAATGATGTGGAAAGAAACCCTTTGTATATAGTGAACTCATAAGTCTAGTTTATTGAATTAAGTTCTTTAACTCTTATTGCTAATTGCTACCCAGCTCATATTAACGTTTTCCCAACTATTCATATCACATTATAACTTATTGTAAATTGGACTAAGTTACATCCTTAACAATTTCCGTGCTGTGACCTTTTGCCTGGCCCCATTATATGAATGACCAACCGGCTAGTGTTTTACTAGGTATATGATGGGGTACGTACAATTGCGCAGAGTTACTAAAAGGATTCAGATGCTTGGGTAGAGCAGGCAATTGCGCGTATGGCAGGAATGTAAGATTGAATTAAAAGATGATAAGAAAATGATGATAAAAATATTTACAATGTGGCAGACTTCAGCCTATTTATACCAAGAATATGTCTGTGTGTGACCAGATCAAATGCAGCAAACACAGATATTCTTTGTGTGCCGAACATCGCTTAACTTATCCAAACACTCCAGCCCGACTGCAGCCGCATCGGCTCTTCCGTGACCCCAGCGTACTCTGCCGTGTACCGCTCCGTCTAAGCTCCTGCTGCCGGAACGAGCACGTTCACCGAAGCTCGGCATAACACTCCCTCTGTCGGTAACGACTATTTCTCAGCTTCTCAGTGAATTTCCACAGGTGACTTGACCTTTGTCAGTGCGTCAGCAAGCTGAAGATTTGATGGGACAAAGGTGACAGTTATCTTCCCATTTTGATGCTGCTCGCGGCAGTAGGAGTTCCTGAGCGCTATATGCTTAGACCGCTTATGATTGTCATGGTTTTTGATCAGTGAGATTGCTGATTGGTTGTCGACGTGAAGGTTGGTACATGCTGCCCCATTAATGCGGTTAGTGATACCTAGTTCTTGAATGAGTGACTTGACCCATTGGAGCTGGCGGCAGGTTTCAGTAGCTGCCAAGTATTCTGCCTCAGTGGTGGACAGGACCACCTCCCGTTGCAGATGTGATTTCCAGCTGATAGGACCTGATGATAATCTGATTAGCATTCCAGATGTCGATCGGCTGGTTGATGGGTCGGCTGCAAAGTCTGCGTCCGAATATGCTTCGAGAGTTGCTTGATGGTTGTTTCGAGTGAATTCTATACCTTGGTCAGGGTCCTTCGCAATATACCGGAGTACTTGACGTGCGGCTTGCATGTGTTCGTTCGATGGGTTGACCAGGAATCTTGCGAGATGGTTTACCGCGAATGCAATGTCTGGTCTCGTGTTGTTTGAGAGATACTGTAGTCCTCCAATGCATGAGTTGTACTCTGTCTTTTCATGCGGAAGGCACGTCACGTTGTTTGGTTCCATCATGCGTTCCAATGGCGTGTTTGCTGACTTGCAGTCTGAGAGACCGTGTCTGTTGAGAAGAGTGCGTGCGTATTGTCCTTGAGAGAGCTTCAGAACCGTAGTTGATGGGTGGCTGATCTCTATGCCAAGGAACAGATCAGTGCTGACAGTCTTGAGGTTATATTTACGATATAATGCACTCATTAGTTGGTCTATTTTTGACTGATGTGGACTCACTACTTGAAAGTCGTCAACATGCATCAGTACAAATAGATCCTTTTCACTGTTAGTGTAGAGACAAATGTCAGATGTGGTGGGAAATAAACCCAGCTGGGCAAGTGTTGACTTAGCATCATCATACCATAAAGCCGCTGCTTGCTTGAGTCCATAAAGGCCTTTGCAGAGTCGGATGACATAGCCATCTTTCTCGTATCCTTTTGGAAGTTCCATAAACAAGTCTATTTTAAGGTCAGGGTTAAGAAATGCAGTTGGTACGTCACCTTGTTTTCTGTGCCAGCCTAGTTGGTGTGCAAGAACGAGAATGATTCGTCCTGTTTCAGGTCTAGGTGTGGGTGCGAAGGTTTCATGGTAGTCAATGCCTTGTCGCTGAGTAAAGCCCTTAGCTGTGCAGCGAGCCTTATATTTTTCTATGTCGCCGTTTGCGAGACACTTCTTTTAAATACCCACTTGCATTTCATGGGCTTGCGGCCTTTGGGTAGTTGCGAGTGTGGGATTATCCGTATGGCTCCCTTCTGCTTCAGAGATTGGAATTCTTCTTCAGCTGCTCTTTTCCAATGTGGGGCTTCTGGGCTGGACATTGCTTCGTCCCATGTTTGTGGGTCAGTTGATGCTTGTGCAGTCATGCCATGGTGTAGTCGATAATAGTCAACACGCTTGACTGCTCTACCGCGTTGTGACCTAGTAATGCCGTCTTCTGGTGAGTGAGGACGCTTGGTACCGGCCACTGGTTGTACTGGATCCCATCCAGTCATGACGTGGTCAAGATGTTCATCCTGCTCAGTCGATTCTGCTTCATCGTCCGAAATTTCCACAGCGGGTATCTCCCTCTGATCCGCAAGTTGGTGGCTTGGCCTTGAAACGACTTGCAGATCTGTTGAATGCGAAGGAAAATTATCAGATTCTGGCGAATTGGGGACAGTATGAATATCGTGTGAATCTGATTGATGGTTGATGATAGAGTTTGGTGGATGTGAGTCATGTGAGTCATATGACTCTACAGATTCCATGGTGACTGTGGGGTGGTGAGGTGTAGACGGCGGATGCTCCCTCTGATTTTCTGCAGTGAATTGATGGGGTGCCGATGGTTGTGAAGTAGGTTGAGGCCGTGATGGTGTGTTGTTGCTCGTATGGTCATGCGATGGATATGGCGGCTGGGTCGATGGTGGCTCCGAGAAGATGGAACTGAGATTTGCCCAGTAGCTGGTAGTATGCTGGCGTTCTATAGAGTTTAGTTCATCGCCAAAAACTGTGTCTTCGTTAAAGGATGCGTGAGGGGTGATGCTTTCAGACTATTTCCACCCTTGCGCTGGTGTCCAATGGGGGTGATAGATGAGAAAGTTTTTGTTAGTATTCTTTTGAAATCCTACAAACCAGCCCATTTCTGCCCTTGGCTCGAATTTGCCTGGTTTAGGGTCAATGAGTTTATATGCACGACAACCAAAGCGTGGAAGGTTGGTAAAATCAATTTGGTCTGAGTGAGGCTGCTTCAAACCTTTGAGAAAGTCTATTAACGGCACCGATTTTGTGCGGAGGCAATATAGACGATTAGTGATGAAGCATGCGTGTTCGACCGCCCACGGCCAGTAACATGCAGGCATTCGTGCATCTATGAGCATAGATCTTGCTCTTCTCAGAATGACCTTGTTGGATGCTTCAGATGTCCCGTTTTGTTCAGGCGTATAAGGTGCGGAGACGTCTGTCCTAATCCCGTGTTGTTCACAGTAGGATTTTATGCGGAAGAATTCGGAGCCCCCGTCTCTAAAAATAGTGCGGACTCTTTTGCCGTACTGATGATGTTGATGCTCGACCCATTTTACTAACTGGGGTGCAATTTGGTCTTTGGTGCACGTGGAAATGGCCCATCTCATACGTGATTTTGCGTCGGTAATGATAACAGCGTACTGTTGCCCATTACATGCCGTGGTTAGTTTTCCAACAGTGTCAATGAAGACCTCATCAAGGGGATCAAATGGTGTAGGCCTCGGTTCTCGTGAGACATACCGTTGTGCTTTGCTGAGGTGACAGGTCTCACAAGTAGATAATTCACTTGTGTTTAATCCTTCCATGCCTTTAGAGCATTGTGCTGTTTTCTTTAGAATCTTCTGCCCGGTGTGACCTAATCTCTGATGCCATCTCTGTGCACTGGAAGTGTTGGAGACTCTGGCCACTCCTGGGGCTGCTATAAGTGGTTGATCATGATGACTAGGCAGGGAGTGGATATAATACACATCATTCTTCCTAATTAATCTGGCTATTGGTATACACTGGCCTTGTGGAGTTCTTCTTGCGAGTGTTGTCATATTATCGTCAGGCGTTATAGAGCCCAATCTTTGGAGTCTTCCGGCCGATATGATTATACAGGAGGAATTGGGGGAATATAAACAGTCATGGAGATCAAGGGTAGTACTACCAATGACGATGCGTGCGGTACCTTGTCTTGTGAGTGATGTTTTTCCTACTGCTTGGTCAAACTTGATGGGCTTATGCCTGGTAAATATGTCACGGAACATGGATTCACATGGGACAAAGTGGTGCGATGCATCGGTATCATAGATAGCAAAGCGTGTATTGGATGAGGAAGATGCGGAGGCAGCTACTGCTACTCCGTCCTCAGACTCACTATCACTATCAATACAGGGATTGGCGACAGAGATAACGTTAGACTTCCCCTTCCCTTTGCCTTTGCCAATAGCTTTCCGAGCTAAATATCGCTCACCAACTGGTCCGACAGCCAATTCGGGATGTTGTTTAAAACACTCTCTATTGAGGTGTCTATGCTTACATCTCTTGTATTCGGCGTCAGGGTCATTGGCTACATTTGAGCCTTGGGCTGCCATAGCGTGGTTAGTTTCGGCAGCTGTGGTGGTCCTATGACCATCAACAACCCTAAGAGTCGACATCATAGTTTCCAAAGACGTGTAAGAATTATTGTCGTTACATGCCCTTAGATCTCGCCATGTACCTAACCATGGCACATGCTTGGTGCCGAGAACAAAGACGGCAGCGGCTTGGCCCTTGGTCACATGGTACTCAGTCCCGGTGGCTGCATGTAGAGATTCGGCAGCCTCGTTGAGAGACTGAAGATGTACCTGGAAACGATTAATATAGTCATCTGCAGTGTTAACAAACCTTGTCCTCAGGAACGTTTCCAATGCGCGCGCGTATGGTGCGGTGGCTGTTTCCTTTCGGGTGTCGGCGATGCTATTGTATAACTCGAGAGCCGTCATCTGATCATATGATCTAGGACACATCGAGGGATCGAGTCTGCTGATGATTATGTTCTTTGCAGAAATTTCTCCAAGAGTCCATATCTCTAGAGCCCTGAGATGTTCGTCAAGTGCGGTCGAGAAACCCGGATCTTCAGGGCTCATTTCCGCAGTGGTGTCGGCGGGTCGAAGGATTGGGCGGATGCCAGGGAAATTATGGAATACATGTCCTATGACATTATTCTTGGCTAATTTCGCCTGGAGACAACTTTTCCACTTTGCAAGTGGAACGCCTTGAGAGAGAACCTTGGAGGTGTCGCGGTGCATGGATTGGAACATGGTGGTGTGGAACCTGGAGCAATCTATTTACTATTAGTAATGCTTCTATGCGTGGTACAGCGCCGGGCTCATAACCTGTTTTACTAGGTATATGATGGGGTACGTACAATTGCGCAGAGTTACTAAAAGGATTCAGATGCTTGGGTAGAGCAGGCAATTGCGCGTATGGCAGGAATGTAAGATTGAATTAAAAGATGATAAGAAAATGATGATAAAAATATTTACAATGTGGCAGACTTCAGCCTATTTATACCAAGAATATGTCTGTGTGTGACCAGATCAAATGCAGCAAACACAGATATTCTTTGTGTGCCGAACATCGCTTAACTTATCCAAACACTCCAGCCCGACTGCAGCCGCATCGGCTCTTCCGTGACCCCAGCGTACTCTGCCGTGTACCGCTCCGTCTAAGCTCCTGCTGCCGGAACGAGCACGTTCACCGAAGCTCGGCATAACAGCTAGACTCGTTTCTCTTTGTATTTGATTTAGTGCTCGGCATCCCCAATACCCTAGATTACCTAATATATCATCGTTCAATCTTTGGCGATCGATTATTTTTCCTCCAAGATCCAGCGATAATTAACTCTCACAATCCCCGAGGCCTTGACTTCTTAGAGAACTATATCTTAGAAGTAACGTATCTATTTCCCGATTTTGAAAATGATATAGTTATAAAATGTCATTCAAGGCCCGCTATATGCCATTTTTTATCATGATCCGGCGCAGAGATATCATGGACTCTTATAACACAACCAAAACAATATTCCAGGCTCCAAGAGATTTGTAGGACTTTATTGAGATTGAATTTGATGGTGACCATCTTCTCAAGACACAAACAAACCAATTTCGGTGGGCTATTGGAGAGATGATGATCGTGAAGTAGTTCTTACATAAAGAGATCAACAAATCTATCGAAAGATGCTTTCAAGCAACTAATCAGATCTTTTAGCCAAAACTTGAGTGGGCCCTCGAGTGCAATTTGTGGTATAGTTAGAAAGCATAGTTATTAACAACGGAAGAAGCAGATATCTCATTTCTCCTGCTCTCCTCTTACACTGCTATACCGCTTATAACTGGTTGTATGCCGCGACACAGCTGTTACTATTCCTACAATGAAGAAAAACGTCGGCCGACGTCTTCTGCCATTTGCAGAGAACAACCAAATATGAGTTCGACATACAAACATCCTCGCGCAAAATTAACAAGCGTAGTTGTGTCAGAGGCTTTCTTCCAAGGGAAAGCTAAATCTCCCCCACGAAGTCGAGGCTCCTCTCGACGATTGGGTGCCATCTGCTCATTGCCCTTTGAACAATCACCCACCCCTCTCCTTCGCATCCCCAAAAACAAGACTTTCGACCGGTACTATGGCTTCCGCCAGTGTATCGCCATCTTTACCGTCTATAAATCCAGGTGATTGACTCCGCCCAGTTTCCTCGGCATTGTGGCCGCGATGGAGAAATCAGAAAGCGAACGAAAGCAGAGAATGGACCTAGCTCAGTAATTTCTCGGGATAATCAAAGCCTGGGATGAGACTAGGCCAAAGATAGCAGAAGCGACTATAATGACGCCCTTCATTTTAAGTGTTGTTCCAATTGTGACAACGTTTGCAATCGGCAACTTTTTGATTTTGGTTATAATTCATTCTGAGATTATTAGTCATATTTTCTATATTCTCTCTCATCGGATCTATCTACTTAGTTCTACAAGTTCTAAAGTCTTAAACCCCTAGAGACCTGAGTCGTGGTACAATACTTGTATCATGAACCGAAATATTCCTCAACAATTTGTTAAATAAAGACATAATATATCGATGTACAATGAAACACAAAAAACAACCCATATTAGACGAGCAATGCTTTGTATAATATAGCATTTATCTGAAGCAGTTATTATGTCACAATACCCAAGTTGCGAGTGAGATAGGTAATTTAGCACAGCATTATCCCTCAGGTCTTCACGATATCGAAAGGAGGAGCGCATTTTTGCCAAAGCTCCTGGGCCAAGACATTGGTACACAAAGCTTACTTTGCATAACTCGTCAAGAACCATTAACCGTGGCTTTGGTTCAAAACATGGGACATAAAGGGGTGAAGAATCTCATAGGTGCCATCGTAAGGCATGATAGGCGGAGCAGATAATTTTAATGCTGAAGGGGCGGGCTAGCTAGGGAGATCCATGGATTTGGGGGAACTAGCAGTGGTCATTATCTCTGCGAGACAAGCTGGGCTGGCTCTGGAAATGGCCTCAAAAATGACTGGACTGCGAAGGCGATAAGCCACATTGAAACACTCAGGAGATAGTAAATGATATTCTCCGATATGTTTTCCATCCCTTTTGTATCCGTATATTCTGATTGCAAGGCAAAGAAGGCGGAGGCCATTCTAGATCTTGAGAGAAAAACTGAGGTATAAAACCACGCAAGATTTTTTTCATTATTTTTTGACGCTTTGTGGTGTCAAAAACTTCGGTAGTCGATACAAAAATGAAGGTCTCCATCGGCCTTCTTCACAAACAAGACAGGGACCGCGGCAGGTAGAAGCAACTATTTTCCGTGCTAGCCACGCCAAATTTTCAACAGGTCATGTATGTAACGGCTGATAAGCCGATATATCCCTGTAGCCTATGATGGTCATCATACGCGCTTGATATAACCCCTGCAGCCCTGTTCGATTATGTTGGTTTCCGTCTAGCGATCGGCAGGGGCGGATGCTCAGACTTGGCCTAACAGGAAACCCAGGAACTAGTCTATTAATAATGTTTCAGAAGATATTGAAACAGGGTTCAAGAGTTAGGAGTCTAAAGTATCTAGCGGTAGGCAAGTCATATATATAGGCAATATTAGTAACATTCATAGCTTCTCTCTTTATAAATAAATATAAACTACTTTACGATACTGTGCTTCTGCCTCTATATCCCGAACCGTGACAATATAGTTCAAACTTGCAAGTATGATCTCATTATGGGTCTCGCATAGTTAGAAGAGCATTCGCCGTAGATTGACTGGAAGAAGCATAATTTCACCTTAAGAGAAATTTGTCAGTCAATTTTGCTGCAAGTTTGAAACCATCATTTTTTATCACAAAGTTATGTCCGGCGCGGACTGAAAATCACTTAGGATTCAAGAAATTTCCTATAAAAGGTCCAGACTTCTTCGCCCAGTACCACCTATACAAATATCAGCAAATACATTCCTCACGACAAGTCATCAGCCGGGACGTCCCGGTTTCGCTTACAGCTAACGTGACTGTGTATACACAGCTGCACATCGTAGATTACGTTTATATTTTGGGCACAAGTGGATTTATGGGATGAGAATATCACCAGCTAGTGCCTGACAAAACACAGGCTGGTGCCCCTACTTAGACCACTTGAGAAGAATCACTAGAATTAACTCCAGGGATGTAAAAGGACAAAACCTGGCCATGTCATTTCATGCAAAAACCTCGTTTAGATTAAATGAACCCCAGTGTAGCTGAGCATAAACAAGGCTCGTGCACAAGTTTGATTGATTGAAAGCTCCTAAAATGGGGCTGAAGAAAGGCGTGTCAGGAATGCCTCTGTTGTATAATATATATATGGAGATAGCCATAGCATAGTGTTCTATGATTCCTGGTCTGGTCTTTTAGCCGAGTGGTAATGCATCTATCTCGTGCACTATGTAGGACAGCACCCATAGCCTGATATCATGGATCTTATTCTTGCTCTTGTCAGCTGTCTACATACTGCTCATGACAAGGCAAGAGTCGTGTCAGATCTCGGTTAATAGCTAGGGGCAAGGGCTAAGCGAGTCATGTTCGGATCACGTGGGCAGATGTCAGCTAGGATGAGAGAAAGCTATTCTCAAGCTCTCTGGATTCCGTACTTCAAGATTTTCTTAGTATCTAGCTTTGAGCTAGTCGTGAAAACACTTACTTTAAGACCCTAACAGATAGCAGTCCGTGATTGGGAAATCGCGTCCGTGCGTTATGTTGGTTCCCTGATATAATTTAGAGCATCCCTGAATTGAAGGGACAAGTTTTTTCAGTTTAAATTATATGATCATTCTGATATACCGACCCAATCTCCTATTCCAAAGAAATACCAACAGTGACCTAGACCTTCTACCGGACTAGTCAATGCAAAGAAGGCCTACCATGCGTTTGTGAAACGTGGCTGGGGTAACTCCAAATGATGCCAGCCCAAGGGATTATTTAACACTCTGCTGCCATGATTTTTCCGATATTTTTGACCGAAAGCAAGGAACCTCTCTACCGTGAGTACTTGGACAAAGAACAATCAAAGATGATTATCCGTGTGTCGCGCTTACCTACCGCAGACCCTATCTTGTTTGCGAAGAAGACCAATAGAGACCTTAGTTTTTGCATTAACTACCCAAGTGTTTGACGATTTCTCTACCTTAACCAACCTCTAATACTCTCAATGCTTTGCGTCAGCTTGCCTGTTGAGAGTGAACCTTCTTGCGCGCCTTTTCAGTGCTACTCTTGGCGATCATGGGCGCGTTCAAATTATCAACAGCGGCTCGAGATATAATAGTAGATTTGATGATTTTACTAAAATTTTCGCCTAGTTTATGAGCTAGGTCAGGATATCTTTCTTCACTTGCTTTAGATGAAGTTCAATATATTCTGCAGATGTAAGCTCACAATTTCTTATTTTCGTCGATGTTTTCATAATCTATTGTTCATGATTTGGACCTTTTAGTACAGGCATTCTTTCACTAGTCATCTCTGCTTTCTCTTCTGGAACTTTCGGCCCTCAAAAAGCTAGACCATATTTAGGGTTTCACGGTACCTGTCTAGTTTCTCTGAGACAATATCTTATAGTCGCTGGCTCGTGACTTCTGTAACGTGGCTAATGAGATACGTTACTAGTTAACTGATGTCAATTAACAGCAAAAAACGTTCCTGATGAATATTATTGATGATTTCGAGCGTGATATTATCGTCGGTTCCAAATCGAAAAGCTTTGTCGACAGCTTCATAAGCTTGATCTTCACACTAGGAGAATAGAGTATTATCCAGTAGTTAGGAGAAGTTTATAGAGTGCGGGATGAGCAAATGTAGTTGTATTCCATTATTTTTTGCGTACAGCCGAGATTCGTTTGGGAGATGTGCCCCTACATTATCGAGGAAGAGAATACACAAATTTTGTGTTGATTCGAGCAACTTACGATTTCTGAGATAGAAGCGACGTAGCCATGGATAGAATAGCCCACCGCCGGTGAAAAAATTCTTAGACGTCACGACTAGATAGCCCCTTAGCAAGCTTTGCTTCGCATTTTCGTAGATTCACTTTCCAGTGCAAGCTTGCCCTGAAAAATATTAGTAGTGACAGAAACTTTCCGTTTACGCATATGCTCTCAAGAGTTGCAACATTCCCAGGACCGATTTAAGTACCAAGAGCGTCTTGGTGAGTATCTAGAGAGACGACAACTTTTTACTTCCCTCCGACCCTTGTCTATATTTTGTGCTCGTTACAGTTGTAGATATTGCTTTGATCCACTTCAAGTCCAGTCAGTTCTGGTTCCAGTTTGTGATGTCATGTGTCAAACAGAGATTTCTCCTCGGTGGTTGATCGTTTTATACCTCAAACATTTACTGTGCGAAGTTTGTACTCTGGGAAACGATGGAGAAATTTTGTGACTCATTTTTTATCATATTCATAGTGTTTCTTACTGGCTCGTTGAATTTTCGTCGAATCCTTTTGTACATCCTTATTTAAATAACCATCATCATTTTCATCAAGTAGCTTGTTGAAATTATTCGCACCAGCTCTCGCGTGAATGAGAGTTGACGCGGCATGCAGGAGATGTCTTTTTCTGATTCCACAACGAATTCTTCATCATCTAATTGATCCAGACGATGCTTCCAGCGACATGTCAGCATTCGGCTAACCTTCACTTCAATTTTCCCACGAGAAAGAGAAACAAATGTTGCAGATAGCCTACCCGAAGACATTAAGCTTTTTTTTCCTCCCCAAATAGCAGTGGAATTGTAGCTCGAGGCATAA
The DNA here is from genome assembly GCA_028751805.1 of Podosphaera xanthii. Classification (NCBI taxonomy): domain Eukaryota; kingdom Fungi; phylum Ascomycota; class Leotiomycetes; order Helotiales; family Erysiphaceae; genus Podosphaera; species Podosphaera xanthii. The sequence continues at coordinate 471,848 of JAPWIX010000005.1, forward strand.
GTCTAGGTAAATGGCCTTGTGAACAGTTTCAAACCTCATCATATGATGTAACACAGATTTCTACTCCTCTTCTAGTCTTGCAATCTCCAACTTTTACTGCATTACTAGCATGAAGAACATTTTACTCATCGACCTCGGAGTTGGAATCGGATCTATAAGTGATCCTTTGATAGTTTTTAACAGCAATATTATAAACCACGATATACATGATTTCTCTGAGTCAACAGGTTGAATTGTGCAAATGGCTTGAAAGTTGAGGCGGTGTTGGTAAGAAGATGTAGGCATATTGGCTAGCCAGGATGGAAAATGAGCTGAAAATTAGCTTTTATAATATACGAGTTGATAATTATACGTATAAATATGTTAGGCTCATCTCAAACCTAGGCTGAGAATGATAAGACGCTAAAAGTGATATTCAGCAGTCCATGGTATTATGGTCGCGCCCATGTACTTTAGGTACGACCCAGGGTTGACGTTGAAACACAACCCCCAAGTAATTTGAAATTTTAAAAACATCATAACAGTTGAAAAATGATAGAAGTTTGATTTGAAGGGAGAATAATCCGTTTCCGAGGTCATGTTGTCGAATTATTATCGGTCTTATCAGATGTTGCGATTTATTGAAGCACTTTAGGGAGCCACAGTATGTAATAAAAGCATATCTGTGACAGGCTAGGCCTGAATACATACTGGACGAGCTAAATTCCGTGCCTATGCAGTAGCATGTCTCATCGCAATCCTAACTGACTGATGGCGATGGCGGCGAATATTGAAACCCAACGGTCTTGTCGTTTGGTATATGTATTATTAGCCACCGATTTCGGTTTGATAATTAATCGTGATGGACATCCAATGATCGGGTTCGATTTCGAAGAGTAAGCGGGATAAATCGTTGGGAAACCCTTCAGACCAAACGGCGATCGAGGTCCATCGGCAAAATATATCAACGCCATGTGGCCCATCTTTTGTTAGAGTATAATAGGATAGAACTCATTGCTTGTGGCGTTACTTTGTTGTATTTTGTCAATCTCCCAGGCCCTTCTCGACATAAGATGACCTCTGGTGAGTTAAATACGTTCTGCAATAGACGTTAACAGTTAAGGGTAGCAAGTTGCTGCAAGGTGTTGGGAATGCATAATTATTTCCCTGCATTTTCCTGTAAGTTCCCGTCAAGACCAACTTCATAGAACTTGTTTGTACAAGATCATGGTTTTTTCTCAAACAGGGTTCATTACTGTATTTCTTGTTTGCGCAGTTTTGTCGGATTTGTCATGTCCCAGTTTGAATAACTGAAGGCATCATGGGGGTTATTATTTTTTTTTTCTTTGTCTACTTCTTGATTGGAAGTATGTTAAATAAATCGCTATTCCCTCTATTAGATTATAATGAGAATAATTAATATACACGACGTATTCGTAATCCTTTCCAACACAAGGTAATCGACTTCAAGTTGTCTCTTCAAACAATATTTAGGTGTGAGTGCGCTTCATATCAAGATGAATCTTCACTCTATGTACTCTACCAGAGTCATTCGTGTAGTAGCCTCAAAGCAGCATACACAGGAATGATAAGGAAAAAGACCCTGAAGCTCACAAACCAGTGATTGATGTGCATCATGTAGCCTATCTTTGAGGATCATAGAGTCCATGTATATAAACATGTACATTTGTTTGTTCTAATTGAACTAACGCGTGTCTGCCCATGCTTCTACACTTGACATCTCTACATGTAGGTCAGTAACTGAATGTACTAGCACTTGGCAGTTCTACAAATTTTCCGGGCTTACTGATCCTTCAGGCAAGGTTAATAACCAGACCTGGACGGATGATGCAGTGGTACACCGTCCGGGCCGTTCTCTCAAATAGAGTCTGGGTAGCTTAGACATATGTCCCACTTGAAACAGGCGAATGCTGGTTTGAATCCAGCAGGAGCCTCAAATCACATCGCTCGCAATGATATCGTATTCACAGGATGACGAAAGCATATTCAGAAAGCCGTGGGGTTCTCTCGCTTTTCCTTATGGTGGCTATTCGCGGAAGAGAGTACATGTCGTGAGGCGTTATCCCCAAAGTGTTATCCCCAAAGTGTTATCTGCAAATGAAATCTGAGTGTGAGTGCTCTAAACTTCAAACTGAGCAATCTGCGAAATACACATGTCTTCGTGATCATTCGCGTTACAGCCGTAAGCTGCATACGCAAGATTAATTTAAAAAATAAAATCAAGCAGACCTTAGCTTTTGTGGTTTTCTTTACCGATCGAAAGAGATATGATAAAAGGGAATTTTCGAAGTCGCCACCCTAAAGACTGTTGGTACGTACACAAATCAGCGTATTAAAAATATTTATGGTTAGTAACAATGTACATGCTTTCATGTCACTTAAAATTTCGAAATGTTTACTATTTCATGGAGAAATTTGATCTATTTTCGTGCTCCCTAATCTAGCTCTACCCTAATATAGACATTAAGGAAGAAGTACACACGAAGTCTAGAACAAATCTGCCTCCTAAATTATGATATAGATGAAGTTATCATAGGTTATCCATCTACCAGTTCACTTCAAGCATTACTTTTCATCAGACCAGACTTCAGAGGATTTGGTCCTGCTCTCTGCAGTTCTTAACTCACCCTGATTATCCATTGAAGCGATGACGCCAGTTCTTCATACAGCTTCTGCCTTTTTTCCTCCTTCCTCCTAGTAATCCCAACATTGAGACCTCTACCAATTCATCAATATCCGTCTTGATGAGTGCTATTACATACTCAGCTCTAAGAGCTTTATAGTACGTTAGATACTTGTGAGCAGCTCGAAGTTTCTTTCGGGAATAGATCAAACCGACTTCAAATGTTTTGGCCACTAATTAGTTTCAAATTGACAAAGCCGAATAAGAGTGTGTAAAGCCGGCAGTCTAATAAAACAGAGAGGTTGAAAGGAAACCATGTAAGCAGACAAAATCTGCGTTGTTCGAGTGACGCCGTTCTTCGAATAATTGAGGGTCAATTATCGGGTACCAAACTGAAAGCGTCTGATGTGAAATTCTCGTGGAATTTACCACCACGACTGGCCACCGCCACCACCAGCAGGCGGATTGCCGTAGTTAGAGCCCCCTCCATATCCTCCACCGCTGTTACTACCTCCATAAGAAGGGCCAGAATCGCATGCAGCTGAAGCACCACCACCAAAGCCACCGCTGCCATATCCAGGACTTCCCCCGCCACCATATTTCCGGAAATCACGATTTGCACCACCAGCGCCTCGGCCACGTCCCCCACCAGAGCGCCCACCCCTTCCACCACCACCACCATATCCAGCGCCTTCGCGAGCGATATTCTCAAGAAAACTTGGTACTTCTTGATTGGCCTCCTTAAGGAGTTCAATCAAATCGCGCACAACTCCTCTGTTCCCTCGGTTGAAAAAAGCAGTAGAAATTCCCGTATTCCCTGCTCGACCAGTTCGACCAATACGGTGAACGTAGTCATCGATATCGCTTGGAAGATCATAATTAACAACATGAGTAACATTTGGAATATCAAGACCACGTGCTGCAACAGCAGTTGCAACAAGAATAGGACAACGGCCGTTTCTAAACATTTCTAAGGCTCGCTCACGCTCGCGCTGTGTCCGATCACCGTGAATAGAAGTTGCCGGGAAGTTTTGGTTAACTAAAAAGTCGGATAAAGAGTCTGCCATTCTTTTAGTTTCAACAAAAATTAAAGATAGACCGGTACCATGGGTGTGGAGGATATCCAAAAGGACGGATCGCTTATCCATGTCTTCGACATATTCGACTTTCTGTGTAATATTCTCAGACGTTGAACCTACACGACCAACTGACAAGAAGACATAGTCTTTTAAAAAGTCTCTCGCAAGCATTTGTATATCGCGGGGAAAAGTGGCGGAAAACATAAGAGTCTGACGGCCTTGAACCCCAGGCATATCCTCTTGCTCAACTATCCTTCGGATTTGTGGTTCGAATCCCATATCCAACATACGGTCGGCTTCATCGAGAACAAGATATTTAATATTTTGTAGAGAAATGCGACCACGTTCGATAAGATCTACAAGCCTACCTGGAGTGGCAACTAGTAGGTCGCAGCCTCGTTCGATCTGACGAAGCTGGGATCCAATATCAGCTCCACCGTACACAACACAAGGTCGAACCCAGGATCGATAAGCAAATTTCCTAGATTCCTCGTAGATTTGTGACACAAGCTCTCGGGTGGGAGCAAGTATTAGTGATGTTGGGTATGCCTTTCGCTGACGTCCATAATTTCCCGCATTTCCGACAGGAGTTTGAGAAGGACCATTGATGAATGCTTGAGAGAGGATTGGAAAGAGAAAGCCTCCAGTTTTTCCAGAACCAGTCTGAGCACAGGCCATTAAGTCACGGCCGCCCATGACAATAGGGATGGAGTATTTTTGGACAGGCGTTGGAACTTTGTAATGAGCAAGCTCGATATTTTTCAAGAGATGATCGTCAAGTGGAGGGTTGTTAAATCGAAGAACAGGCTCCGGGACATTGGATCCAGACGCCTCAACAGGGATGTCGTCATATTTCTCAAAGTTGATTCCAGTTTGTTGCTTAGTTGGATCATCGGCGACACCAAAAAGTTCCCGTTCCAAGCGGGGATTAGCGGGTCCAGCGATGTGCTTTCCATCCCGCCATTGTCCGTCTCCGGCCCCACGAGCTGAAGAAGCACTGCTACTGGCAGCACCACCAGGTGAAGGTCCATAAGCATTACGATCGGAATTTGGACGTTCTTTGTTAGAGTTATCCCAGCCACCACCGCCGCCGCCGCCACCACCACTATTGCCTCCCCCAGCTCGTCGAGGTCGAGAGTTGTTATTACCAGACGAATAATCAGATGAAACTGGCCAAACTCCAGGGGGAGGTTCAGAACTAATTTTATTGTGTTATTAGGTACTTTGTGCAAAGTGAGTGATATATCTTACCTTTCGGGAGAATTCCAGGCAGAGCTACTGATACCTCCATTGCGAGGTATGCCGTTATTGGGCCCTAGTTTACCACGCATATGAGGCGGAATGTATGAACGCTGATCGGGGTGACCGGCATTTAAATTAAGCTCTCCAATATTTAACTGATCAGCCATATTCTTTATCGATAGCTTTTTGAGGGTATTTCAGATGGAGAATTGTGTCTTTCGGCCTTCAGATGTATTCAAAGTTGACGAGGCGAAATTATGTTACACAAGACAAGAAGCAGTCGCTTCAAGATTTTATTGATCTCAAGCTTACTTTGGATAAACACAAATGCTATTTGTGAGAAAGAAATAATTTCTTGTAGAGTACGATAACTCTAGAAGGAATATTGATAGATAATTTCAGATGTTTGTGGTTAAGAAGAAAACTTAGTTCGAGTATTTTTTTTGTAGCCTAAGGCTATTTCGCTTCGGTTGGAGCCGCACAATTGGCCGCCTTAAGTTTCAAAATTTGTTTCCTCTCAAAACTGAACAGCCACCACTTACAGAACACGTAAGCAATTTATTACAGTCTTCACATGTCAAACGGTAGCTCTATCAGTAGAAAACCAAATCAAATATAAAGATTGGTTTCAATTGCTAATTTGAAGTTTATGGAGAGACAATCTGATCAGTTTGCGCTGCACAGCAACAGGATGCGGGGCTCATGCTGTGAGCCGTCTTGATCGCGGTCAGTACCAATTAGTGTCCAACTAAACTGGAGGTTACAAAATTGTCCTTACAGTCATCCCTCTGATAACATAAATGATCGGTCGCAGGAAATTTGTTAATTTAGCAGACGTATTAAGTTACCGTGAGTTAAGTTATCAGAGGGATGACTGTACATGACAGTCAATTACCTATAACATCATTCTCTTATTGATTCTTTAGTACATCCGGCTGGCTTTTTTGTCAGAAATCAGTAATAATTTACAAGACTAAGCTCTGCTTATCAATCAAAGAAAGTGATTAGAATTTAATTTCATCTTTGTTAGATTTTTCTACTGAAGACATTATGGATTTCGATTTGATTTCAATTAACCCGTTCAGGTACACAATGGGCCCATGCAGATGGACATTATGGATTACAATAACGACACGAATCCCCCGTAGCTAATCCAAAAATTACTGCTGACTCACACAGACACAACTCCAGATAGGTATCGGCAACAGAGCTATGCGTAATCATATATGATTTACAAAAATTGGCTCGCGTTCTGAAGCTCAATGAGCCATTGCACTTGCACATCGTTTTGTTACAATCCATGCCCACGTCTTATATAGCAGAAAATACACTGAAGCTACTGAAAGGAGTAAGAATTACCGCTGGTTCTTTTATTTTTCATGTAAGAGGTAAGTAGTACCAGAAGTACTTCTAAGTATTCAGAGCTGTAAGACCCATTGAATTCAGGTCGAACAAAACATACTTATAGCTTTTAGTGTAATATTTCAAAAAAACACTATTAGGGCCAAGTTTAACACGTTACATCATTGGTGATCACAAAAGACACTTACATATTAAGGCTTGTCTGGATCTAACGCGCCTTCTTTCTACGAGGATCTGCGGTGCGGCGGTACCATTGAATGGCCGATACGTTCACATCGCAACGTGTTAACATCCCTCTGAGAGTTTGTCCTCTCCTTTTTTCTTGTAACTCTATGGATTCTGGAATTCCTACTCGTTAATTTCTGAGGGGCCTAATAGAAGAGTTCAATGATAGGTTTTATTATTTACGTGCCTAATGAGGTGCTATGTGGAAGGGCTAGCTCACCTAGAAAATGCTGGGTTCCAAGAGACGCAGGCACATCAGGGGAAATTGTAAAAGGTGTAATCATGAACGGGTTGCCCCCATGTCAGTTTGGCGGCTGGGGGGGGGTGAGGTTTATTTTGGCTGAACTAATCACCAAAAGACGTCAAACTGACATTGGGGGCCACCGGTTCATGATCAGGCTTTATGTCTTGTTTGAGCTAATCGGTACGGGTTCCTCTAGAGCTCGCGCTTGCGCAGGCACAACGAAAGGCTGAAAATGAGAATATTTAGCCACTATGTGATCATTAGCATATGCATAAATATACAAGAGAACCATAACTACCATTGCACATAAATCTACACCATGAATTTTGTTATACAAAATCAAAGCGAGGATAGTAAGTTCATATGGCATATACTTATTTGCACAGAGGTGATTCAAATTTACTTGGACCTCGGTAATATTGGTTACCGATAATGTGATATGTTACTATCTGTCTACCGACAGGTACGAGGGGACGAAGACGGCGTTTCTACCTGTACGTGGTGTCCCCTACGAACCTGGAGTTTATCTTCAGAGCCAACAGAAACACGCATTACTTGGTCGCGGAGGAAAAGTCACCCTAACGAGTTTCCGGGGCGTACCCAGCTCCCGTTATGGTGGTGATGGATCAGACTAAATTGGCCCTTTTTACCAAGATGAATTCTCACTGTTTACAGATATTCCGGCACTATACTGTCTCCCGAGGAAAGAGCACCGCTACCTGAGCGCTGGTGGTGTCGGTATAAGGAGAGTATCTGGACGATGGGATATTAGGCAGATACAGATGGGGATACGCACCTCGTGTGGCTCTGGTGTCTAGGCCTCGCCTGGCTGGAGTTGCAGGTTTTTTGAGACTTTTTCCTGCCTACCGGTTTCCATGGCTGCTTTTTTTCAATATTTTTTGAGCAGAAGGTTCCGTAGAAAAGGTGGTTGAATTCTACGGGTAATTACTGGGCTAAATGGCTACCCGTCATGGGTCAATGTATCAATGATCTTAGGTTCGAGGTAAAAGGGGATAGGAGCACTGTAAAAGGTGTGGTCTGGGTCAGAGAGGAGCCCTAGTGTTATGATAGTCTTGGACTCTACATAGCACGAATAAACACCACTACAAAAAGCCTGTACTCCGGCTCAACCATAAACTTTATGTCCATGTCTTATAGGTAGGGGTCTTTTGATGATCTTCATACAGACAGGGTAGTTTGTGGTACACCTTAGTGTCAAATCGATTGTTTCTCGGACGCATTGGGTGATGAATCTCACTGGTAACCTTTCAATACTTTGGGTTTTGGTGAGGGAAAGTCTTGGCTTCCTAGCTTTGATACCCTTGCAAGTTCTTCTGATATTACTGTACTAGCACTGAATAGGAAACATCTGATGGTT